>VXBW01002254.1:95184-244118 GCA_013400375.1 Thinocorus orbignyianus
TACCTTTGGAATAAATTTCATAATTGCTCTGAAAATGGCGCAAGACATGATCTTGCCTACAGATATTGTTATGGTGGGTTGGGGAAGAAGCTTCCTATTCAGCTTTTTGCAGTTCCTGACCAGTATTAATTTTTATCACTTTCTTTACTGCTCTGGGACCTGGAGATCAAGCACAGCTAGGGAAAATTAGGCAACATTTTCAGTTTAGTGTCTTTAATTTAGGCACTTCAAAATCAGTAGCAGGCACTCAAATGGAAGCAAGTTTATATGAACCAGCATCCACAGTTCCTATTTAATCCACTGAGTGTTGATGCCTTTGATCAATCTCTAGATACCATTCCTTGAAAAGAGAATCCTGTATCCCGCAGGCAGGATCAGTTTCTGTATCTTGGACATCTTGAACAAAATTTGTAGCATTAATGCTGACATAAATGCAGAAGAAAATGTTCCCTTGAGTCTTACCTGGGCCAAGTTCTGTATGGATGGTGCTTAGAGTGGCTATCACCCATGCTTGCAGCTAGGCTGCTCTTGGTTTGCAAGTTTGCTGTCACTGCCTGGTGCCTGCTGCCTCTCGACACCCTTCCTAGGGCATTTCTGATCTCTCAGGTTTTTTGCCTTCAATAGCTACCGCACTGAGAAATACCTCTTAAATGCTGGTGTGTTTCTTCCAACGTTTCTGCAAGGAAGTGAAAAAATGAACTTCATGAGCCAGGAGTTTCTTTTAAAGAATGGTAATCAGAGGTTTTGTGCAAACTACTTTCTTCGATTATTTAGAATTTTCTATAAGTATTTGAAAATATTTTGGACAATGACTTCTAGGCCTGTCTGTTGTTCCCTTCTCTTTACTGCCACATTCCCAGCCATTAAAAATGCTAAAGGATGACTTTCATGAAAATGAAGGACATGGCAACGAATATTTGAGAAAAACACAACTTCTGCTTGGTGAAGCTGTATATCCTGATTAGAAGACACGAAGAGGTGGAGGATTCATTATGTCCAGACCTTTTCATCCTTCTTCTTAAAAATGCATTCCTACTATCTCAGATTTGTCTGTCTCAAGCTTTCTGCCTCTGGGTCTTGTTATCACCCACATTAGAGCTTCATGATTCCCACTATTTCATGAAGGCAATGAATTGTAATCAAGCTACCTCTCACTCTTCTTTTTGATAAGGTAAACAGGTTGTGCTCTCTACATTTCTAATTCTAAAGTACTTTCTTCAACTCTTAAGCCATTTTTTGTGGTGCTTGCTATGGCTTTTTTTTTTCTGTGCAGTCACTAATTTTGCTACACCCTTATTAAAAAAGATGAACTATGGAGCTGAGTGTTGTCAAGAACTGGCCTCATCTAGACTATATATAACCTAAAAAGCCCATGCCCAGATCCGCTGGCATTCCCCTCTTTGTATATAGGGATTTTTTTACCTCTTTTTAGTGCAGCTTTTCCCTGTAAACTGTGTTCAGTTGTTCCTCCGTTATGACCTTAAACCCTTTGCCATTATTGTGGGATTATCCTGCTGCCCATTTCCAGGAGTAGTTTCCACTCCACATCCCTACCCTTTACACCTGCCTGCATTTAATTGAGATTTGTTTGAATGAATTTACCTTACTAAATATTGCACCATCTTCCATATGATTTACAGTTTCTCTGGAGGATTTTTAGAGAGATGGCTAGCACCTAACATAAGATGCTGATCTAGTGCCTCCTGGTCCATCTCCACAGCAGATTTTCCCTATGAAGGGAGTATGGTCTGTGGAAGATCATAAAATGAATCCCTCAGGCCTGTCTCCCAATAAAATGAGAAAAGATGAACTTCTTGGCTCCACCAGTGTATTTGGTGCTCTTGGCCCCAGCCTTTTGACAGACCTATTGCTGCCTGTCACATCTTTTATATTTCATGAAGAATCTTGGGGGGGAGAAATATTTTCAACATCTTGGTCAGTTTTGATCTGCAGTGGAAATATCTCTGTTTGAATCCCACTCAAAAAATACCTCAGCTCGTCATCCATTTAATGTAATCTTTCTTCATATTGTGGAGTGCTTATTTTTTAATCACCGTGCTGTACAGTACTAAGTGAAGCATCTGCCAGTGGAAGGAGGATTGCTGTATCACCAAGTACATTGTCAAAAAGAGAAATATTTTTTGAGACAGGGTTTCTATTTATAATAATGCTGACTGACATTAATTATCACTTAAAATCTGTATCACCACTTCCATTTGGCATAAGAATGATGCCAGGAAGCTCCTCCACAAGTAAGAAAAAGGTAGTGTCTCCATGCTAGGTCCCCAGCGGTTGTTCTGGTGTTGACTGCAACCATGCATGGGTGTTGCTGTGTGACAGAAAAGGAAGGTATTGCCCTTCCCTTTTAAAATCCCTTGATTTTCCAATCAAGTTTGCATGCTCAGGCCTTTGCTTTGCTGCTCAACTTCACTTTATGAGCATGGCAGGGTGATTTATTAAAGACTTTAAGAGGGAGACACAAGGGTCACAGCCGCGCCACTCTCGCAGGGCTGGCCAAGCCCCCCTCCCTGCCTGCCTCTGAAGCCACGAAGCAGCTATTTGTATAACACGTGGTGGTGGCGCAGAAAGGCACACACCCATTAAAATGCTTTCAGTGCGTGTCCTTATGACTTAAATAAAAGCTTTTTGTTTTCCAGGCAAGGGTTTCAGAGATGTCTGTCTCTTCATTCAGTTTTGAGGTTTTTTTTTTTGTCCTTTGCGTGTTATTTCTTACATTTCTTAAAGCTCCACAAATTGTAAGCCTGTGGCTTGCAGTGAAGGCATGCTGGTAAATGATTTATAGAGGGTCCTACAAATCATGCTGCATAGAGTGCAACCCCTTCCCCCACAGCAACAGTCATCATTTCAGAGCAGCATGGTCTTCAAGGGAGCTAAGCTGTCCTTTCCCTGCTGAGATTTAGGAAGCCAAACAGTAAAATGCAACTAGAAGTGAGAGTAAGCGTGCCATAATAACATCCTAGCATTTAGCTTTCAGCAAGGCTTCAGGTGGCCTCAGAGAAGCTCTTGCTTATCATTGGTATTACATCCTAATATTGACAGGAATCTGTACATTGTTTTAATGCTTTTACAGATAGATATTAAAAAAACCCCAATATGTAGATATGTCTGCAGGGAGTTAAACTGACTTCAAGGATTAAAAGACAAGCAGATATTTATAACAGTTAAATGAACTGCAGAAATCTCCATTATTAATTGTGGTCTCTGGTATAGTAATCTGGTCAAACCCCAGGGCGGTTGAGGCAGACCTTAAGAGCACAATTTGGCTCTGTGACACTAACCTCAGAACTATTCAGCCAGAGAGTCCTCAGTGTCACCCTGGCAATACATCACATATGATGCTCCACAGGGCATGTGGTAATGCCCACATGTAAAACAAATAATTTGAAAACCCTCAGCCCTCCCAGGCTACCAAATACAGAGAATGGATGCTCTTACTTGGCTGTCCTTCCAGTGGCTGGTGCAGCTCCTGGGCATTGGTACACACTTGGGTAGAGGTTCTCAGTGAAGGAAATTTGGGCATCCAACTTGGTCTTGCCTGGCTCTGGCGTGCAGTTAATATGACGAGCTTGTAAAATTGCCTATGCTGCTTTCCCCTTTCTCTTGTTCTCTGTGCTGATCACAGAATTGCAGAATAATTTAAGCTGGGAGGGACCTCAGGGGTCATAAGGGCAACCCCTGCATGAAGCAGCTCCAATTAAATCAGGATGTGCAGAGCCTCGTCCAGATGGGGGTTATAATGTTGCTGAGGGTGGAGACCAGAGCCTCTGTGGACTCCTGCTCCAGTGCTTTGACTGCCCTTCTTTGAAAAAACTTTTTGCTAATATCTAATCTGAATTTCCTGCATGCCATCTTGCATCCATCCCCTCTTCTATGCTGCTGCGCCTCTGGGAATAGTTTAGTCCAGACTTTTCTTTGCTCGATCTTCAGGTAGTGGCTTCAGGTCAAAAATGCAGAGCCCTGTACTTTGCCAGCTCTGTTGATTTTAGTGGCTCCAAAGAGTTAACACAATAAAATATCACAAGGAAAACAGTACTGGTGCCTAGAAAGGAATGATTTGCCATGCAGTGAAAAGACTGGATTAACAGATTGGAATTTAGACAAAATATTTTACCAAGGAAGATTCCAAATAGCAGAAATGAAATTTTTTTTTGTTTTTTATTAAAGTAAAAGTTCCTCTGGGCCTGGGATGGGGGTGTTTATCAGCAAGTTATACCCTCTTAAAAATAAGCTGAACACTGCTGGAGCTATAGACTAATGTCTTAGCAAGACGCACCATCTCCTTAATGGAAAAGTGAATTCTAGCCACTGTGATACTCCATCTGATGAGGACACTTAGCTGTGATGGGGTGGAATAAAGTGCTTTATTATACTAAAGTGAACCACACTGTGAGTGTTGGGGATATGGTTAATGCAAGTACAGAGAAATTACACAGTGTCTGTTTTGACTTTCTGATTTTCTCTAATGGACACACAGTCTCCAGGCCAAGTGCTTGGAGAGTTTTGTGCCGTGCCATTTTCTCCAATTATTAGCTAGGCTTTTCCTCCAAAGTACCTGTCGGCAGCAGCTCATTCACAAACCCAGCACTTACAGCTGGGAATTTAAAGGGCTTGCCTCCCACATCCAGCATCCTTAATTTCAATCCCATTTTCCTTTAATGACGCATTAGCCATTTTAACACGTTAACCGATGTCACCTGGACGGCACGGGAAATGCAGCAAAATTGGCACCTCCCCGCAGAGTTTTGCCTGTGGATTTTGTTAATTCAGTGCTCATCCTCCGTCGTGGCTATTTTTCTCTCTTTAAGATCCACCGTAGCTGCCTGTTTAGATGCTTCGTTGGAGAAGGCAGTACATAGCTACTGCTGGGGAGACTGCTCCTGCCAGAAAACTGCCTTCCTGGTGTCAAAGGCTGCTGTGGGGAAGATGAGGCAAATCCCCCAGGGGAAGCACACCCCACACCTCTGTGCATTCAATTAGAGGGCCCTTGAATGGCACTTCATAAGAAAACCTTTCTGTTTCTGTACTGCTGTTGCTGATTTGGGCTTGGTTTTCTTGTTGTTTTTGTTTGTTTGTTTGTTTTTTCCAGTTGGACTGTGCGGGTCAAACATACCTGGTGGAGCAGAGGGTCTGTCAGAGGTAAAGTATTGGATTCAAGTTAAATGGTTGTGCACTTTACGTATTGGATAAGAGGGGGTTTTAATCTAAATATTCAACACACATTCATAGATATGTTTACATACACCTGTACAAAGGGACTGCTTTCTCCCACAGACTCTTTTCCTGTTATCGCCTTCATTTCTCCCCATCTGCCTTTTATTCTCTGCCAGTTTATGTTGAAAACCCACGGAAACCCCAGCCAGTGTAAGATACTCTACTTCACCATTTAAATCTCTCTTCCCATCAGTCCCTGGACTGGTTGTTTTCCCCACCGCTACTGAACCAAGCTTGTTGTATGGAGTTGAGTTATTGCAATGGTCTGGCTTCAAATTTGTCTCAGTCTTGTCCAGGCGACAAGGAAATGCATGCAAAAATAGTCTCCTAGGAAAACTGACCGTGGAAAATTCAGCTTAAAGAGCAATAAAAGAATTTACTGCCATCACATGGAAACCAACAGGAGAATTTATGTCTCCCACAGCAAGCTCCCTCTGGGGTATTTCCACCCTTGGGAAGGGAAGGAGTTGTCCTCAGCAAGGCCACCTCAGAGGCCAGAAGCTCCCTGCAGTATGGCCATCCTCACCCATCAACTGAGGACTCCCTTGAGCGCTGCAGCATCCTCTGGCTTTGGGAGAAAAAGTGGCAGCAGCTCTTTGCTGGGAGCAGTCGCACCCCAGCCCGTGTGAGGGGCAAAGGAGATGTTACTTCCCTGGAAGGCATGGTTTTTCCCCCAACCTCTGTTTCCTACAGCCACCCTGCTCCATGTCCTGGGAGTTTGTCAGTGTCCCCTCTATCCCCTGGTAATTTTCCAGTTGTCGCCTTTTGTCAGGCAGAGCGCAGCATTTGCAGTCCTCATGGATCTGGAGGAGGTCTCAGAGGGCTTTTTTGTCCTCTTTCATCTGGGTACTTCTGCTGTTTCCTAGCCCCCAGCCCAAAACTAAAGAGCAAACCAACATTCAGGGCTGCCACCTTTGAGAACCGCCAGGAAGCACCCAGTTGGCCTGCCTGGTGTTAGTGTGGGGTCTGGGCAGGAGGGTGGGCAGACAACCCCCACCACTCGCAGCCCCCTGGGGCTGTATCCACACTCTTTGGGCTGCAGGGGCTGTGGAGGGGAAGCAGGAACATTCACCTGCAAGTTTTTCGGGGAAAGGGCTTTTCCAAGAAGGCTACTCCTGTGTGCATGGCTCCAGGATTCTGCATCGCTCCTTGCAGTGCTGGGTGAGGGCAGAGAGCCGTGCACAGCCCTAAATGCTTATTGTTCCCTGTGGCTGGCACGTTGGCACCCTGAAGGCTTGACAAGTTTGTATACAGGCATCTTCTCCTGTGAGTTGTTTCTCCAAAGTCTTTGTAATTTTTGGTTTGGGGTTTTGGTTTTTTTTTTTCACTCTTGAGCTCTTTTTCCCACTTTACGTCATGCTTCCCATTTTAGAGATGTCAGATGATCTGTGATAAACTGACAATATGTGCAGGAGCAGCAAGGAGACGAGACCCATTTTAATGAGACTAACTCTACTGGGTAGTGAAAACTGTGCCTCAGCAAGCCCCTAGATCTTGTTTCTCTTTGCACAGTGTCTTAATGGCATAAAAGGATTTTTATAAAAATAAGGAAAGGCAATTCCCAAAACAGATTTCTTTCAGTAGCCATTGAAATGGAAAGTTACAGCTGAGAATTGCGTGCTCCCCTTTAAGAGGTAAGCACAATCAGAAATCAGCATTCTCTTGGCTCCTGAAAACAGCCTGAAATATTTCTGAATAAACAGCGTGTTTGCTTAGGATTCACTATTCACCCAGCAGATCCTGCAAGCAGCCTGTGTTTCCTCTGCGGTTATCTGTAGCAGTTTTAATAACCAAAAGTAGAGGTGGGGAGAGAGAGCAAGAGGGAAAGAATGTATGAGGGACTTCAGTAAAGGGAATCTTGCAAATAGGTGTAGGAATAAATCCTCATTATTAAGTGTGTGCCCTGACTTCTATTGAGAAGGCTATTGGTACAAATCCTGCCCACTGGCACTGAGATTTAATCACAGGTATAGAGCACAGCGCTGGCTCAATATGACCCACTCCTTCAGAAATATAGCAAAGCTCAAGGTAAATGTGAGAAGGCACCACAGTGCTCTCCAGTCCTTTGGCAATTCAGGAAAGGACTCAGGTACCTTTCATCACCTGTGTAGCATGGCTATTCCCTGTGAATGAAGAAGTCAAGCCAACACAAAAACTTTTGGTGCTGTTACCATCTTACAACCAGCATGTTGGTAGGCAACTAAATGCAAAAGCAATTTGGCATGCACTTTCTGACTCCCCATGGAAATTACTGCTTGTTCTTACCTCCAAGGCAGACTCAAATAACATGGCACGTGAAGTCGATCTTCATGGCGAAATTATTAGTCTTCTGGGCAGGCTGGGCTCATACTTCATGCTGGTTGCCAATACAACCTGGGTGAATTTTGGAGAGGTAATCATAGGTCAAATAGGGTCAGCTGTACAAGGCCAAGGCTATTGATGGCAATTTTTTGAGGTTTGCTGTGGTCAGGAATGCCTGTGATATCCATTTCAATTCATATTCCTGCAGAAACCAGAAAGACACCTTCACTTAGGCCTTTACTTAAGGAATTCCTTATCATAGGAACTGCAATATGATTACATACAAACTTTCAGCAATTAAGTGAAACACAATATAATTTATGCAAACCAGCACTAGCTAAATGTGAAAAGACAGTTAGTCCTCCTCCTAGTTGCAAATAAAAGCTCTCTTTCAATGGTTTATTTTTAACCTAGACACCACTAGCTTAATATGTCCTGGAGCATCCACAAAAAATAATTTTTATGGAATATATTTTTTAAAACTTGCTTTCCAGGGAAGTACTTTTCTATCTAGTACTTTTTTTTCCTATGCTATTTTTGGACCCCAATGCATGAATTCTAACATTTTCTGGGCATCATTGTGAAAAAGTGAATAGATGAATAGGAGATGTAAAATACTCCAGACTGCATAAGAGTTATCCAGTCCAGTTTTCCTGTTCTCTATTGAAATGTGGATTTAGTGATGATTTGTTCAAGCCTGCGGGAAATCTTATTTAGCTATGTATTAAAAGAAAAATAAAAAAAATCAAATGTTCTGATCTTAACTTGTATTTCTGACTACAAATGACTCCTGTATTTTTTTCAGCTAGGTCTGGAATATCTCTCCAAGGTAACTATGGTATATTCTTGAGTTTGTTCTTTGTAAAAGTTAGATTTATTTTAATAGGTGTAGGAAATTCCATATAACCAGTTATGAGAGGTTATTAACTGATTTTTAAAGGCCTGATTACAACAACTGTGAAACTGTTGTTGACCTGGGAAACAGGTCAACATTAACCTAATGGTCATTCCAAGTGCTAATTTATACTGGATATTAAAACTGGTTCCCAGATAAGAATTTTAATTTTTGCATGTAAGACAAAAAGGAAGTTAAATCCTAGAAAACAGATGCAGATTTCTCCACATCTCTGCAAGTGTCCAATCTTTACACATCTGATCGATAGCTTGAGCAGTGGGACACATGTATGATTTTTCAGATCTTTCTAAGGAAGGCAACAAAACAATATTAAAATCTCCTGTTGCTAGTCAATGAGTAGATCGTGCTCACCATGGGAAGAGCAGTAAGGCTGGCTTGCGAAGGCACAGACAGCTGTAGCTACAGGCACCTTTTTAGATTGAGGTGAATAGAGTAAGGTGACAAAGAAAGCTTTGATTTCCATCCATCAGGATGGTAAGCAAACAGAACGAATCAAGCAGGGAGGCACACGCGATGACACCAAGACGGGCCAGGGGAGTATCAGCTCAGCACAGCATGGCTGTGTGCATCACCAAAGCCATACTGGGGTAGCAGCAGCAGGACAGCCACATTTCTGTGGTGCTCTGACCCTGCTGACAGACCTTGCACACCTCTCTTCAAACAGCTAGTGTAGATAGCTGCAACTAGGGCTTTTTCTGCACTAAGGACCACTTCATTGCTCCTTTAGGGACCCTAACTGTTGCTAGCAGCAGCTTGGGGGCAAAAAAGCCCAGGGCCTTTGGGTACCACAGATCTCATCTATAGCCATGAAACAGCAGGGAAATGCCGGAGGCCATATGGAGTACAGCCAGTGGCAGTTACTGCCCAGGCCCCTAAAAACAGCTCTGTAAAAGAGTTAACACCATCACAGCAAATGCCTGCTTGTGCTTTCCATGCCTCATTGTGGGGGCACTGCATCTAAGTTTGTGCTGCCTCGTACAATTAACCACCAGGGACTGCAGTAAAATCATCTATTTGTCACCCCTTCTGAGCAAACTAGTGGGTGCCGTGCCCCACCGAAGCGGCACAACAGCCTGGACTGGCTCCCTGGCCTCCGCCTCCCAGGGGGAGCCTCTGCCAGGTGTCACCACACTGACAGCTGACAAGATATGCAAAAAAGCACCAGCAGCATAGAGATTACAAAGATGCATCAAAAAAGCTTCGTTGTCTGTCTCCCCGCACAGTGGACTCGGCGGATCTTTGATGGGTTTGAAGCCCTAAAAGGATATCTGTGTTCTGGTACTGCTTGAGCCTCCACAAAGGAGATGAAAAGGAGGAATAAAACATCTGAACAGCCCAATCTGGTCTGAACTGCATGCATTCATTACGGTAAAGACGGATTTCTTCTGGTTCCTCCTCCGTATCCTCCTCCTCAGTGGTGGCAGCAAGAAGCTTGACACTCCAATTACAGGATATTCGTGTTAAACAGAGAAGAGGGGCAGCTCGTCACTGGCAGGCATTTAGGATATGGCATCCAAGGCTCCATGCAGCCAGCAGAAAGCTGGAGGAACAGACTGAAACTACTCTAATGTCCCAGCTCCTCACAACTCTTCAGCATAGACTTAAATTAGCTCCTAGCAATCAGCATTACCCATTGCATAAATCAGGGTCCAAATGTACTCATTCACCAAAGCTGTTGTGAAATGGGACTGGTGTTTTGGAGGCTGGAAGGGGCCCCATCATGTGGGGCTGCTGTTGTAGAGAAGTGCCTTTTCCATGCCACGCATCCCCCACCCCTACCCCCCTCCCACCAGGTTTGCTACTTGCTGAACATCATCTCTGAGACCCTCAGTACAGGGTCTCAGGCCAGGAGCACCATGCATTTATAACGCCAGGCAGATGAAATGCATTCAAAGGCTTGTGCAAAAACATCTGATGTTCGTGGCTCTGAGATGGCTTTGTCCTTTCAAACTTGAGAAAAGTTATTGTATCTTTTCGCCTCAGATGGAAATGGTAATACAAGCTAAGAAAAATGTCATTAATAATACAATCTGGGAGCCTTTGTGCTGGGAGAAAATTTTAGTTTTGAAAAGTGACTACTCTGCATGAATATGTCATGCCAACAGAAGTTTTTCTGGATTGTCTTGAGTCTTCACATATGCATACATTTCTCTTTTGCTACACATGGTCTTTTCCCTTATTTAATTAGGGTATAATTATGACTGCATACTTAAATTACAAGAAATAAATAGAGATTCATCATTCAATTGACATTTTTCTAGAGAGAAAAAAAAAGAAGTTTTCCTTCAGATATTGGTTTTCTTCAGGGATTTTGTTTCTATTTTTAATTTAAAGGTACCTCTCTTATGTTTTATTCACTTGTTTTCATTAGGTAAAAGAATGCTTTGGCATGAAAACCTGTCCTGAATCCACTGCCTGCTTGACAGATAGATACAAAGACTTGAAACATGAGAGAAAAAGCAGATGGTTGCAAGAAAAAAACCACACCTAAACGAAAGAAAGGAATTAAACCCAGCAGAGGGGCATGTATTAATGCTGTGTGAGTGCCACTGCATGCATTGGTTCCTAGGAGCGATGCACAGCATCTTGCTTGACAGGCTAAGACTGACAGACCTCGACGATGAATCTCTACTGCCTTCTAAAAAGGTAGGGCCTTCCTTTTTATCTCTAGATTGATCCTGGCCAGTTTGCTGCAAGTAGATACTGCTTGAATTTCAAATGTTGAGTGCTGGTGTCTGCGATTGGTCCCACGCTGTAAATCACATGCTAATGTTTCTCTGTCTTGACTGGATGAGAATAAACATAATAATCAGGAAGAGGCCTTGAGGAAGCCACTGTGGCTTTAAATCTCTCAGGGAGCAGCAGCAGTTTAGGGAGAAGCGGCTGATAAAGCGGATTAGGGAATTCTAGAAAATTTAAAACCCTCTCCTTTCTGGGCCACACAGGCTCTGCCCAAGGCGTCATTCCTAGGAAAATTAGGCTGCTGTGAAATTTATTGCCAGGGTGCAGAATTTACATTTCAATTTCTCTTGTCACAGTCTGGGCTGCGGTCAGATCCCCTCTGCCTGGCTCAGCCACTTTGCGCTTCTTGCCCAGTCACAGCCCTGCACAGCCCTCGGCCCCAGGCTGTTCCTCAGCTTCTCCAGGGCTACATACAACCACAAACCCTTCTTCTGAAAGTTTAAGGAGAGCAAGACTGGCCAGGGGGGTGGGTTCTTGAGTTGTTTAGTTGCTGCTACTTTTCGCCATACTGCTGCCCTCATGGCCAAGCAAGGGCTTATATTCTCAACCCTGCAGAAATTCAACAGTGTTCAATTTTCTTTCCATTGAAAATAAATAATTCTCAGGGGTTTACCTGAGAACAGGTAGGCACAAGCTAATGCAGGCAATGACAGTCTCTAGATTTGGGGGAAATGACTTGTCATCCTCTTCCAGGAGTCAGTGGGGCTCCTCTGGGCTCCACATCCAGGTACACCCTGATGGCTCATGTGACGCTGAATGGCTCCCACCCCACAGGGAAGGACAGGGTGTGGTAAGTCCTGAAGGTGTTGCCTGAGGGACTGAAGAGGAGGAACAAGAAAAGCAAGCAGAACATTTTGATGAGCCAAATTTGGAGGGAGAGGAAAAGAAATAGTGAGATTGTTGATGATAAAGCAATTCTATAGAGTATCTAGTTGAACTTTTTAACAGGACCATCACTGCCCCTTTGTGCTCTATGTTACTCTCTTTGTCAAAGAGGTCACAGGCAAAAAGGTTTGCAGAAATTATGATCATTTTGTGGATATTCATAAATATCCAGTGTGCCAACAGTAACAGGATAGGAACAGGCTGTATTACCTCTGGGTTTGACCAGAATTAGCCAAAACAGCTTGAAATTAACCATGCATTTCTTTGTGGAGAAGTCTAAGTCCTAACACTGATGTTATGACTAGTTGAAATTATGTTTAAATTTAAGAAGAAAAAAAAGTGAAATTTCCTCAGAGGTGCTTTGCAACTGTAAGTGAGGCATAACTTGCATCATCTATGAGCTATGATGAACTATGGTGAACTGTTACTAGCATTTGAGTTACATTTCCCTTAGAAAGCCAGGAGGGGTTCTAACCCTGGATTAAGGGTCCCTTCTGACACTTAAGTAGGAAGTGCATCTGGAAATGGAGTTGGCCAGGGTGTCACCACCTTGAGGTGAACGATAGCTTGAGGTGGAAGGGTGGAGAATAAATGTTACTGCAAGAAAAGCTGCTGAATTTCCTTTTGAGAGACTGATAATCCTGCAGGCTTCTGCAGAAGCAGCTTTTGATTATCATTGCTGATGATATTAGGAGACATCTCTGGAGTCTGTCCTTTAAAAAATGTTTCCCTGGTGCTGCTTGAAAACATATGGGTTGGGAACTGAAGTGAAAAACTGATGTTTTACTAACTCTCTTGGCATGATGGAGGCTTAGAAAATGATGTGCTTGATACCGGAGAAGCATTTTGAACAGTAAATGAAACAAGACCACATAAAAATTCAAAATACTAGACTGGCAAATGTAAATGAGAAAAGAAGCTGGAACAAGAAAAAGAGGATGGTTACAGAACCAAATGAGAAAAGATGGATGAGACCCACAGTTGGAGTGAATTGGAGCAACTCCACTAACTTTAGTAGATCTATTTTGAGTTGCATGAAGTCACTGAAGATCTAAACATATACTAGTAATTTATACACAGGGTTTGAGTAAAGCAGGTCTAACAGAGCATTTTCAAATGCATGATTTTGTAAAGGCTTTCTCAGATAATACGATGGGAAAGCAATTTGGAAAGTTAACAATTTTGAGGGGAAACAAACAGACAGATGGAGGCAGTATTAGTATATTTTGCCAGTTATCACACCAGCAATGCCTAGTGAAGAAGTGGTCTTCTGGCTTCAGATGGGGCATATCTACATAGGCTACTGAAAAGGGATAGGAGGGGAAAAAAGGGGAAGAAAAAGGAAAGAGGAGGGCTCCACACCCTGGTTGTCCCGGATTTCTTCAGTCTATCATCTTGGGAAACTGGGTAGTAGTTACAGCATCTAACACAGACATACCTGGAGAGAAGTTCATGCCCTGGTTCCCATGGCTTTTGTCTGTATACCTTCAACCTCTTTCCAAACAACATACGCTAACCCCCAGAAGATGTTTTATATCAGAAGAAGTGTGCTCTACGCTGGAGATGGATCAGGTTAGTTTTGCTGCTTTAATAGGATGTTTTTAAAAATAAAATTAAAAATCAATATGCTGATGCCACTTCAGCATATTCATTCTGCAAATTGCTGGCCTTCAACAGGAGAGAAATCTAGGTAGACTTCATTCCATCAGGTCCACCACCTGTGGAAAGATTAATACCTTTTTATTGCTGCAGAAGAGCTTTTGAGAAAAAGCTACTTTGGCAAAGTGCAGAATCATTGCATCTCTTGACTGGGCATGCAGTTTTCAGCCCCCGCTAGCAGCTACTGATTTTGTAGACATATTCAAGTAAAAAAGCGTACTCTTTCCGTGGCTTTCTGCTCTACCTCTTTTAGACCTGTCAGTCTTCACCCACATACCCACAGGAAAAGACAGATGACCAGCAGATTTTTTCCCAGATATGAGCTAAAAAATTCCCTCCTCTTCAAAAGTGCTAGGTCTTGAAATTGAACTTCAGGAGGTTTCTGTGTGCTCTTAAGAAAAAAACCAAACTGCTGCTGAGGTTGACATTCTTCTGCCCCAATATCGACAAGCTCTCAATCTGCTCCATTTCCGTAAACAGGTAAGATACTCCCCCTGCCCTGCGCCTCCCCAGAAGTTGTTTTTAAAATGGAAGAACTTACATTTTTGCTGTGTGGTGGTTACAATGTCTGTTGAAACTATCAGTTTCTGCAGCAACCTAAAGAAATAGTATATGTTAACAACAGCTTTCATCTTTAGCTGTGATCAATTAGTATAATCTATTTTTCAATTTTCCCAGGCCCTCCTTATGCTCTTTAGCTACGAGCTTAACCTCTTTTCCAAAAACTAACATAGTTAAAAAACACTTAATATCACTCTCAGTTCTTAGAGAAATCAGAACCGGTTTTGCATTTGACTACACAAAGAAGTTTTATTTCAGTGACTTGAGGTGCTAGGTTTTTTCCAGATGTGACTTAAACCATGATTTCCCATTGAAATAAGCTTTTATCCTCTATCTAAGAGATAGATTGTGCTATGATAAAATGCAAATTATTTTATTCTAGATGATGTCTAATTAAATTGAACAATAAAAATTGTTATCCTTTATGACCACCAAGCAATTAAGTGACCTGGTGATAGGGAATTAAGTCAGTCTTCTTTCTTTGAAATGACAGCTGAAATAACAGAGGCACTGTTCTTTGTCTACTGTAGGTGTGTTGGAGAGGAGACAGAGGAGGAAGGACTGGAGCAGGACAATACACAGTCAGAAAAATAACTGCCTGTATTACAACTGCTGAATTGTTTCCCAGTAACATTCCTAAGGGCAGAATTTCCCCATTGGGTCACACTTTTTAGGTTGGCTTCATAAACAAACAAACAAGCAAAAAAATTTCACCTTACTTCTACTGTGATTTATAATATTTCAAAAATTGTTAATCTCAAAAGCTCTTTGAGTATATTTTGCTGTCTTCCTCTTCCTTTTTCTGTGACATCCCTCAATGGAAATGACAGTGAAGCAGGCAGAGTAGAGTGCATGCTAGCTCATTGAAGGTGTGTTCTAATGAACGTGTAATTTAAACAGGAAACAGTGGGAACATTAGGGACATTTAGGTGTAAAACCAGGAGCATCTAAAGTGCTAGGTTTGTGGCAAATTCACCAGCATTGTGGACCACAGCGTCTCTATCAAAGATGGGAGGTGTAGCCTCAGGGCCAGTTATCTTTATTATAGCAACCTCATTCAATTGGCGTATGGTTGCCTTCATTCAGTGATCAGTGTCCAAGGTGACACAATCCAAGACAAAAAGGCACATGTATAGGGAAATAAATGAGTCTTGTTTGGGACATTATATTCACATAACTATTTTTTATAAAAATTGTGCCTCATCTAATGCTTTTTCCAAGGAATCCAATCTATGGATGGCTGTTGATCATGCAGCACTGTGTGATAGGACCATCATGTATAAGCATCAATGGGTGTCTGCCTATCCAATAAAACCATATAAAAAAATGAATTCTGTACAAATTATCTCAATAAATTGGCTGAAAGCTCATAAGGCAGTAACAAATGGACAAAAATATGCATCTATTTTGGTGCCACTTGCCAGTTAGTGTTAGTTATTTGTCACCAGACATCTGGCTTGCATCGATGGAAGACTGGTCTGTTTTCTTCTCCCCAAACTGCCATAACCATGATCTAACATTAGACTCCCTTTGAAAAGGAAAAAGTCACTATCAACTGTCCCTCATTATGTGGCAGAGTCCATCTGGCATAAAGTTTCTGTTTGCATGCGTAGATTTGGTGTAATTGTTAATTACTGTAATTAATTAACTTCCATGGATAGAAAAAGATGAAAAAAAAAAGCTAAAGAGCAAGACAGTTTCATGCAAAAGGTGCTTCTACAGCAGCTGAATACTTCCTGCTTTCACATCATAGTTGTAAAAGTTCCTGGTTTGGGCTTGTAGCTTTCCTTGATGATGGTGGCATTAATAATTTCTAACAGTGGCAGACTTTAAAGTGTCAAAAGAATTAGGGCTGTAGTGTCACAAAATAGGAATGTAAGCCACGCAGAGCAAATGTAGAGGGTTTTTTTATTGTGTTTAGATTTTAAATCCTTTTAAGGGATAGAATTGCAGGTTTCAAGTGTCCTAGCAAATCATTAATGATAATATGAAATCCCAGCAGAATTATAGCAGCTATTTCACCATGAACTTGACCATCCAACCCTGTAAAGTGAGTCCTTTCCACCTCTGAGTCATTACAAAAAAACATCACCTTTCCACCAATGTAGCAGAATAGCCTGATCAGAGACTGAAACTAGAAGTGACCCATACTAGCTATATTTCTTACTTAATATAGAGTTAAGAAAATTCATACAAAAAAAAAATCTTCAAAGACTAATAAATATCTCAAGCAATTGGGGAGCTGCAAGGAGTTGCAGACTGGAAAAGTCCTTGGAGAGAATATCCCTACATGGTGGTTGGCCTGTTCTCATGCTTCCTAGGCACTCACTGCTGGGTACTGTCAGCTGCTTCTGGACAGCAACTTTGGAGGCAGACTGTAATTACTGATCTATTTTTAGATGTTGCAAGTTTGGCAGAAAGCCAGAAGTTGCAATAAATCAGTTTAGGTACTATCTGTCGTCTTCAGACATGGAAAAAGGCCATGAATTCAGTATAGGGGTAGATAATGTAGATTTATTAAAATTGGTTATTATCTACAGTGTTGCCTGTTGCCAGTTTCATTTTTATTGCATTGCAAAGGTTAATACCTTTAGGTAGTTCAGAGATCCTAAAGGGTGACAAATAATCAAGAATTCATCTACTCAGCATATATATGAAGCCATCAAAAAAGACTGTTGACATGGTGCTAGCACTCTCTGATCTACATTATGTGTTTGTTTAGGCAAAGATTTGCACCATTGATGGTGGACAGGTACTGAGGGCTGAAATAAGGTGCCATCTCATTGTTCTTCAGCTGAAAGGTAGTTCATGGTAACATGATTCATGAGTCTCTGATTCGTACCGGAAACCGATCTGAGTTTGACTTTCGGAAACCACAAGAACATTTTTATTTCAATATGTCTTAGTGTTATTCCTAGGGGAAAAAAAGAAAAAAAGAAAAAAAAAAAAGAGATCCATCCAGATGATTTTTTTAATTATTTTTTTTTCCAGTTAAAAAGAAGAAGGAAACTGAATAAAACTAGCACTCAGTATGGAGGAGAGAAATGGGACATTCTTCCACAGCTTGCTCTTATGGGCATCAGACTTGACAGTGTTTGCTGGATCCTTCAGGACAGCTTAATCTCAGCTAGAGGAGATTGCATCCAGCCACTTACTTAGTGATGCTTTAGTGAGCAAACTATTATACTACTGCTGCAGTGCATTGGCTTTTGATTGGTCTCCAGGCTTAATTAAAGCATTTTGGGTATAGTCTAGAAGAACCTGCATCTTCTGAATCCTAGATAACTTTGGCATCTGTCACATGACGGGAAAGAAGAAAAAAAATACCACATCAGACAAACAGTTCAAATACTGTAAGTTTTCAGAGAAAGGTGCAAAAGTTCCGTCATTTTGGTCCTACAGTTCTATTCTGACTAGACTGATGTTATATCATCTCACATTATATCTCATCACTGTTGAGTCTTTTACTCCTCATAAGGTTCTGGCCTCAGTGGTATCCTGTCACAGCTCTTCCCCTCGATTGGTTCTGCACTCTGTAAAAGAGTTTTTAAAGCTGGCCACCTTCTAAGTATATTGAAGCTTCCTTCTTTTTGTGGGATGAGAAGTGGTGGCTAGAAATGTCCAGCTGACCTTCTCGTTTGCCTCTCTCGCTTCCCCTCTAATTCATTTTCCACGTTGGTCTGACAGAGCCTGAGACGGTTGCACTTCAGGCCACATTGCGAGACCTGTCTATTATTCTGTCTTTTGCCAAAGAGGCTGATTTGAAGGGGTGTGAATTTTTGTGAGACTTCGGAAATGTTGAATTGACTTTTCTGTCACTTTTGCTATATTTTACTTTCCCTAAGTTACAGCCCTGATGGAAGTATCCTTATAGTCTATGATAGGCACATTCTATAAATAGCACGTTAAAGAAATTGAAATGTTTTTTTAAAATTAAGAATCATCCTCCAAAATGTGAAAAATGTAGATGCTGCATGTAATCAACCAAAAATAACCACTGCATTTTTATTTTTGGCAAAAGATATGTAGTAAGAAGGAAAAACTACGCAGTTTAATTTGTTCCTTGGTATTAGTTCTCATAGTATTTGCCAGTAATGGCAACATTATAATTTGTAGAATTAATTAATGATCTGGCATCTGATTTTGATTCATTAATGCCTAAGCCAGCTAAGTCTCAATTATCCTCTGGACTATTTATTCCTTAACAAGCTTTTAGCTAATGTGATTTTAAAAATATGAAAATAGGTCTTAGCTTGCCTTTAAGAAGTGGCAATATTTTAACACTCCTCTATAAAATAAAGGAACCTTCATATTTTTTGTTTTATTATAGCTACATTCAAATTAGACCTGGGGATTTGCAATGTATTCACTAAATATATATTATATTTATATGTACCTGGAACCTGACTTCAATTTAGTCTTGATTAAAAAATGTACTGAATTGGAAACTGTGTAATAAAGGATGCCTAAATCATACTGACCCAGAATAGCTCACTCAGTCAGACAGTTAGCAAATAAGTGCACAAGCAAGCAGATGATACAAGAATTCAAAATTAATTCTATTCTCAGAGGACGCATAGAGTAGGAGATAGCATCTGATTCTATCTGCAGAGGTGTAAATCCAGAGTAACACCTTGGGTAAAGCCTCATTACCCTGAATTTGACTACTTATCCTCCAAATGATCAGAATTGGTCTCTTTTGTGCCCAGGGCTAGGTTAAAGTAGCTGAAATATCCAGTATCACTTCATGACACTTTTGTGATGTAACTGAAAGTCTCTACCGATTTCCCAGTATTTATTATTTATAACTAGTCCATTTACCAAAGTAATTTAAAGACACCTGAAATTTTCTCCAAATGACTGGTATTTTTAAAAATTCAATCACCACATCCTTTAGGAAAATCTCCCCAATGGAGTTATCTCTTGTGCTACAATTGTGTTATGATAGGGGGCATTCAGAAACTGCATACCTTTGATTTGGGATTGTCAGGCACTAGTTTCAGAGCTGATCTGAACTGATCTGGGGAAGAGGCTTCTGTTTCTGGGATCTGATGTGATGTTCCTGCCTGCCATCATTGTACTTTGTCCTTGCTCACATCAAAACTGAAACGCATAATTACAAAGACGGGTAAACTAATGAATCGTGGATGTTTTAACCAAATAATCTTACTTAATCACTTTAGTTACTGAGATTTATTTTGAAAGTACCTTCTGAAATCTTTCAGGCATTATATAAATGGTAGAAAATACAAAACTAAACCATCAGTGTTGTCACACATGAACTAATTCATCTTCTCCTAAAATCACGCATCCTACTGCTAAGAAGTTATTGGGTGGCCTCACAATACCTGCATTTCAGTGTGATACCAGTGGCACTGATGTAGTTATTCTTAGTTCATACTGCTGTGAGCTTTCCCCACCCTTCTCATCAAGAAAGCCCTGAGATGAACATCTGAGAGTATCTTCCTTCCTATTTAGGAACAGTAAGTCTAGCTTTTTTCATTTCAAGCTAGGAGGTCAGTCCACAACAGAGGGATGTGGAGTGAGCTGTAATGCCAGTTTCTCTTGAAACCCAAGGAGCTGTTAGCTCAGCCAGCTCCCAAATGGTTACCCCAAAACCACCGAGTGGGGGAGTGCCAACATCCCAAGCTGTCTATGATTTTAAAAATCAAAGCCCGCTCACTGAGTCAGATCCTCCAGCCCATTGAACCCACCCTGTGATGCTCAAGGGACAAAAAGCAGTTCTAAAACCAGTTTATGTGACCAGTGCAGAACTCCTGGGTAGTCACAAAGCCAGGAGACATATCAGACGCATTAAACAAAGGAATCAATCTCTGGTTATTGAAGCACAAGGAAAAGTCCAAGTTACCTGTGTTTTTATGGCAGGAGTTCATTTGGACTGAGAATTCATTTGGACTAAAGTAAATAGTTGAGTTCAGTCTCTAAAGCTAAGGCTGGACCACTGGAAGCACAAGTTTTCTCAATTGCTTAGAGAAGAGGATTGAATTGAGAAATCAGAGCAGCCCTGATCGCTTTTAATCAACTGAATGAGGGGAGAAGAGGGGAGGAGGAGGCCTGGGAAGAAAAAATATGTAAAGCTTAAAAAGTTCCAGCTGCTGCTCTCTAATGGAGTCTTGATTCCTCAAGATCGGTGGAATAGTTAGGCCACCTGGTGGTAAACAGCAAACCAACAACCTTCGCAATTTCCAAACCACAATAAATATCCTGAGAAGCAGAATGCTCTGGGAATTGTCATAGGTTGGGAAGCCTTTCATTCCCAGGTGGCAGCCACCGCTGGGAGACAGCAGCCAGCAATGGCTTCCATCAGTCGCTGTTCAGGTGCACTGCAGAACAGAGGAGCTGATCTGGTGCCTATCCAATTTCTCCCAGGCAGCTGCCTCCACCACACAATTGTCAACTAAAGTCAGCCTCTCCTTTGCCTTGCTGGGGACGCAAAGGAGAAAGCAGTTCAGAGGCAGCTGAATTTTGGTAAGCTTGTAAGAAAGGAGCTTGAAATGATGTTTTTTAAGTGGCTGAATGAAGACCTCACTCCCTAAAAACAGCATCAGGTGTCTGCAGGTAAATCAAACGAGGCTCATGTGAACACATGTGCAACTACACATTTAGGATTCATATTTTAAAAGAATATTCAACGATATAGTTTTAATTTTTGTGTCTGCAAGTTGTTTCTTCTGGCATATCTACTCACCAGAAATATAGCAAAGTATCGAACATAAATGGAGAATGCGTGGAAGATGCTAAACCTGTTGGTGAAGTTCTTCAGAAGCACTTTCAAGTACTCACCTTTAATATCTAAGAATTTAGCTGAGCTGAACAGATATATAGCCAGAGAGCATCCACAGGTGGGTTCAGTACAGGTGAATGAATATCAGCAGAAATCTGTTTGAAAATGTAGCTCTCCTTATATAGAATTGTCCTTATAAAGAATTGTCAGTTGTTTTGCCTAGTTCTGTTCACTGGAGCTTCAGTCTGATCCTAGTGAGATCAAGTAACCATGTCCAACCACCGTCGTTCTGCTGAGCGCTGCTCCTAGCTGCTCTCTCCTTGCTGTTCCTGCCCAATTCCCTCACCGCATTCCCCAACACTTGAAAACTCACCAGGCTTGTGACTCACATTTTAATCTTATCCAAGTCACAATGTTTATTTCACAGGATGCCCAATTAAACGGTAATTCAATCTGCTCTGGAGTTGTTTCCTTCCCCTCTGGTGATTAGTGTTACTTGAATAATGTAGGAAGCACAGGGAAAAAAAGGCAGCAAACAACTTCAGTGACATCGGGAGACCAAGCTACAACTTTTCCCACTGAAGAAGAGGGAAAAAGGGCATGCACAAAAATGTTAGCATGGGTCATAATTTCTGATGTTCTGACTCTGAAGAATGGAAAGGAAAATTATGCTACCTTAGTATGTCTCATGGACTCCCTTTAAGGCTGGGGAAACATGAGAAGGTATGGGGCTGTGCAAGCCACACAACGTGAAAGAAAATCTCTGGCCTTGCTTTCCCTGTCCTTTCAAGTACCTACTGCTGCCCTTCATTGAAGCGAGTGAAAGCATGCCAGTTCCTTGCATCCCTTCTCCAATGCAAGCGTTGGATCTCCATGGTTTCAAAGCAAAGGAGCACCTCCAGGCTATCACTTGTTGCGTACTAGTGTCCAGAAGCCCTAAAAACCTACTGGCTATCAGCTCGCTGATTGACTGAAGGGGATTTTTATCACGGTACAGACCTGCATACTTTCTCGGGGCTTTCTTTTCATCTTCACATAGGCATGTCAAGTGCCGTGTGATGCATGAAGATGTAACTCGTTATCTGCTCCACAAGTAGCCTTCTGCAGCACCCTGGGCTTACATGGGAGGCACGGGAATAGAGGTAGATCTTCACATAAAAAGAAGGGTCTGTTTTTCAAAATAAGCAAGAAAATTTAACTAGACCATTAAATATTACCTTATCTTTAAAAAGCAAGCAAAGGAAAACCTCTTGAGGAAGGCCAAATATGAGAAGCTGTGTAGAAATGCAGCTCGGACCCCCTTTCCTCCCCAGCTCATACAACTGCCAAGGCAAAACCAGCTCAGAGTTGAATATCACCAGTTACTTCAGGGAAAATACACTGGTTTCAGAATGACCCTTTGCTAACTGGAGCGAACTCAATGTTGATGCAAGTACAGGCATCTCTACCAAAGACATTTCGTCTTGACACAAGTGCTTATAACAAAATCTGCCACTGGTTCCTTACTTTACTGAAGCATCTCATGCTAATTACTGAGTAGAAACCAGGTTGTGCCTCTGGGCTTTTCCATTCCTGCACTGAGACAAACTGCGAGCAGGGGCTGAGGGGGCACTGAGGAGTGCCAGGTGTTCTACAGAGCCAAGCAAAACTGGGGCAAGGATGCAGAGTACACGGGCATGTGGTGGGGTAGTTCTCTCAAAAAGCCAGGTGTTCTCTCCAGCTCGCGAAAGGAGCAATTTTGTGACTTAGGAAGAAATATTTCCCTTTGAGCTCCTGCTGTGACAGTGCTCGTTACTCTCGGCTGTGCCTAAGTGGCGTTACGAGGAGCTCCTCGCACAACATGCCCTGTGCCTGTCTGCCTCTCTTATTCCTCTAAGGGGGGAGAGGTTTAGTGCTTGATTTTTTTTGGTGATAGCATTGTAAAATTCTTCCCAAAGAAATTTTCAGTGTGCTCTGATGAGACTTTTTTAAAAAATATAGATTAATTGTGATAATTAAATTTCCCTCTGAGTGATTTCTTTGATAAATGGGTCTAGTTAGGACTTTCAATTAAGCACCAGGCCCTGCTGTGAAGTCAGACTGAGCTTTGTGTTGCAGGCATTTATTGCCTCATTTACACAGAGACAATCTGAATTATTTTACATTATACTGTTTTCTTTATCTGTCTTTTTTTTAAACACGGGTATTAGAACTCCTATTAACCCTTCTATCAGGGAGCCAATTAAAAAGGTATGGTCAAGCAATTTTTAATTATTTTGTTATGGTTTAAACAAGCCTCCTGGAAGCACAGTACTCAGAATCTTTCTCTTGTCCATACTGCAGTCCTTTGCTGCATAAACTCACTGGTTTGTTATTGTGCAGATTCTCGCAGACTCCAAGTTGGTGATAAAAGGATATGAAAATAATATAAAGTGGAGAAGAAAAGGCACTGACCACAAAGACAACATTTTGATGAATGGTGGTAATATGCAACAATTCTGGGAGAAGCAGCTTTTATGTTTTTGCGTTGTCCGAAATTGTGAGTAAATGGCAACGACTGCTTGGAGAATTTCAGTTATCAGGGGTGCACTTCACCTTTAAGGCTGCTATGTTTTAAAGTTATATCCATGCACTCAAGCACGGTTGCATGGTCATTTTGAGTGTGGATTAAAGTATTTAAGATACATGATTTCTACCTTTTACTGCAAAACTGGGACTATATTCTTGTTTTTCTAGTTACTGGTATCGATGGCTACAGAAAAATATCCATGTGGCTGTCAATCACTGCTGTTAACCATGAAGAATGAGGGATCTGCTCATTTAATAAAAAATCAAAACTCATCCAAAAGAAGATCTTTTTTTAAAATACAAAACCTGCATCTAGACACCAGAATTCACTGTCATTGATAACAGAGAAGCAAAAGTCTACTAGACTCAGAAAATTGTTTTAAATTTTTATGAGTTTTCTGTAAAGCCATCCACAGCTACACTAGCTAAGATGAAATTGTAAGGTTTAACAGGTGATGTGCTTTGAGATATAAATCAGAAACTAATTGTCTGACATTAGGGAAAAACATGTTTTTCTATCCTCCCACACTATCCAACAAAAAATATCTCTATTTCCTTTATACTATGTAGTATGTTTGAATCTACATAAAGAGAGTATATACATTTCTGATTATACTTTGAGATTGATTTTGATGCAACCAATGAAACTGATATGCTTTCCAGATGAGAAGGCATACTTTAGAGGCATACTTTAATTATATTAAACTGAACCTTTTTTGGGGAGGTGGGGGGATTTCAAGGGAATCTCTGCCATGTAAAGAAACCATGCTGTCTGTCTGGATATAAATCTAAGCACAGTCAGACCTCAGACTGTCTGCACAGAGCAAGAAATATTAAATGAGTTGTGACTACTGAGAGTTTGAATAATTGACGGAAATTTCGATGCAATTAATGTAAAGCAAAGGACATGAACTCACAGCTGAGAAATTAGGGTCTGTGGATTATTGAGGTATGACTGTAAATCCAAATGTCATCCCTCCCGTTTTTCTCCAACGTAAACCAGCAAACCCCACGCTTCTAATGCAGATTTGTAATGGTCTGGCATATCTAATTTCTTAAATTGGTAAGACAAAGATGACTGATACCACATAATGCAAGTGTACATTTAAAAAACCCAAGTGCTATTTTAAACGTAAGCTAAATGCGAACACTGTGTGGTTAATATTTATCTAGCATCCTCTCTCTTTGAGGCACATCTTGTCATACAGGACTGTGCTGTTAAAGTGGTTCATGGGAATGATGTGCATGACTCCTTCTTTTGCTAATGGGAGCTGTGTGCATAGAACAATTTAGCTGTTAGTGCTCTGAGGAGAAGGGAACTTGAATAGCAGGGGCTTGAAAAGCAAAATAAAAAGAAAGCTGCTAAGGGCATTTGAAAATACACTTGCTATTCTTTTTCTTCCTAAGCATTGCTGCAGTAAACAACTGCTTCAAGATTCCTCTTTAAATAAGTGACATGAAAAGGAAAAGAGCATGACTTTGTATCACCAGCCATTCAAAATGTACCCAGGGTCCCAAACTAACCTTGGGGGTAGGAAAGGCTTGCGGGGGAAGGGTGGTTATTTGGGTTGCTTGCTGTATTTGCTAGCCAGTGACTTGAAATTATCTCCAGTGGGAGCATTCTGACCCAGATATCAGGGACATTGCATTTCCCATGGGGAGCGTATTTAGGCCTGCATTTTAAAAATACAGCTGCCTAAAATTAGACTCCCAAATCCATGTAAAGCACTAAAGAAATGGCCTGGTTTTCAAAAGAATCAAATATCCACAGACTCGGGGTCAGGGTCCTGACCCAGCAAAGCACATGAATGTTCTCCCCAACCCCCCACCCCGAGGCAACGTGACTGCTCATGCATTTACAGCTGAAGTGCTTAAGTGCTCCCTTAGGTAGGGGTTAGAGAACTTAAACATGGGTGTAGAATCGACTGAGCCGTCCACTCTTTTAGATCGTGGCCGGAGGGAAGTTTTTTCATTTGATTGTTTTTTTATCACTTTTCCTGTGTAGAATTTTCCCAACCAAGACATATGCTGCAAAGTGCTTTTCAACACACTGCAAACCTTGGTCCCAGCCCCTGCCAGGACAAGTTCCTTTGGGGGCTGGGCTGCAAATATACAAATTGTGGTAAGGCTGTGTACAGCTCCTAAGGTCAAGGCAAATACGGGAGAGCAGCTTCTTTTAAAGGCTAAGCTAATAGCAAACTCTTCCTGATCATCAGTCAGGACTAGAAGAACTTGGGATATTAAAAATGTCAAAGAGCATCATGCATCACACCACCTTTTGCTAAATGTTATGATGCAGACATGTTAATGGGTAAAAACATGGCCTAAGGTGCTGGACCAGGACACAGAAACCCTGACTCCAAGTCCCGCTTCCACCCAAAGATTTACGTATGACTCAGGGCAAGTCACTAACTATTCACTTTGAAATCTGTACAGGGCAGAATACTTTTCTACCTTTGGAGTGAAGGGAGACTAAAACCCATTAGTGATCATGAGGTGCTCAGATATTAAGTTCTTAAGTGCTTAGATACATCAGTAGAGGAATTGTCCAAAGAGACGTTATTGAACAGATCTGTGCAAGCTTTTTGGTAATATTTGTCATAATGTGTTGATGTATATCTTTATTCCTGATGTTTTATTTATTACAAAGTATTAAAGGTTGTGTTTCCTTATGGGGGTGGATTGACTTGGAGGAGTTCCACAGGGAGAGAAAATGTTTTCCACGTTATAAGACTAATAACATAATGGGAAAAAGAAAAGGCTTATGTTGCCATTTGATTGAGACAATAAATAAATGCCTTCGCTTTGGCCCGTAGTGTACCATCTAACTACGATGTTCTTATGCCTGTTCAGTCTTATTAACTGCCTTGCTTTTCACCTATTGTGTTTTCTTCTACTTCTAGAACTAAATATTGAGGGGGAAAAAACAGATCCAAATTAAAAAACCCCAAACAAATTCTCCAGAAAAACCTTCAGACCATAAAAAATAACATTCCAGACTTCCTGAATTGAATGTCGCTGTAGGATGGTCCTCTTGACATCAACCAAAATGCCATATTACTGTTTAATTGTCAAGTCCTGCCTAACTCTGCCCATTAGTGACAGCAATCACGACAGAAAAAGAGCCCAGCTACAGATACCAAGGTCAGCTTAAAGCTGAGGGAAGATGGGCATATGACAGGAAAAAGAATTAAAAAAGAGTGACTTTAGGAAAGCTGGCTGTTTCTCATACTAAAAGCAAGGCTATATCTAAATGTTATGCTTAAGTTCTCACAGAAATATTTTTTGCTATATTTTCTGTTTTCTCAAGCATTTGTGCTCTTTCAGGCATGTAACTTTTGGTCATATTTTGGCAATCAACATAAACCTGATGATCCTCCTAAGCCTTAGTTCAGGGTAGCTGACAGAGGCTGCATAGCTTTAAGGTCTTTACTAATTTGGGTTCTCTTTCTTAGGATGAAATCTTCTTTGGACTGCTGGCTCTGCAGGGGATCAGTACCAATGAGCAAAGCATTCTCACCGAGGATGAGCCTGACTTTACAATCCAGTATCTTGTGTTCCACCTGTCTGTTGCACCACACTATCTGTCCCGTTACTCATTCTGGCTTCCCTTATGCTCACTGATGGTTGTTTCCTGTCATCTTCTTTTTGGGCTCTTCTTTGTCTTTTATTAAGAATCCCTATGGGAAACTAAATGAAACAGGTGGTACTATATCTAGCTTTTACAGCTAGATATATTTTAATATTATCAGTGACTATGTTCTGTAATACAATAGAATGCCTTCATTTTCTAATCACTATTCTGAAAGTGTTTTGGGAGCTTTCAGATTAAAAGACAGGAAAGAAATTGCAGGGCTGTACTACCACCCTACGCATGGCTCGCCCCAAAACTTCAACTTTCTGTGGCTTTTCATATAGTTGCTTTATATCCCATTAGATACTTGTCCTATTTATCCAATACTTTGATACAGAATTTATAATGCTGCACTCTGCATTATTACTCCTAGTAATTCCCTTCTGTCTGCTCTTGCCTGCTACTGTAAACCACGCAGACTGAGGTTCTGTGTTGTATTGGTACTGCTAAGGTACTCAAATTCACTTTTGCGTAATTTGGATTCTCATCTGATCCCAAAGACTGCTCACTTTATGAGTTTTATCAGCCTAAAGAGCTCTTTATGGATAATTCAGAGCCACCAAGAACCCTTTTTGAGTGTTTTGTGATACAGTCATATCCCCTTTCTTCTCTAGCAAGCACCAGGCATTGTTGGAGGTTGGTCAGAGCAGGCAGTAGAATCACATAAGCTTTAAACTCATTTTGCTAATAAAACCGAACTCAGGTTACCACAGAATAATAATAATTCATGACATATCCCGTTCAGTCTTCAAAGGACTTACAAAAAAAAGGGTTACAGCCCCTGTGTTAGTTAAAACAAGAGATGCTCAATTTACAGATTAAGAAACTAAGGCAAAGACTCCATTTACTACTGGCTATGAAGATAGCATAGGATTAAGTTTTTAAAGTAGTTTTCTACCAAGTACAAAGGGCAAGACATGACGTCTAAGAATCTTCACGTCTGGGGTTTTTTCCTTCCTCTTGCTGTTTATAACCCTTCTTTTGTATTTTTCAGAGAGAAACAAAAGCCCATAAACTTTTGCCTTCTTCCCCCTCTGCCCTTTTCTGGAAGAAAATGACATGAAGCTAAAAGGTTGCCCCNGAAGGGGGGATTTTGATTAAAGGCATTTTGACCAGCATTTAGAATGGAACACACAGCGCTGCTCTTCTGTGTCTGCCCTTTGCTCAGTTACCCACAAGACCCAAGCCACATTCATGCAATTTGCTCAGCCCACAGCCTGAAATCAATGAGGTCTATGCAAGAAGATAGCACCTGCCGCAGGCTGTTACTGTTTTTATTTATTATCTGTATTATTAGACCACGCAGGAACCCTAACAACAAATATTGTCTGAAGCACAGTGTAAACATTGAACAAAATGATGGCCCTGTCCCAAAGCGATTACAAACTAAATAGAGGACAGGAGACCACAGATGGATACAGACACAGGGAGAGTAAAGGAAATGAGAATGCCCAGTGTGGCTGACAGCAGTGTTACCTTACTAGCAGTCTAAGGGTTGTCAAAGCTTTTGTAGATGTCATGGCAAAGGGGAGCTTTGATTCTACAGAGCTACTAACATAAATCTAAGGATGTTTATGCAGGATACCCTCCAAGTATGAGAGAGACCACAGAGGAGAAAATGCGAGAGGGCTTGCTTTGAGATGAACACAAGAGGATGGTGACTCTGAACAAAAGAAGATGGTCCATTTTAAGGTTTTAACAGCACTTAAATGTCACAGCTGCCTGCATTCCTGACTGCCTTTAACAGTGACCCCCTTTTTTAGCTCCTAACCAATCCTCTTCACCCATATTCTGCTCTAAAAAGGCATATAAGGACCAAGCACAGCAGAGCTGGAAGTCTGCTCAAGCGGGGCAGTTACTGGAACTGCTCTGTTCCCTGTTCCTGCCTCCTGACAATGAGAGATGATAGGTAGGGTCCCAGGGGGCCTTAAAAATGAAGATAGGCAGCTTATGTTGATGCGAGATAGGGTAGGGGGGAGGTGGTGCAGGGATGCCAAGAGAGGAGTGACATGTTCAAAGAGACAAGCTAGGAAAATGATCTTTGAGGCAACAGCAGCCGTCTGCAGTATGATTAGGGCAAAGGCAAGCATGCATGTGTCAAGGCCAGAGGAAAGGATGTTGCCGCAACTGAGCTGTTAAATAATGAGAACTTAGGCAAGAATTTTAGCCGCATGTAAGAGTGGGAAAAGATGTATCTTAAAAGCTGGAAGATTTAAGAATTAGAGGTGCGGTAAGCAGCTGAAAGATTGAAGCTTTACCTGTATGCAGTAGAGGTCAGAGCTGATGCTCTAATACAATCATGAGTGACAGATAGCATGGGATGTTGTCAACAAGGAAAACAAGGAGGTAGAGGGCTCGAGGGCACAGAGAATAGTAGCAAGCAAGAAGTCGAGGCATTTTCTTCCTCTCATCTTCTGTTCCACTCTTCTCTTTGCAGCTATTAAATACAGGCAACTATAGAGCGGCTGCCTAGGATAACAACAATTCAGCAAAGAATTTAACTGTGGTTTCATTAATAATTCTTTCCTTATTGGGTCTAGATCCTGTTCAATATACCCATGAGGTTGTGTCTCTCACTTAACTCAGAAAATATGAATCCTTTCCTCCATGGTCAGTAAATGGCAAAGACTTTGTGCAGTTTTCTCCTGTATTCCTGGAATAAGATTACCAGCAAGATTAAGGCCTCTGGTTGTGAGAAGGGAGATTTCACAGGATTAAATATGATTCAGTCTACTTCCGAAACGGCAGATAAAATAAAAGAAAGGACAATGAATTATGTTACTGAAAATATCACAGACCATGGTGATGGTAAAAGTGATAACGAAAGACCAAAAATTTTAATTATATACAGAAATAAAAATCAACAGGAAGAAGTACTGCCGGGCCTACAGTTATCATTTGTTGCCAGAAGAGGGCACTCGTGACTTTTTTTATGACTTGAGAGATTTAAATCAAGATTTCCCTTGGTAGCATTTCCCAGGCATAAATCAAGCACAAATGAATAACCTTTGATTTATCATTCCTAATGGAGATGTACATCATATTGGCGTGTCATCACATTTCAACATTGGCCATTATGATGCCAATCATATAGTAATTTTCTTTCGTGTCATAATCAGCGATGAAGATGTACGTTTCCATTCAGTACAATTAGATTTTCATGTTTCTTAATGGTAGCTGAGGGCATTAGGCAGAATACCTGCTTTTGCTGCCTCTAACTCTTTTTTGCTCCTATTTTTCTGAAATTGTATTCAAACCATTACCCAATCACCACTTTCCTGTAGTCAAACGCCATCTCTGCTCATACAGGAGAAGGTGAGAAAGATTTAAGCTATTCCAAGCTGCAAAGAAACAGGCATCAAAATCCCAGTCAAATACATGCTGTTGGAAAATACCTGACTTTAACTATTTGAGAACTCTTCCATATGCTTCACAAAAACAGCTTTGGGCTTGTCACTTGGGACCTACCCACAGCACAAACCAAAATGAAGGTGTCTGGCTGGTTCTGGTGTCCACCTGGCTAAGCTCAGTGAGATTGTTAGGAACAAGCACTCAGGGAAAACCCAAGCTACTGCTGGTGGTAATGAAACCCAGAACTGAGTTTCATGAGCAGAGGCCTTCTGCTGGATGGACATGTGAATGAGATGTGTCACAGGCATTTAGGACAACTCCTGGCTCTTCCACATAACTGTTCAGGGCCAGTGTATCATGGGTTTGTACCAGCCAAACAAGTAAAACACAAGTAGCAGTCTCTTCAAAAGCATCTGAGCCCGTGTAAAAAATCCTACCATGCATCCATAGCAGAACTGCTCTTTTGTCCTTTCCTAGAAGAATGCACTAGTTTTTTGAAGCCCTCGTTCCCTGCCCCAGGCGGGCAGGTGATGCTTGCTGGCAGGGATGCTAGCAAGGCCAGTGGGCAGCCCGAGGATGGGGAAATGGAGCAACGCCACCAGAGCCTTGTCACCAAGCCCCAGCACTCACAAGGTCACAAACCGAGTAAGCAAAGCACAACCCGACCCGATGGAAGGGTCAGCGTGCCCTGAGAGCCCAAGCGATCCCCGGGAGCCCCGGCGGCAGCACCTCAGCCGCCGCCCGGCCTCCGCGCCCCCTTGGCGGGGTGAGGGCCACAGCAGAGCCGGGCACCGCTCAGGGGCACCCCCAGGTGAGCACACACGACAGGCGGCTTGAATGCCACCTGCCGCCTCCTCCTGTCTCAGGATGCCAGGAACGGCGGTCACCGACCGCAAGGCAAACCACCGCAAGCCCCGGGGTTCGCCATCGGCCGCCTCACCTGTGCGGGCGGAGAAGATGGCTNCCGCCGGGGCGGGGGGAGGCGGGAGGGGCGAGTCCGCCGGCTGCAGGGGCACTGCGGCAGGCGGCGGCGCAGCCGGTAGGAGCGGCGGTGAGGCCCCGGGAGACGCCCGCCGCCATCCCCCACGTCGCCTTCCCTCTTTCCATGGAAGGTGGCCCCGCTAGCCCCCGGCCCTGCGCCGCGGGGACGCTCGCCGGCAGCGGGCCCGCCCCAGGGACAGGCCCCCGCGGCCGTTGGTAACGGCAGAAACGGCGCGCGGGGCCGTTGGTAACGGCGCAATCGGCGCCCGGGGGCCGTTGGTAACGGCGCAAACGGCGCGCCCCCTCGCGACCGTTGGTGCCGCCGCGCCAGGACAAGAGCCCCCCCACAGCGGCAGCCGCCGGCTCAGGCGACGCCGCGGCTTCTCGTCGCCGTCTGGGCCCTGCGGGAGCGGGGCAGGGTGTCGAGGGTGGCAGCAGGCGATGAGCTACCCGAGAGCTAACCCAGCCGGTGAAACAAACACACTGAGCTGCACTTTTGCTGTTCTGTGTCTTCCTCAAAACGAAAGCGCCACCATGCAGGCCCTCCAGCCCTGAGGTCTCACCACATAGAATCATAAAATAATAGAATCATCCAGGCCAGAAGGGACCTCCGAAGGTCATGTAGTCTGACCTCCCTGCAGTCGCAGGGACACCCCCAACCAGCTCAGGTTGCCCAGGGCCTCATCGAGTCTCACCTTGAAGATCTCCAGGGAAGGGGCCTCAACCCCCTGCCTGGGAAACCTCTTCCAGTGTTCTACCACCCTCGGAGTAAAGAACTTGTTCCTAATATCCAATCTAAATCTGCTTTTCTCCAACTTAAAACCATTACCTCTCATCCTGTCACTGCCGGCCTTTGTAAACAGACTCTCCCCAGCTCTCCTGTAGGCTCTCTTCAGAGACTGAAAGGCTGCTATTGGATCTCCCTGGAGCCTCCTCCAGGCTGAACAACCCAGCTCCCTCAGCCTGTCCTTGCAGCAGAGGTGCTCCAGCCTCCTGATCATTTTCATGGCCCTCCTCTGGACCCGCTCCATGTCCTTCCTATATTGATAGCTCCAGACTTGCACACAGTGCTCCAGGTGAGGTCTCACCAGAGAGGTATCCAGGTGAAGTCTGACACACCAACAGGCCTATTCAAAAGAGGGATGATACCGTGACAAACCTAACAGTTGTACCCTGAGCGGGTTGTCTCTTCCCTCCTGTATGTAAGACTTCTTTCTCCTAAAGTTTAAGGGCACGTCATTTTCTGCCATCAGCCTCAGCCAACGAGTCTTGCCCCTCAACATGGGCTGCAGAAGGACCAAGTAGCCCCTTGCAGTGCTCACCAAAGCCAGTCTGTTGCCCCTGAGGGCAACTTGGCCTTGCCAGTGGCCACCTGGAGCATGGCACTCAGCAGTGTGAGGAGGGCACGAGCAGCATGATGTGCAGGGATGATGACAGTACTGCCTTCCAGCTGGTGACAATTGTCATCTTCTAAACCTGCAAATCCTGAATTCTCATCAAGAAAACCAGGGCATCTTTGTAAGAGAAAATGTGAGTTTTCTGCTTGATCTGGGAAAAACTTCCCAATTACATTGTTAACAAGAAAGGTTTTATGTATTTATAAAGTCAGAGAACTGCCTTCTTCCCATGTGCAGTGGAACTAAGATGTAAACTTACGTTTGAACTGTAAAGTTCATAGAATCATAGAGCGGTTTAGGTTGGAAGTGACCTTCAAGATCATCTAGTTCCAAGCCCTCTGCCATGAGCAGGGACACGTCCCACAAGAGCAGGTTGCTCAAAGCCCCATCCAGCCTCTTCTTGAACACCTCCAAGGATGAAGCATCCACAACTTCTCTGGCAAACCTGTTCCAGTGTCTCATCACCATCATAGTGAAATTTTTTTTTCTGTTATCTATTCTTAATCTACCCACTTCCAGTTTGAAGGCACTGCTCCTTTCCTATCACTACATGCCCTTGTAAAAAGTCCCTCTCCAGCTTTCTTGTAGGCCTCCAATAGGTACTGGAAGCTCCCCAGAGCCTTCTCTTCTCCAGGCTGAACAACCCCAACGCTCTCAGCCTGTCTTCATAGGAGAAGTGCTCCAGTCCTCTGATTATTTTTGTGGCCCTCCTCTGGACATGCTCCAACAGGTCCACGTCCTTGTTGTGCTGAGAACTCGAAAGCTGGATGCAGTACTCCAGGTGGGATCTCACCGGAGCAGAGTAGAGGGGTATAGTCACCTCTCAACCTGAAGAGGTTACTGGTTTGCACCTGATGTTGATATAGCAAATGGCTGGACCCTTTCTGCCGCTCTGTCCACAAGGTGTGAAGGTATGTAGTCTGCTTTCACGGTGGGGCAGACCAAGGCATTCCAGCTGCAAATCTACTTATCTAGGTCAGATGGCCTCAAGAACTGATGTGGCCCTTTTAACTGCCCATGTGACATGACACACTATTTGCTAATGAAAGGAGCTTTATTCGCTAAACTTGACAATGCCTAAATAGACATTGGCAATGTCTGTTGGCTAGACAAAGGCAATGTCTAAAAAGTCTGATGGCAATCCCAATTCTTTTCCTGGAAAAAACTGCTCCACAAAACCAGGGCGCCTCATGACAGTAAACATAAACCAGAAAATGTACTCAGTAATCAAAACTTCAGTCCTCATTGGGGATGATTTAGGGAATCAATTACTTAAAAATAAAACTTGGGAAGAAATAAAAAACTGCTTTTTTGCCAAAGAATAGAGAGCAAATGCAAGTTAATGCTGCCTACACATGGCAATGCTGGTTCCTGTTTTGAAGACGGAATCTTTTTCCACTTATACTAGGGTGAGTTAGGGATAACTCCACTGAAATTAGTAGTCACAACAGTGCAGAAGCAGACTGAGAGAAAAATGAGGTTCTTTCAATGCCTATTTGATATGAAATGTGTTACTAATGAATGGCAGTAGCTGCAAATGTCACTCTCAGCTTCCTATTTTCACTTTCAAATTTGTCGGTAGCGTCCTGATTAAAATTGTACAGTTCTGTAGCTGAGGTTTGGATTAAGTTAAAATTATTAGGATTAGAAATGGTGCAAAGCCAGAACCTCAGATCTGATCCTCTTTGAATTTCTATCGGAAGGAGTTTGGATTCAAATCCCCAGATGCGAACCTGCTTGCATGCTTTAATTCTGGGTCAGTAAGAGCCTAAATTCCTGGTCTGGTTTTGTGTGGGTGTAATCCTGCAAGAGCATTTGATTGTGGGATTTTATGGGTTTTATGAATGATTGAAAGTGAGAGAAAGGAGGCATTTCATGACTGTTGATGAGACTATCTTCCTATTCATAGAGTATGACAGAACAAAAGGCAGTTATTACACTAGTTTTTATAAATCATTGAGAACACAAGACGTGGGAGGAGAAGTGCCAAAGATCATTCAGATGACTAAAGGTTCAGAACAAAGACCATTTCTATACAGTGTCGGCACAACGGAACTTCGTTTTTTGTTAGATTTTAGGCATTATTATAGCATACATGACTAATATTAAAAAAGGAAGTCAGAGTTTTGCAGAGTTTTAGTTGTCACCATTTAAATCTAAATAAAAATATCAACATAAATTTATTTACAGTCTGTTAACTTTACCCAAGACGAGGATCCAGCCTACTGCGGAAGCTGGATTGAATTCAGCTTGAGAAAATAAAGAGTGCAGAGACACAGCTGGTGTGTTGGGGACTGCAAACAAGTAGAGGAATGAAAATATGTTACCAGGCTAAAGATAAAAACTACACTGAGTGGAAGAATCTCAGACAAGAAGGTAGAGAAGTCTGAAAGGAGTTCCTGAAGTTTAAACCACAATTTACTGGTGCTAATAGATCTATAACTGCTCTAGTCTGCTATAGTTCAGTGAAAGTCCAGTCTGTTTCATCTGTTTACACTAGAAAAGCATCTGGTCTGCCATTACTAACCTTGGAGAAGTATCCTGGGTGAAAAAACATAACCTTGTATAAGCTACAGTTACCATGATCAGCAGGTCAGCTCGTCCTAAATTACTAAAGAATTTTTCTGCTTTGCCTTTGTGCAGGTAGAAATGCTTTTTCAAGAAATGAAGTTGGAGATTGCTTATTTGAGGCTGCAGTTGATTCATGTGATTCTGCAAGAAATCTCCGTGATGCGGTTGGTAAAATTATTATGCATTCTCTTTTTATTTTTTACCGTTTTAGAAAAGTGGGGTTTATTCTTGTTGGGCTAAAGCACATCTGTAAGTTTTCCCCTTCCCTCACTACATCTCCCATCACTGACTAAGGGCATCACCACTATCCTGGAACAGGAGGACTCTTGGATTGGATCAGCCATTTCAGTGCCTGTGAGTGTGTCTGTGAGATAAGGACAAAGTATTAAGTCTTTGAAAAGATGTTCTTCTGAGTAGCTTCTCTATGTTTCTCTGTGCCTTTTATTTATTAACTTTCGCATGTGACATGTATGTCCAAAAGCCAATATGCTGTCTTAGGGCTCAGTCCCCCACTACTGACATCAGTGAGAGTTTTATCAATTACTTTAATGAGCACAGGATGAGACTTTTGTGATTATACGAAGATCTAATTATTGGATTTTTCTATGAACCTACATTAAAACCTCCTTACAAATGTAACTTACAGAGCATAAATCAAAGAAAACATTGCTTTTCTGTTTCAGTTGAAATTTGACTTCGGAACTAAGCCTATTATATTTAGGTTTTGAAATGCAATGCATTGGCAGAAACAGACACATTTTGCCCTCTGCTCCAGCTCCTGGTAATAAGGAATTGCGTGGCTTAATCTTTTCCTAGGCATTTCTTGCTTAAGGACCCAGTTCTTTCACAGTACTATTAGCATGTTGCAGAGTGAGACCCCCCTCAATATATTCTGCTTGACAGATGTTCTTTATGTCATTCCATTGTCAAACAAGAAAATAAATAAAATAAAATAAAATAAAATAAAATAAAATAAAATAAAATAAAATAAAATAAAATAAAATAAAATAAGCTAGAAGGAAAGCTGAGCCTGTGATTTACTGTGATTTATTCTTCTTGGTTTTATTCACAGTCTTGCAAATATGACAACTGTGATGTAATGACCTGGCCAACATATTGCACAATGCTGTAGATTTTTATTTTCTTGTTGTTCCTCATAATTATTTATTATCTGAGATGATTATCAATCATTTCTTGTATAACTCCAAAGAGAGCAAGCACATCTTCCAAACCATGTTTTTTTTGTACTTGAAGCTCAAAGAGTGTCTGACTTCAGTTTAGCTTTCTGATAGCCATTAGTCCACACTGCAGGTGAATGTAATTTCCATGTAAATATAGTCTTTGCATCAGGTATTTATGCTTAAAATCAGAAATACTAAAAGTGAATAGCTGTCTTTCAGGCACAACCTGCGATAGGGTTGATGCAGAGCTAATGTTTTATCCTTTACTCCACTGCAAATTCACCCTGATATTTCACTACGTTCTGCAACAACAAAACAAACAATAAAACAAAACAAAACAAAAAAACTACCACAAAACAAACAAACAAACAAAGCCCAAAACCAAACCAAAATAAACAAACCAAAAACAAACAAACAAACAAAATGGCTTATTATCATTAGTCCTGTCTTGTCTTTGTCTTTGGAAATATTCAGAAGATAGATATAAACTGCATCATATTTTTGGGATATGGAATATATTGGAATAAAAGTTTATAGTGCTATTATGGTGAGGTGAATGGAGCTGAACCTTACTAGGGAAGGTTATTTTTTGTTTATTGCCATGATAGGAAAATACTATATACCAGTTATAAAGATCACTAAAAGATACAGTAACAGAATCTCACTGTGACACATGCCAATTAGAAACAGTGTTGTATTCACCCTGGTTAAAACACTGTTTCCTACACTGGATATTTTCAAGCTTGTGCAGGAACGTCTAAATCTTATTTTAAGCTGAGGAAACATTAAATAAGAAGGGCTTTATATTTTGAGTCATTAGGATTCAGTATAGAGCTCCAAAGTAATCTCATGAAAGTAGTGGTGTGGTCTAGGTGAGAGACGTCAGCTTAGGAATCAGGGAGCTTGTGTTTCATTTCTAGCTATCTGCCTCTCTTGATAGTCGTGGCCTCTTCATCTCGGCTCCTTTTCTTTGGCTGTCTGTCTTCACTATTTAAACTGTAAAATTGTTGTGACTAGCATTATTCTTTGGTATGCGTTTTTACAGCACTTACCACAGTGAAGCTCTGTGGACTATGTCAGGCATTTTGGGATCTGTTCAAGCACAAAAATAAAAGTCTGTCCTTTAACTGGATAAAAGGAACAACATGACCATGTCAGAAAAATATAGGAACGAAACTTACATCAGAATTTCTGGTACAAATCTTAAATAGAGCTGAGTTTTCTTTGCCCTATCCCTGGAGGTGTTCCAGGCCAGGCTGGATGAGACTTTGAGCAACCTGCTCTAGTGGGAGGTGTCCCTGCCCATAGCAGGGAGGTTGGAACATGATGATCTTTGAGGTCCCTTCCAACTCTAACCATTCTATGATTCTATGATTCTTTATTATGCTATGTGTTTCAAATGGAGAAATTAACCAGAAATTATTCATCAAGTTAATAAAGCCAACTTATCATCTCTCAGAATACCCATATATTTGTGTTTTTCTCTAGCTGCTGAAATACGTTACTCAGATATACACCAGACATATTCACCTATGAGTTTAATGATAAATAAACCCAAACTGACCAAAGTGCTTTGGTTGCAAGAGGTCAGAGGTTTCCTAATCTACCTCAGTTCTTTTCTCCAGCAAGCACACTAACACCTGTGGAGTCAGTATGTTGACCTTCACGTGCAGAATCTAGTGTCCTGAAATACCTTGAGTTGCAATTGAAGAATTGCCTATATATTTCTTTTCCAGAAGTAGTTTAATGAAGCAAATAATTTTGATAACATACATAATTGAGGCAAAAATGTAGCTGAAGGTGATTAATTTGAGCCTGTAACTATTTAAATGAAAGTCATCATTATTTTGCTACCTGTAGATTTGGTTGGCAATTTCAAAAAATGTTGGCTGAACAACTTATGCTATTGACAGGCAGGTATAGTTACTGGGTACTGCTGTGCACTAGCCTTAATGATTTCTTCTTCCATCTCTTTACATTTCAGCTCTTTCTTGTCTTCTTTTTTTTTTTCTTTGATTATCTCTTATTATTTCTGTGTTGGTCTTTTTGCAATTCCCTTCACAACATCTATTTGTGCATTTATAAATTTTAACATAAATCCAAAGTCTTAGGATTTCATTCCTCTCCAAGAAGAGGGCTAGGTCTACCTGTGCTTCTAGGTACTTCGTGCTGTTCAGCTGATGCAAAGCATCTATAAAGCCACCTTAATCAGTGAAGCCTGGTTTATGCTGCTTTACTTCGTCAGAGCAATACTAGAAACCAGAAGTAGAACTTGGCCTCTATGTTCCTTTTCTTGCTTCCCTTCTTTTTTAGTATTCTTTGCTCTGTTATTCCTGAGCACATCCCCTTTTTCTTCTATAAAATATAACCAAGTGATTAAAGAGCATTTAGGAGTTGGGAATAATTTCTACAGTAATCTGCTCAATTAATAATTCTCTTCATCATTCCAAGCGCCCAATTACCACTGTATTCTCTTCTCTACAGTTCTCTTGTCCTGTTTCACAACTGATTTTCTTACTTTCTTTCACAACAATTTTCTTACTCTATCTCTTTATAACCACTTACATAGAAGTGAAAACTATCACAAGAACCATAATCAGAGTAAGGCAATATAAATACTCCAAATGCAAAATTAACAACTATTTTGTTACTCTTTGCAGTATAAAAATATTTATGCCAGAAGTCTGGTGCTAGCTAAATCTAGATCTTCAGAGCCCCTAGAGCTCATGCATAATCTTGGAAGTGCCTGAATTTGGTCTAAGATTTGTCAGTAAGACCCTACTGTGAGCAGGGGTAAGTGTGCGTTTATCTGTGCACACACTCTTTGGGTACTTGAGCTAACAGACATTCTCAGAGACCAACTGGATGCCATACAGCACCCATCTAGTGCTGATGCTATCACCACCACTCAATGGCATCTCAGCGATGTCTTCATTCCCAGTTTCCTAGTCCACTGAGCATTTAACCAACATTTGGGAGATACGAATGCAGTGCTCTTGACGGGATCTCAGTCATCACAAGGAATATGCAACAACACCAACGTGCAAAACATGTTGAAAGGAAAGAAGACAAGGGCTGCTCTTTTTCAAAAGGCAGTCAGGCTTCAGAATAATTATATACAGTCTTAGATGCCAGTAAAAGCCTAATAGGTTGAATACTTAACTGAGAGAAGGAAACATGGGTTTCTGGCTCAGCTGTACTGACTTATATTAGATGTTCAGCAGTGCAAGGACTAGAAACCAAGCCTTTCCTCTTCAGCCAAGCACTCAAGCCATTTCCTGTAGCATCGCTCTTGCTCTGCATTTGTACTCAGCCCATGCAAGTATTAACATTCTTCAAAAGGAATGTTAAAAATAGTCCTTTTCCAAACTTTCAATAACCTACAATCTTACAGGAGGGATATTCTTGTGCAAGCAGCACACATCTACTAAAGAGACTGCTAATAGACTTACCATTGATTTTAAGGTCAACTAAGTTTAAAGAAGAAAGGAATTTTGCTGCATACTATTTTGTGGGTACAGAAGACTCAAGAAAGAACCATCTTACTGCTTATTATAACTACATCTCGCCTTCACAGATCATGAAGACTGTTGGTGTCTCCAGCTTGGGACCAACACAGTGAACATTAGTGGTTCACAAATTACTACTTCTGAGAATATTTTCTTTAGCAGACAATGTTGGATTCAGAAAGAATTTACTTCTCCACAGCTTTGAAAATGGGAATCTTTTCCATAGTGCACTGAAAACCAGTATTATTCTTTGTATGGATAACAGATGTCACTGCAGTGACAATGTCTCCATCATACTCATCTTTCGCAACACCGTCAGCTCTGCTATCTTTTTCAGACAGAGTTTATCAGCACTTTAATTCCAAGTCAGTGATCTATACCTGGAGCTACCAGTACGTTCCTTTTTATATTGTCTCTTGCTCATCTTGACTCATAAAAAAATCACCATTACCACTTCTTTCATTATCCACGTATGCGACACAGCTTACACACAAGCTTTTGATGTATGGTACAACCTTTTCTCATTTTTCCTCTTTGTCCCTTCTGCACAGATTGCATCCATCAATATTAACATTTCAGCTCTCTGATTTATCTCATTACATTTCTGCATTACCAGCCAAGTCATAATTTCCTTCCTGTAATGTCACTTTGAGCTCATTTCCCATACACTCTGCATGTGTGTATAGACAATTACTGGGTTTATTGCTTGCTTCCTTCCTACTGGCCTTGGCTTTTCTCTTTTGTCTTTATCTTCCAGCATTCAATATTTATGGAAAGAGCTCTGCGCTGAATTGTAACATCCCAGTCTAAGTTCACAGCTGCCTGAAATAGCGTGACTGTATTTTCTTGTACTCAGGTGACTGTTTTTTAAATATGAATGGCTGTCCTTTCCACAAAGAGCAGGATTCAGTCATGGTTGCCATCCCATCTGCTGTGGCAAGGTCCTAATAGACCAATGGAGTCATATATGTGAGTGAAGCTGTACCATCGCCCATCAGTTAAGGGTTGCTCATTTTGCAAAACAAGAACAAGGGGGTTTTCACTGACTTTGCACGAAGTTTGTGAGAAGATGCTCTTCATAATCAGTGACTCCCTGGTGGTTTTAAAGAAAATAGTTTGCAAGAAGAAGTGCTTTTTCCAAGGTCAGCAAACATTCCTCTCTCCCAAGGCCACACGCACCACAGAGGCTTCCTGTTAGGAAACAGCACTCTGCACTTCATGGCTAGAAGGGCAAATGTTGTGCATAAGAACAGCATTTGGAAGAAATGCCTAAGGGGATGAAGCACAACCTTCTTGTGCCTGCAGGCTGGTTGTATGTGGACGTACTCGGGGGAGATCAGGTTCTACTAGAGGGCTCTTACCATTTCTCTCCTACCTGGAGGCAATTCCAGCCACACAGCTGAAGTAATGCCCAAAGCATGTCCCTGCTGGCCTGAACAAATAGAGTGTTTTAGACCTTGGCTCTATACTTTGTCTCAGCACTCATATAAAGCTTTAAGCCCAATACTGCCTCCACATAAAGACATGTGAAAGTCCCCTATCTTTGGCTGAATACCTCCTCAAAACTTCAATGGTGTAGTTCCACTAAATGAAAAATAAGGCTCTAAGTTCTCTCACAGCCCATTTCTTCTCCAAAAAGCGGAGGTGCTTGTATGTATTTCATTGCTCACTAGAGGGCAGCATTGCCTTAAAAATTAATGTCCTTGCCGTCGGTTACACAGAAAAGGTGAATTAACACAAACTCGAAAAATAAAAACCACCACAAGAAATGCTAAATATTTTGCTCCAAGGACAGAAAAACACAGTGTCTATTGCTATTACTTCTTGAATAAAGAAGTACCTTAGACTCAGAAATCAGTGACTATAGAACGGGGATGAAATAAAAAAAATATTTGTAGTAAAGTCCTCATTCAGTGAGGTATTTAAACATGCTTTATTAATCTGAATCAGGGCTTTAGCTCTCTTGTCCTCAATCAGATTAGACCTTATTTATACAGAAGCTTATATGTATTATTTAAAAGTTTTGATAAAGGCTACAGACTCAGAAATGCTTCCTGACTTGGAAAAAAGACATTCAAATCAGGGGGAGACAGTAGATGGGTATCTTCTATTCTTGGGGAGACCAAGAGGGCAAGGAGGGACATGGGCTGGGCTCTGAGGAAGTTGACTCTTGGGATAGTAACTTGTTATGCAAAGAAATAGCTTAGAAAGAAATGGAAAAGAGAGACGCTAGAGAATCTGGTGGCAAGAGCTAAGTGGAAGTTTCTTAGTAAGGAGAAAGTTGCAGGCGTGGTCAGCAGCAGCTCTGTGGACAAGAGTCCTCTTTGGGCAGGTGCAACAAAACTGGCACAGAAGGCAATTTCTTCTGCTTTTGTGTGACAGTTTTTACTTATCTTTTACAGTTACTGTAGGAAGCAACTACTCTTGTTTATTACCTTTGCCACCACAGGAAGACTGTTATTCCTTCTCCCTCATAATGCTGGTGTAATTATGTCCCCAGAGAGCCATGCCTGTGGGTAGCAGCATGAGCCTGCCAAGTCTCTCTTGGTCAGACCGTGCGCTCCTGCGGCTGCAAACTGAACCGCTGCCAACCCGTGACCAATTTACATACTCCTGCTGGGGCCCACAGGGGAAACAACAGGCTGTATGCCCACTTAGTAGCTGCATGCTGCTAAATTAATTGGTGTTAGAAGTACCTGAAGACCCTTTTGCTAATAATAACACGGCTCTCTGGAGTTTTATAATGTGGGTTTATAAATGGATGTGAACCAAGAAGCTAGATTCACACGCTTCTCTGTGGGGAGCTTCCCTCTATGCTAGTCTGGGTCACTGAAGAGGTACAGGAGGAGTGAGACATGCGCACCCCGGTGCAGGTGGCATCAGTTAGCTGTGGCTGGCCAGTTAAGCAGTGCGTGTTCCTCACTGCAGTTTCATTGCAGCGGCTGTGACAAGCACTGCTCATGCGTGGAAACAAAGTAAGTCTGTCAAATCTTGCACATCCCATATGAAAATCCATACTTGGCCTCTGCCTCACTGCCTTTCTCCATCTCACACAGTTTCTCTCCCCTGCTAAAACCTGCAAGGCAGCGTGCAGCTGCTCAGAGCGTTCCTGGAGATGGTGCTACACTTGCTGTGTGAGGGCTGTACACGCAGCAGCCTCATGGCTCTTCCCAGCTGCTGCCCCCCTGCAACGTGGCCTGACGCACATGCCTGTCTGCCGTGCTGTGTTGCCAAATACCTCAAACACCTTCGTCCCCCGACATGCCACCTGGCACCCAGAAATGGAAATGTTTGGCGAAGGGTGAAACTATAAAAAGTAACAAGTGTGATGCTGGCTTAGCTGCTACTGTAACATTCCCATTCATTTTGACTAAAGAGCCCCTAATATCAGAAGCACCAAAACTTTACAAATCTGGGAAAGCCACTCTCCTCACTTAAAACTATGTGGCCATGTATCCTTCCACAGACAGTTCAGGAACTCAGTGTTGGCAAGTGTTTTGCACAGCCAAAGCATCCACAGTCACAGGAAGAAACTAGAAAAGCCCCTGAGATAACAAAATAGATTTATTAAAATCTGACTAGACCCTGTATTTACTATATATCTTTACTCCATCCATACTCCCTCCCACACATCTCTCTGTGTGGACTGGAGAATGTAGAAATGTATGTCTTAAAGCCGAAAGCTCAAGGTTTTCCCACTGATGAGAAAAGATAAAGTCACAAATCTAACAGCTGCCCCGCTGCATTTGTTCTTCTGGAAGCACAAAGTGAGCATATCAGCTCCCTTCTGCCAAGAGACGTGCCAGGGCTCAAGCTGATGGGAACTGTTACCTTGAGGAGCAGCGACTTTGATGGGAAAAAAGTGCAGGAAAGAAACAGTTCTTGGGACACGTAGATTTGGTTCTCAGAAGGCCAAGTCCTTATTTGCTTGCCTGCTAGCAATTCACAGCCTGTATAGGATTTTGAATACTAAGTACCCATTTATCATCTCAGGCCTGCCGGCAAGATATTCAGTCAACAGACACAGCTGAATGCAAACTCTCGGGGCGGGTGCAAGCTGGTGAGAAGCTGCAGCTGGCTATGGGTGCCCATGGCTGCCTACTCTGCAGAAATCTTGCCCCAAAGGGGACCCTGAAAGGCAGGCCTAGCTTCTCATGCTGCTACCAGGGACTGATGGTGCAAATGGTGCTGCCACAGAAGTGTGGCTGCTGTTGCACCTCATTAAAAGCACAGAGTTTGAGTGGCCAGTAACAGTGTTTTAAAAGAAACCCAGAGAACAGTAATAGTTGCTCTGCAGTTTTCAAAAATGGTGCAGTAGCAAAGCAACCCAAGGAGTTCCCCAAATTGTGCTTGTAGGCAGTGTGAGAATGGTTTAACGTATGCAGCTGATTTATGCTATTTGCTGCTGCACTATTCTGGCTGCTATCAAGCACTTCCAGAGTATAATTAGTGGGTCAGATAGCCTATCCATAATGTTTGATTATGTCATTGCTGCTTAGAGAGACTATTGCACAGGGATTAGGCTTCTGGAGCCAATACATTGGGCTCTTCAGATTTTCATGAATAATCATTCTCCGGGCTATTAGCTGTCAACATACATTTATTCCAGTAATACTGTTTTGCAATTCTTCAGCAATACAAAGATCTATCAGTTCAGCTACTGTGGTGCCTTCCTCAAAAATCAGGAGTCTAAACACATAAATATTATTATAAACAGGCTCAGGATCTTCGGTTGATAGGAGGCTGCTGTGAAACATTATGTTATTACAATTCCTTTCCATTTCTTCCTACTTGTACCCTTTTCCTTATGGCTGGAGTAAAACCGTATCATCAAGAATCTGAAATCTGCTCTTTTACTTCCCTCAAAGGCCAGCGCACTCAGCTAGTGCAGGTGCATGTGAAAAGTCACAGAATCACAGCATGATATGGAGTCGGAAGGGACCTCTGGAGAGCATCTAGTCCACCCCCCGACCAAAGCAGGTCCTCCTAGAGCAGGTTGCACAGGAACTTTTCCAGGCAGGTTTTAAGTGTATCCAGAGACAGAGACTCCACCACCTCCCTGGGCAGCCTGTTCCGGTGCTCTACCACCCTCAAAGTGAAGAAGTGCCTTTAGATGGAACTTCTTATGTACAAGTTTGTGCCCATTTCTTCTTGTCCTCTCCCTGGGCACCACTGAAAAAAGACTGGCCCCATCCTCTTGACACCCACTCTTTAAGTATTTATAAGTGTTGATCAGATCCCCCCTCAGTCTTCTCCATACTAAAAAGACCCAAGTCCCTCAAGCCTTTCCGCATAAGAGAGATGCTCCAGGCCCCCAACAATCTTTGTGGTCCTCTGCTGTACTTTCTCCAGCAGTTCCCTGTCTTTTCTGAACTGGGGAGCCCAGAACTGGACACAGTGCCCCAGAGGGTGCCTCACCAAGGCAGAGTAGAGGGGCAGGGCAACCTCCCTTGACCTGCTGGTCACACTCTTCCTGATGCACCAGGGTGCCATTGGCCTTTTTGGTCTCAAGGGCACATTGCTGGCTCACTGTCATCCTGTTGTCCACCAGGACTCCCAGGTCTTTTTCCTGAGAGCAGCTTTCAGTAGGTCAGCCCCAAAACTGTACTGGTGCAGGGGTTCTTCCTCCCCAGGTGCAGGACCCTACACTTGCCCTTGTTGAATTTCATCAGGTTCCTCTCTGCCCAGCCCTCGAGCTTGTCCAGGTCTTGTTGGATGGCAGCACAGCCTTCTGATGTGTCAGCCACCCCTCCCAGTTTTGTGTCATCAGCAAACTTGCTGAGGGTACATTCCATCCCTTCATCCAGGTCATTGATGAAAATATGGAAGAGGACTGGACCCAGTACTGACCCTTGGGGGACCCCACTTGTTACAGACCTCCAACTAGATTCTGTGCCACTGATCGCAACTCTCTGAGCTCTGTCTTTCAGCCAGCTTTCAATCCACCTCACTGTCCATTCATCTAATCCACATTTCCAAAGCTTCTTGAGGATCCTATGAGGATGCTGTGGAGACTGTGTCAAAAGTCTCTCTGAAGTCAAGGTAGGCAACATCCGCCACCCTCTCCTCATCTATCCATCCTGTCACTCTGGTAATCTTCCCGAGTGATCAGTCCCTTTTTCCACTCAATGTAAACCTCCTTCTTCCACTTGAGCTTTTTCAGAAGTTCCCTGCTCAGCCACACAGGTCTCCTGCTTCCTTTGTATATTTTTTTTTTCTTAGGGATGCACTGATCCTGAGGTTGGAGAAAGAGATTTGAATATTGTCCAGCTCTCTTGAGCTCCCCTACTTTCCAGAGCCCTAAGCCATGAGATTTCTCCAAGCATTCTCTTAAAAAGGCCAAAATTAGCCCTCCTGAAATCCAAGGTTTCAGTCCTACTTGCTGTTTTGCACATATTACACAGAATCCTGAACTCTATCTTTTCATGGTCACTGCAGCCAAGGCTGCCTCCAACCTTCATGTCTTTCACCAGTCCCTCTTTGTTTGTCAGTAGTACACCTCTCCTTGTTGGCTCCTCCACCACCTGAGTCAAGAAGTTATCATCAATACACTGGAGGAACATCATGGACTGTGCATGCCTGGCTGTGTAGCCTTTCCAACAGATATCAGGATGATTGAAGTCCCCCATGAGAACCAATGCCTGAGATTACAAGGCTACTTTGACCTCACTGTGAAAGGCATCATCAACTTCCCCATCCTTATCAGGTGGCCTGTAATAAACTCACACAACTGTGTCCCTTGTATATTGGTCTTCCCCTTAATCTTCACCCATAAGCTTTCAATTTTTTCTCCATCTGCCCCCAGGGAGGGATTTAGGGACATGTCCTCACTTTCTATCCATTCCTTAATATAGAGGGCAACACCTCTGCCCCTCCTTCCTCATCTGTGCCTTCTGAACAGCTTGTAGCCCTCAATAGCCACACTCCAGTTGTAGGATTCATCCCACCAAGTTTCAGTTATGGCCACTATGTCATAGCTTTCCAGCCACATGGTAGCTTCCAACTCCTTCTGTTTGTTGCCCATCTCACAGGTGTTTCTCTGTTGACTTCAGCTACTTCAGCTCAGGAGCTGCTGGTTCATCTCCATCAGACTTTGACTATAGTGCAGCATCAGCGGCCTGCCTCAGGGCTACAGGCTGAAGGCCCTTACTAGCACCTTATCCCTCTAACCCTGATGAGATTCCTCACAGCTCATCACCAACAAGCCCGATATTATTATCTCCCTCCCCCTTCACATCTAATTTAAAACCCTGTCAATCAGCCCTGCTATCTCTTGGGCTAGAACCCTCTTCCCCCTTTGAGAGAGATGCCTCCCGTTTGATGTCAACAAGCACGGTGGTATATGGGCTAATCCATGGTCAAATAAACCAAAATTAACACATATTCAGCTGATGAGATCAAGGGGCTTCAGGGCCAGCAGTCTGGCTGGGCAGGAGGCAGCAGCTGGTGAGAAAGCTCCCTCTGCCCACCCCTTTTCCCCAACTCCATCATCACTCTTCTGTCCTAGCACACTGTTTTTGTTTGCTGTCCCTAATGTGGCAAAGCTCTGTAGTGGCAGTTTCAGTTGACGCTTTCAAGGGGCTCAGGGGGACTGAAGTCAGCGAAGCCAGAAAGAGGGTATAACCTATGGCAACCAAAGCAACAGCTGCTGCAGCCTTTCATGTCATGGTTTTCTCAGGCTCCAGAGGGGAAATGTCTCATAAAAGATAGCCATGTATGTATATGTCCAGAAGGTTTGGGAGTGTTTGTGTTCCCAGCAAGACATTCTCAGCTTCTTTATTAACAGCTGAAAACAGGATGGATTCACAGAAGCTGTAACAGCAAGTCATCTCATGCTTTGCCCTGGTGACTGAAAAAGCATGAGAAGGCCAGTGAGGGATGGAGGCACACACCCTTGTTACTGAAGAGAGTCAGTTTCAATTAATACTGGTTCTTATTTCAGATCTGCACAGCTGCCTCATGAAGTGACATGTATTGCTTTGTAATTTAGGATTTTATGCTGCATGTGTTCCAAAAAGTAAATTAAAATTCTGCTTGTCCTCTGGGAGGAGTCTTGTTCCTTGCTTTCCGTTTGGAACTTTATTCTGCCCAGTTTGGATATACTGGATGCATATCACTTACAGAAGGAAACCATCCTCATTTTTATTTTTCCCAAGAAAAATTACAAGGTTTTTTAAGTAGATAGAATGCGATGGTTTGTATTCACTTTACACAGAACAAACCTGTTTGTAATAATGCCTAGGGTTTTTTTCATATAATTTGTAACACAGTGGGACAGAGATAATGGAACAGAGATTTCCACTTTCTTAGTCTCCCTGCAAGTGATACGAGTATCTCTAGATAGTGAGGGTGCTAAACATCATTTGCTCTCCTTACCCATAACTAGCCTGGAAAGCATTCACACCAATTTCTTCTCATTCTCACATAATGAAGATCCACAGTGACATCTGTGATTCATTCAGTAAAACAGCTGTCTGGTGGAGATAAAGTCAGTATAGCTGGCATTATCAGCACAGGCCACAGGTAACTGTTACTAACTATTATTAGCATTTCATCTGGCAAGGACCTTGGCACAAATTCAACTTCCCCACCTTGCAGAAGGCACTCAGTGTCAATAGTGTAAGTTTACCAATCACTCTCAGTGAGTAATGTTGCATAATAAAACACAAGACACAGAAGAGCTGCTGTTCAGTGGTTTTGGCAAGTGAAAGCAGTGAGATAAATTATGATGGCTTTCACAGATAATTAACAAAGACCATTTGTGATATGTTTCGAAGCACTGGAATAATGGGACAGCCTCACACCCTTGTACAATGCCTCGGGGGATCTAAAACCCATAGAACAAGATCAGGAGAGCTTCTTTGGCATTTGCTTTCCCAGACAATCACATGCTGTTGAACCTCTCCTTCAACAGTGGCTTTACTGGTGCGATGACAGGACCATGACAGATTATTTGCAAAGTAACAGGACTGTACTGCTTCCTTCTCAGCAGGGAGCTCCACCCCACCTTTGCTGCTGCTTTGGCAGTGACACAAGGTTTATCTGGGCTGTAGCTCAACCAGCACGAAGTCACCCACCAAGTTCGATAAGCAGCAACCAGTGAGACTTTCTGCACTCTCAGCAAAGCTCTTTCTGGTTCTTCATTGTCCATCAGTTTATCCATGGAGAATAAAATCAGTACTTTTTTTTGAATGAACTTCATGAATTTAAGCACACTTCCAAAATTCATGCCTATTACCAAAAAAAATCCACCACACTGACCTATGCCAACTTACTATGCATATTTTATAAAAAGAAAAGTCCAGCAGGCAGGGGATTTTCTTTTCCTCTCATTATTTAACTGTGCAAATGTTTTGATTAGAATGAAAAGAAACATTACAAATAAATGAAATTTAGGTTGTGGAAATACAGTGACATTTATCACTACTAATAACTTTCTGGATGTTATATAGGGAGTCTGTACGAAGAGACCATAACCTTCCAGTCCCAAAACTGAAATTTTAAGTGACTTGCATTAAGGTGTTTGAAGGAATGAAGGACGCTCAGGCAGGAGATGTCATGAAACAGACTAATTCTATTCTCTCTGTGAGTAATACACTAAACTTTGAAATGGATGCTGATGTTTCTTTGAGATTTATCCCTACCTCCTAAATGAGATCATTATTATATTTAACATGGCAGGAGTATATACTCTTAAATGTTTAGCTGTTATAGTAGTATTCAAGATTTAAAACAAAACAAAACAAAAAACAAACAAAAAACCCCAAACAAACAAAAAAAGAAACCCCACCAAACCAAAAATGGCTGGCTGTTAGTCACCAGTTGAATTCTGTTAGCAGTGTTCAATTGAAACTGTCAGTGATTTTTCTCACACAGTCAAATGACTGGAGTAGAAAAGCACCTAGGAGGCATCACAAGACTGAAGGTTAAAACAGATCAGAAAACAGAGAAACAAGAGAAATGCAACATTAAGATTTTGACTTCACTTTCCAATGTTTAATGTATGCTAAAAACTTAATATTTCTTATATATCCAGCTTCAAGTATTACCACTAGGTAATAACTAAAGCAAAATATCTTCTACAGGTGTTTGGCCAAAGCTTTGCATTGACTCTCAGATCCCCCTTCACCCCATCAGGTCTTCCTTGCATCAGTCCCCTCTAGTCCCCTCTTGGGAACCAAGGTAGCACACCCTCAGCTCATGACAGCACCACAAGTCTCTACCAAGCACTGAGAAGGCGGAAAAGGCAAGAATGAATAAATGACAGAAATCCAGGGGAACACAAAACACTGGACCAGAGTTACAGTACATTCTCCCAAGAGAAGTAGGCTGGGTAAAAAGCCAAATTGGCTTAAGGTGGTGTTTGGCTGCTTTGTGAAAGGGATGATGTGTCAAGGTTGCAACAGGGACAGGGCTTGATAATTCAGAAGATTCCTACCGTGCATGATTATTGTCTTTCTGTCTCGCAGCCAGCCATTCGTTCAGCCTGCTCTCACTGTGAGACAACTGATACTAGAAATAGCCAGCTTCCTTGGATGAGCAGGGAGGTGGGAGACAGAGCCAGAGGGAGGACTGTGCATGCCAGCCAGGAGCGGAAGAGCCCTGCTGAAGCCGGCTGTGAGAGACAATGCAAGGTTTGTCATGGTCCAAAGTGCCCTACACTAGTTTTATGCCGGCTGGCTGAAGATGTTTTGATGTTTGACATATAATACCATGCTGCTAAAGCTGCAGCTGTGAGCATTACCAGCAGTACGTGACAGCCTTCATGCAAGGTTGTCCACTGTTCTGCTGTTGCTTTGACACATATATGCGCCTGTTGGGACTTTTGACTAAGTGTAGCATCAGGATGCTGCTGGAGCTCAGAACTGCATGCATTGAAGCTAACGCCTGCATTCTATTAAGGTGCCTACACCTCCTCACTGCTCTCCCAGCCTTCTGCTTGTGTATTACTGCCTGACCTCTCAGCAGGGGCAGCAAAAGTAGAGCTGTGCAGACCCTCAGCTCAGCTGCTGTAGCTGCAACCTTGTGGTTTTAGCTGAAGCATGCTTTCAGCTAAATAGCTAAAGCAAAGTGATTTTGGAGAGTGAAGTGTGTCTGGGGCCACAGCTCTGCCCTGCTTCGCTTATGGGGACACTCACTTTTGAGGGCCAGAGGGCCAGGAACAGCCACGTTCTTCAACCACTTCGCAGACATATGAGATTTCTCATTGCTCACAGCAACACTCAGCTCTGCACTGGCTTCAGTGGCAGGACGGCGATGAGGAGGAGATGGGAAAATTCCAAGTCCCTGCTTAATTTGGCCACAGAACCCTGAGACACACAGAAAGCTCTCAGTGTCGCTCCTCTTGTTCCTATGCACTTTTCTTACTGTAGGCCTGATGAATTCAGCCTTTCTCATGCCAAATAGTTCCTCAAGGTCAGTTCTTGACCCTCTTACCATCTCCAAGTATTACCTTTTCGCAGAAGCAGCTCTGCTGTGTCACTGAACCCATTTCTGCCCCGTGCGGAGAGACCTAGGGAATGCATACATATTAATGTCCTACTCAAAGACAAGTGTCGGAATGAGCCTCCAAAATTTGATCTCTTTGACTAAAGACCAAAATCTGCCAAAGTAAATGGAGCTGTATCAGTCTGCCTCAGAGAGGCAACTGAACTGGCTGGACCTCTGGACCACAATAAAATTTATCTCAGTTAGAGTACTATGCTAAGGGCAGCAGCAAGAAATGCCAGTGTCTGAAATATGTTGCAAATAACATGAAATATTTCAGAATCAAATACTAAGCAGTCTACTAAACTGGAATACATTATGACATTGCTTGAGTCTGATTTATTTGCTAGTCATATTAGATTGCAAAAGTCTGGATTACCTCATAAACAGTCTCTGTTGGCTGGAGAGATATTCAGCCACAAAGGCAGTGATTAATCAAGAGTTAAATAACATAATTTCTGAGTTAAACTTGTTGCTAAATACAAAGTTGTCAGGCCAGAAACACTAACATATGCACTTTCCTTAGTACAGGTTAAGGACTTTAGTTTCCTCAATTCCCAAAGAAATTAGCATAATGACTACAGTCCACGATTACATCCTGGGATCCTCAGTGAGCAACAATGATGTGCAGGCATCGTTGATCCTGACAGTTTGAGCCTGCCTGATTTACATGCTTGGTTTCTGTTTGTGAGGCTGTGTTTAGAAGATGGGGATCCTAAACTATCTTATCTTTTTTCCTACCTCTTTAATTCATTGTCAAGTTTGAACACTATAGCACTAAAGTTAGGAAAAGCTAACAACAAAGCTAAACATGTAACCTTAATTATAGTTTGGTATGGATCGTATTCCAAACATACACTTCTCCAAAGGTACATTTTGTTCTCGAGTTCTATCATCATGTTTAGAGCTACAAAGTTTCTTTAGCATTACCCAGTTTAGCTTTCAGCCTAATGATGCCTCAGCTATGGATATTTGCCGTAACACCCCACACTTCCATTCCAGATCTTTTTAATTAGAAACAGATTATTTCATCCAGGGGAGCTGGTGAGAGAAATCTGTTTTCACTTGGCACTTAGGTTGGAAAGATTATTGTCACTCCTCTAGTAATTGTCTGCTAGCTTTTATTAGTTTGTATCGATCTGACACAATCCACATTTTTGGATGCTTTCTAAATCTCTCTGTTTGAATTCAGCCTAAAATGAAACAGATCTTACTCCATCATTTTTTCCTCCAACATCCCCCTGAACCACGTAAAAATAGCTTCAGCTCTTCTACAGTGCAGATTTCTCTCTGTGACAGACTTAATATTAGTTCACTGCTACACACCTCCGGGGCCAAGCCCCTGCAGCACAGCTGAACAGAATAATAAATACTGTGGGACAAAACCCCCCATAGTACAGCTACAACTGCTCATTATAAATTTATCTCTGGCGCTGCTTATCTGCTGGTCCCAGCCCAGCCAAACCATCTGCACTTATAGCAACAGCAATCACCCAAAATACTTGGCTACCGTGGCTGCAGTGATGAGCTCTGAACTGCACACTCCTACATCACGCCTCAGGAGTCAGGGGCTAGGCTGCTTTTTAGGCTGCTTGCTCTCCTCCCTGTTTGTCTTCAAGGAGATGAATATTCAACTGGTTAACTGCAAGACAGATGTTATGGTTTGCCATCAAACTCCCTTAGGCTTTTGACTAGTGCTGCTTTACTGTCCCTTTCAGAAGTATCAGTGACATGCATTGAATCTGTAGGCACAGCACAAGGCTGAAGAATCAGGGGACATCAGCTTCACCAGTTTGCCTGCTGCATGACCCTGGGGCAGCTCCTTCAGCCTCTTCAGTTTTCATTTCTGCTTCTGCCTTTCGTTGACTCTGTTTTTAATGAAAATATGATCTGGGACAAATTTTACTATACTTATAAATGGTATCAAGACAATATGACTGGCACTTTTTTGTGTTTCTAGATATTAATGTAATATAAATAAGGAACAATTAAATTAATCCTCTGTCCTCTCAGTACACTCAAATCAAGAAATGGTTAGTAGCCAAATTATGTTGAGGTGTGGGGTATCCAGCCTGAGCTCATTACCTTCAGATTAGCCTAAACTGTGAAGAATCATCTGAACTCAAAGTACTTTTAACTGCTGAGGGCTTGAGCCAACAATACTTGAGGCCAGTTAGTGCTTCTCAAGAGACATTCAATGCTGTGCAATGACTAGTTCTCTCAAGAAATGCTACTGCAGAAGAAGAAAAAGATTTATGGGCTATTAGAAGAGAGGGATATATTAGCTTTCTGGAGCCATTTCATAGCTCAGTGTCTTGCAGCCATCTGGACTTTGACAGTGATGGATCTAACATGACTTTGCTGCCTTGCACTGCATTTCCTTTTTCAATTCCTTGCAGAGATGGTGGATTGCCAAGTCGGTCTCTAAGGCATGCTGGCTTCTTTCACTGACCCAGAAAACAAGAGCACTGCATAAATGTTTGGCCACATGGGCTTCCATAGAAAGCATCTCATAATTTGTCACTTTTAACTCTCTTGAGCCCCAAATGCTGAGGCCATCCACCCTGCAGGGCTAAGTGCATAACCTCTGACTATTCTTAAACCATTTCCAGCTGAAAGGCTTTTCCCAGCCAGTCAGAAAAGAAGCCGTACATGCTGATTTATACCAGTTGGCCTCTGGTTTGGTTTTCAGACAACCTGTTCATTTGCCCAGGGTCCATACATGCTGTGCTGTCTGTATGATTTCATATGGACTGAGCTTCATGTGAGCATGAGGCTGACAATTACTTTACGGCTTGCCTTTTTTTTTTTTTCTTTTTTCTTCTCCCCTGAAAACCTACTTGTTTTCTTTCTTACTTGTTTTAGTTCAATCTAAACTTCCTCCACTAATTGCAAGTGCACAATTTGCCTTGTATTTTGTCTCATTTAGTTATAGGCTTAACTTTCACTTGTCCATTCAGCAGCTATGAAGTCTTTTTGAAGGAGACCTGAAACCACTGGCATACCATTGTCAATACCTGAATTACCTAAAAAGAAAAAAAACCCAAAAACAAACAAAAAAACCAACAACAACAAAAAAAAACCCTAAACTTTTTTCTTTTTACTAAGAAAATCTTTTTAAGTGCTAACATTCAAGGATATATACTACCAATTGCTAAGTGTAGCACTCCATTCCTCCTACAGAGAGGCCACTCAGTCCACAAGCACATCAATGACAAAAATGCTTTATGAAGCTATTCCCTGGTCAAAGTGGCTCAAAAACCCTGTGTGTCAGCCTCCTGCCATCAGCAGATTGCCTCAGCTGTGCAAGGCTGATTTGCTCATTTTATGCGAGTTCTCTTCCTGGTCTCTCATGTCCTGTTTCAGCACTGGTGCATGAAGGCAGAGCAGAAAGCAGAGCTCCTGGCTGTTTCTCCCAGCCTAATGGTAGGGAGCTGCTGGGGCACAGCTGGAAGAGTGGACCTGGGCATTTACTGTCTGTGCTGGGGAGCTGGCAGATGCTTCAGCTGAGCTTTAATCCAAAGGCAGCTGGGTAGATGTTTCACTGAAATAAAGTTACTCTAAGAAAGAGCATCAGAGGTGGTGCTGAAGTGTTACTTTTAAGTTTTGCATTTGATCAGGGGCGTTTTGTATCAGAGAAGCACAGTTCCTCCTAAAAGCAACAAAATATATAGGCGATATTTTTGGCTGTTACAGTTGTGCCATTGCAAAGGTGACTTAGCAACATGCATGAGAAGTGCTGAGCAAAAATTTTGTGATAATCTCTCTCTGCCTTCCTTTGCAGCTGTATTTACAACTTAATCACTGAATGGCAATATCCAGGCTCAGGGACCAGAGCACTTCAGTTTTTCTGCCTGAACGTAAAGACTCTGCTTTCTAGTGGAGTCTTTTTTCTATGCATGTTTTCTCTGCATATTGTTATGTAAAAATATTGGCATAATTTGCCTTATGTATGTAATAAACCTAAAATGTTGGTAGGACACAGTGCAAGAGTACATAGCTGCTTGGTGTATTTTAACTTGACAGTATCAGGAACTGATCCCGGGGGCCATTACCCACCATCAAACACAACACAAAAAGTGGCGCTAAAGCATACTGCCATCCCTGAACTATGCTGTGCTCAGTAATTAAGCACGCCATGTTCCGGGCAACTAAAGCTGAGGCAGAAGTTTTGCCAAATGAAGCCACAGGGTGCAGCAGAAAGTGGAAATTGGTGGTGAGCTAGGAGCAGAGATGGACACCTGAAATGCGGGGAGAAAAATAAGCAGTTTCCTGGCAACAGAGCTGGGAGCCCTGTGAGCAGTTGCTTGTCTGCCATTTGGACAACCCCAGGTCTGTTTAAAGAGGTCTTGTGTAAGCTGTAAACACATCATCCTAGAGCATGTGCTGGGTCACCTCTTAGGCCAGTGGCAAAAAGAGCCATCTGCCAAATGTCTTTCTGCTTGGCAAAGGGGAGATTTGTTTCTACTCCAGGCAGTAACACATTGCCTACAATATTATTTTGCAAGAATTAGGAATCCAGGACCAGCAGCTGACATGGAGCCCTGTTGTGCTGTTTACTGAAGCACATAACAAGAGAAAGTCACTCTTTTTATGACTTTACATTAGTACATGCATCCTTGCATTTACTAATTCAGAGAAACTCAGACTGGATTTGAAAACAAACACCTTCCCTTGGGCAGGACATCATCTAATCAACTTGTTCAGAGGTATCCAGGCAAGGAGAAGCAGTAAGAAACTGAAGACAGTCCCAGTGCAGTTCTTAACCCAAGATCTTGCTTCGTCTCTTCCTTTGATTAAACCTCTGACTGAATTTGTACAAAGGAAATCTTTTACTGCCTCATCTCTATGCTTTCTGCCATACCTTCTGCTTGCAGAGCAGGCACCTTGCTCCAGATTTTTACCCTCGGTGGGCACCACAGCACTTGGATTAAAGCCAAGGGAACAAGCACAGAAAAATCAAGCTTTATTTCAAGCCACTGTCCTTTAAGTTCAATCATGTACCTTCCAGATAAATTTCAAGTTTTGTTTGAGAAAACCAGGCAGCCAGCAAGATCCACTTTGGGAACCCCATCCAAAGTTCCAGTGCAGCATGGTTGCACTTGTATCATTACTGGGCTTCTTGTTTTCCCTCTGCATAGTCATCCTTACCTTTTCCTACTCACTAGCTGAAATATACTTCTGAATCAATCCTCCTTACTCCAGCTCACCCACCTGTATAAGAATTGTATATCACAACAAACAAAACTTACATTTAGTCTAGCGTGCTATCTCCAGTAATGGCCAATATCAGACGTCTGCAGCTGCATGCCAGAAGAGGGACAAGAGATAGGGAGATTTATATATTCCCCAATCTTCAATGATTTTTGTGTCAAAAGCCTTGTACCAGATACGGTGTTTTTGTACATCATAGCCCACACTCATACCTAGTCACACCAGTGCTAAAAGAACTGCAAATACAGGCAGAGCTTAATTTCACAGCTTCTGTTTGTGGAGAGAAGGCATTAACATTTTTTCATGACAAATCTTATCAGAAGTAATATAGTTGTAAATTTTCCAGTAGGTTGATATTTCACATGTTATTCACTGATTTGCCCATCATTGTTGGCTGCAGTTGGGAAGATTTTGATCCATGCTTTACAGTAACTCTACCAAATACCTATCATGCTCCAGGATTCAGCTGTTTCTTCTGTATTTGTTAGCTTACACAAACGCTGAACTTTGGACAGTTTACTTAGTTTAGAAGTTTCCATGTTTTCATTAGCCATCCATTAGGGATACCAATCTCATTTTACAATTATTTGATTTAAAGTTTTTCTTTAAAAAAAAATTACATACGAGTTTTTTGAATAGTAAGGATGATCTACATTCAAAAGCTGAGTTAAAATAACATATGGGGCAAATATGAAATATGACAGCTATTTCTAAATAATCCATGTGTAGAAAATAGTATTGCAGAATAAGGGTATCATTCTGGTACAATCAGGAAGCAGGCTGAACTAAGTCAAACTGGAGTCAAGAGCAAAAATTTTGAAATACAAGTGTGAATACATGATGTGAGTTATTCAGGAATTTCTGAACAGCAATCCCAAACTAAATCCATGCCACTAGCTCACATCTAAATGAGTTCATTCACCAAGGGCCAAGTAACACAGCTCATTTACCCAGCTGGCCCAGCCATCCAGCCAGTTTTCTACCCGGTGGAGAGTATGTTCACTCAAGATCCTTGGATGGATCCCATCTGGCCCCATAAACTTAAGCATGTCTCACGGTGTAGCAGGTTGTTAACCATTTCCTCTGGGACTATGGGGGGACTTCATTCTGCTCCCCTCCTGTGCTTTCCAGCTGGATACCCAGGGAGTATACTTCACAGAATATGAATGAACAACAACAACAACAAAAAAGCATCAAAGCAGTTAAAAGCCTTATGGTCATCTCAGATGGAAGGTAACTGGCTTTACTCGCATTTCTAATCTGTCACAGGGCTAAGTTAGACAGGTAAATATAACCATCACTCCAAAGAAAAACTGTTTTGCTGCTGTTTGTGGTCCACCCAACATAAGGTTCTAGGTGTCAAGCATCCTGGATCCTAACACTGGATTTTCCTCACATGGCTTTTGCAAATTGTTCTCCATCACAATCAGTAGTTAATTGTGTGAGTCCATTTTATTTTGCATTGGAATAGATTAAGATTGCACACAAACACAGTCAGTTAACTGCTGGAGAGGGATCTACAGCAGAATAATGAATTGCTAAAGTACACAAAGAACTCCCTAGTGCTTAATAATCCTAGCATGTGTGTGCTATGGATCCAAATTCTTGGCACAGGTTTGTATCAGAAATGACCAACTTAAGTGGCTTCTGAAGAAAAGTGTTTCTGGATGATTTTTCAGGGAGAATTTTAAATACTTGTCAGTTTCTGATACTAATTTTCCTGCTCCAGTCTTCCTAATTAGAAGTTGGTTACAAAATACCAAACTAGGAAATAAATCTATTTAGTGGTTAAATACTGAATACTGAGTAAGTAATACTAGGATATCATCTACTAATTTGTTTTGAATTATAAACCCACAAACCTTTCTTGCATCCATAATTTTCTGTTTAATATTCAGTGTCCTGATTGTTCCATCAACACAGATACTCTACCAACTTATTTTTAGAATTAATGAAGCAATGATTGCAATCCCAGTTTCTTTTCACCACTATATGAGACTCACGGTGACACAGAGGAAGAAGAATAAGAATACGGGGGTGGGCAGGGGGTGTGTATGTTAACCAGGACCTAGAACTACTAAACATTTTTGTGGCTGGCTCTCAGAAATTACTAAACAATACCCATCTCAAATTTAATTCTATGAATTCAGCCCTGGCAAGCCAAGAAGTTGTACACCACAAACAGTGGCAGAAGGAAGATAGAAAACACAAAATATACCCTGTCTAAATTTTAATAATAGTAACAAACCTGTGGATGAACAAAATGAGCTGTGAGAGTCCCAACACATATTCTTCTTCAGTTAGTGCAAACTCCACTCATTTCTGCAACATCAACTGTCAACAGACCAATCTAATTTTGCACCTGAGCTGACTGAGGTTTGGAACATCAACTAGTGTTCTGAAGTGTGAAAAAATGCTTTAATAATCAAGAGTTAGTGCTAGCAATAATTTGTTCAGGTTCAAAAGCTTAAAATTATTTGAGCCCAGCTTCTTTCCTCTTCCTGGAAGGTTCAAACACAGCTTCAATTCCTCCTAAAAAGTTTGACAGCTGCTCTCTAATTATGTTTTCTTTTGGAATTAACAGACTGTGGGTTTTGATGAATTGGTATCAATTAATCACGCCTCATGAAAACTGCATACAGCGTAGAATTTCTGCCTGATATTTGGTTGATAATAAATTAGACCAAGGTTGCCATCAATAAATAAATGTTTCTGTCATAAACCAAACTTCATAACAATAAAGAAATACTCCAGAAGTTAAAACGAAATAACTTCAGAGAAAAGCTTACTTATAAATAGAAGTGCTAATTCAGAAATTAAGCTTTCAGTAATTAATTTTCAATATTATCACAGAATGTATGATTTTGGTGGAAAAAATGCTTAAGCTGTAACAATATATGAAAACATGCAGCAAATAGAGACTTACAATAGTCTTTATTAGGGCAGTTTCTGTCTGGCAATGATGACAACTTGATTTTGCTGCTGCTACCACTGGCAAAGCAGTAATTGACTACATTGGGGTAACAGTGAAGCCCATGTCTCATCAGAGACAGAGAATTAGAAGACTGAAGAGTACCTTACCAGCATTAAAGGACTGTCATGGTTTCAGATACTTACAGACAAAACTAATTTTTCTCATATTCACAATTAATTCAGAGATTCTTGGAAAACAGACTGCTGACTGCTTACACAAACCATTCAAAAGCTTCTGTCAGGTACCCAGAAGTGAAGCAAAACAAAAATTTTGGATAAGCAGCTTGCCTTTTGCTTTGGTGCTACTGCTGCTATAGGACAGAACCCTCTGAAACAGAGTAGTTAATACAACTTAGAAAGTTCTTTTCTTCAAATCATGACAAAAAAAGAAATAGCAAATTCATAAAGGTAGTAGGAAACCAGACTAGCAATCTAGTATCCCAAAAAATGTGTAGAAACATTGGGTTGGGCTCACAAAGCACACTGCATGACCAGTTGTCAATACAGAACGCCGTCTACTCCGCTGTCAAAACACTTTGCAAAGGCTCAGGCAAAATAGTCCAGGGTGGGTGACAAAATACTGCTTAAACAGGCTTTACAGACAATACACTTGTACAAAACAAGAAAACCGGGTAGATATATTTTCAAACTTCCATGTTGTCCTAGTTTTGGCTGGGATACAATTAATTTTCTTTGTAGTAAGTGGCCCAGTGCTGTGTTTTGGATTCAGTATGACAATGTTGATAACACACTAATATTTTAGTTGTTGCTAAGCAATGCTTATATTAAGTCAAGGACTTTTTAGCATTTTCCATGCTCTGCCCGTGAGGAGGTGGACAGGAAGCTGGGAGGGAGCAGAGCCAGGACAGGGGACACAAACTGGCCAAAAATACATTTCATACTGTAGACGTCATGCTCTGTGTATAGATGAGGGTTGGCTAGGGTGGAAGGGGGGCAGGAACCTGCAATCACTGCTTGGAATGGGGTGGGCAATCAATCTTCAGGTGGTGAGCAATTGTATTGCATCACTCATTTTGTATATTCTTTTACCATTATTTTAGTCTCACTGACTTCCCTGGGCCGTTGCAATGTGGTATTTTTGCCTCTAAATTCCACGTTTTCTTGCAGAAGAACTTTCTTTCAAACCCTGTAACTGAGCTGACAAAAAAAGCACCAGGAAACCCAGCCCTGGTTCTGTCCTAAACATAATGCAAATTGTTACTGTCATTCACCTTGGACATCAGCTCCAAAACTGAACTGCTCTAACATTAGAAAAACATTTATAACCTGAAGTGTGGTCATTTTATGCACATTTGTTGTTGTGACAGTATCATCTTTCATATACAATACTTGTTTTTCCACTCAGCAGTCCCATAGATCTGCTTTCAGCCATAAGGACAGATCTATATATAATTTCCAAAAGAAGCTTAGGCATTCTCTGGCACTTTTTAATGTCCTCAAGAGTGCAGGTGAGTGTGTGTATGCACATACATGTTTCCATAGTAACTGGTCATCCCATAAAGCAGAAGAATTATCATTGAGTTTAAACTGTATCATCTTACATTTTAAAGACACAATCCTCTTTTTTTAAAGCCACAGTGAAAATAACACAATCATTTTCTTTTCTTTCTTACACTGTGGTTAGAAAAATCATCATTGTGTACAGAAAGAAAAACATTTAAGGGTAAATACAAAATCCACAAAATGTATGGGGATTGGGGATGTGTGTGGTGTGGAACAAAAATGAATCAATATGACCTTTCTGGCAGAACTCTGTAGGAAATCTTTATAAAAGGTGAATATAGCCTTTATATAAGCACAAATTGGAGCTATCCAATTCCTGAATTCCTGGCAGCTCGGAAGGCACTGTGAGGGGCACATAGCTGTGATTCTCAGGGGACAGGCAGAAGAGTGCAGAGAAGCCTCACAGGCTTTAAGGTGAAAAAACACAAGACCTTTGCTCTCTAATAAACTTTGTGGAATGAAAATGCTGCAAATTCAAGCTGCTGGGAGATCATGGTCTAAAAGAAAACAAAGCAAAGAAGAAAAACAGCCCTCCTACATCTACGTCCCAGAATGTTTACTTCATTTTCCCCTTCTTCCATCAAATGACCATCTCCTCCTAATTGGTACACAGCTCTTTGCAGAATTAAAAAAACACAAAAATCTCACCAAAAATAAAGTTCTACAGTCAGACTAACTGATGGTTTGGAGGTTTCAGACAACCATTTCATAAGTTACTATAAATGTGTGGCATCTTTACACACAGCAATATAGGTAAAGGAAAGCCAGAGAACTAACAAAATCCTTAGCTCTGAAGAGCTTTTGCTGAGGAAGGTATTCAGCAGAAGGAAAGAGGATTAAGAAGAGAGAGGAAATGAAATAGTGCAACTGACAGCTTGCCAAATCAAGTGGATCATTTTTTGGGAGGACTGTTTCCCACCCTTTTGTATTTATATTCACTTCCTCAGAAGAAAAACTAGCCGCTATATAATTAGAGAGGGTTGGATGCTGTTTATTATTCATTAGTCCCCTTTGGCTCATTGGGCCACTACAGATTTCTCCATGCAAGTCCTCTCCATGCATCAGACATTGATTTTATGATAGTTCCAAATAAATAGGCATAAAAATTGACATAATGTATTTTTCTGTTAGTTTTGTTCACATTTTCTGCTGCTTATATTCCCAGGTGCCCCTACCTCAACTAAACAACTCTGTCACTGTCCTTGGTTTTTCCCTCAGATCCAAGCCAATGTACCTTGTCTCGAAGAGTTTCACACTCTTGTTTTATTCCCTCTCTCTCAGTGGCCAAAACATTCACCCCGTTATTGTCAGGATTTCCTTGTCTAAACACAGCCACCTCCGTTCTTTGTTCCAAAATATTGCAGGAATTCTTTGATGAAACCATACTATCCCTACTGAGAACTGACGCTCAGGATGCTAAAGATGAGTGCCCTAAGCTGAAAACAACATTGACAAAAAAGTTTACTAAGGTGACTTGTGATGATTGGTCCATATAGGTAATTAGACAGTGCTAAAAACATTAAACAAATATACATTGGTATGATTTTCTAATGTCAAATAGCAACCGTTGTTGTTATTCATCAGGTAGTCTTCTCTCCATGATTTCACGAAAGCGGAGAAGCTGTCCTTTAATTCTCTGAGCAATATATAGTATGTGCTGTGCTTGGGGCATTAATATTTAGAACCCTTCCTTATATATAATTTCTGAAGTTGGCAACATTTGAGTTGCTTTATTGGCTCCAAATACAATACATCACTTCACACAGAATGAACTGCATCTACTATCTACTCTAAACCACCTCTGCTCTGAAAAAAGAGCCAAAGAAGCATGGGAGAGAGGTAGCTTTGCTGTTCAGTCAGCAGAGCTCAGGCTGACTTAGAGCAGGGGGAGCAGCACACTCTCCAGCTGTGGAGACAGAACTTTGACGAGTCACAACTTCTGGGAAAACACTTTGCTAACAGCATTTGAGTAACAGCAGAGGGGTTGCTTCCCTAGTACCAGGACTGCACAAAGTCCACAGGCTGAGCTGCCAAGTTCCAGCTGTCCTGAGAGAAAAGGCAGCAACAGCAATACTTGAGTTGAGCTGTCTTGGCAGGTTCCTGGGATGCCTTCTGCCTCCACAGGCTCAGCAGCACACTTCCACTGTGCTTGCGCAGCTTGGGGTTTTCAGTGGCAGTCAGCGTGGTGCAAAGGGCACATGGGTCAAGTTACCAATTTCCCTTACTTTGCCAAGCATAAGGGCACGTTAAATCATAATAAAGAGGCTGGGGTGGGGCAGAGAGGGAATGGAACAGGACATAAACCCTAGGAAGGTTAAAGTGACTTTTAGTCATTAGGCATCAGACATTTAGAAAAGTAACTTTTGGGACAATTTCTCTTCAGTCATTCATTTCAAATTACATGCAATGCTTTGCTCTTTGATGTAAGGTCTCACAAGGAATTAAGACTTGCAGCAGCTTCTGAGAGCCCTGGTAATACACATGGCAAGCAGCATGAGTGTCTGATGAATGTCTTCTGATAAAGTTAAGGAACTGTTAATACTTGTCCAGTGTTGACCCTTCCTATAAGAACCTACAGATTTTGTCCTTCCTTCGGCTCAAAATCCATCCACATCCCCTGGGAAATTGCTGCAAATTTTTGCTCAAATATAGACTGCTCATCAATTCTTCTGTTTCAGTGCTTTATCTCTGGGTTGGCCTAGATAGGCAATTTTACATCAGAAAAGATCTGCATGAAAAGCAGATAGCAGAAGTAAAATATTACTTAGCTCTCAGAAGAAGAAATCCAAGTACGTACAGTACAACTGAGAATTATTATTTTGTAGATCAGCCTGCTTGAGGAGCAACTGGAGAGATCATTAAAATCACCTCTGTAGTTCTTTGATCACTGGTCTTATTTGCATTTCAAAAGAGCAAGTTTGATAGACTTTATTGCAATTCTCTGGGCACTGTGACGTCCAGCTCCAGAAAAACCCAGGCTCTGTCCTAAGGCAGCTGAACTCTAGACAGCAAGACCCACCAGGCTGTAATAACTGCTGAGTTTTATCTCCAAAAAATGTTTAATCTAATTAATTGCTCTGAGTTTCTGCAGTAAGTAGCAAGGAGTGGGAGTGACACCATTAGTGAGGACTTTCATACCAATACGAGAGATAGCGCTTACTGCTCTTAGCAGCAATTTTTTTAAAGGCATCTTTTTCAGACTGTGGCTTTATTAATCAGATAATACATTGACAAATACATCAGAGTGCTCAGAGAGGCACATGTGTTGCATGAAAGAAAGTTTCATTTGCAGTAGCTTTCCCAGTTAAAGAGCAGTTGAATCCTTATATATAACTACCTTGGGTTTTTAGTGCTGCCATAGGTGGGAGGAGGAAAAAACATGTGTAGCCAGCTGGTTAAGTTTAAATCCAAGTTAAATGGCGGATTTAAAATTTATGTACACTTTGTAGCCCAACTTTTTGAGTAATAAAATTTGATCTTTGCATCAAATGTGCTACTCAGTGCCCTCAGCCTTTGGCACTATATTTCTTTGGGGATTCCTGGCAGTTTGGCTTGACATTTAGAAAGACCTCAGTACTGAAGATCTTTTCTGTTGTTGCTAATTTCTAAGTGGCTGTTTACATCAAGAACATGTCAGTGCCCTTCTTAACTATTAAACCCCACTTTCGGGGGAGGGGGGGGGCTGGTGGTGTTGTAGAGTAGTTCATGGTGATTCTGCAGAGCACTGAAGTTCTCCAGTACAGCTGCTGTTATCCTCCACAGTACAATTCTAAAGGTACACAGACACACAGCCCACCTCATAGCAGCATCTTAAGATGTGAAACACATTTTACTAGAAAGATGTGAATGGCAAAGCACCAGAAGGTTGAGAGACTTGCCCAAGATCAGAAGACAACCTGGGCATTTGAGCATAAGCCTGCCAGAGTCTATATTCTGCAGGCTCTGACCCCTCAGACAAGTTAATCCCCTGCAAGGCTTTATTCACATTGAAAGGAGTGCCTCCCGAGGTGGCACTGATCACTTACGTGAGGCCTCCCCAGCACACAGACCAGAGAGGCAGGAATGTTGGTGGCAGAACAAATATTAAGCTATTTGGGTCCAGGCCCAACAGAGTGCTAAACTGCAATTAAGCAGCGTAAGCAAAGTCTTGCCTTTTGCTTGAGGCGTTGGCAGTTGTGCAATCCCACTGTGAGCAGCAGCATGGCAAAACCTCACAGAGAAAATGAGCAGCCCGTCTAGTGCCAGCCTGGCCAAGAAGATGGATACCTCTTGTCCTCTGTGCCTGGGGAAGCTGCCTGGCAGCAGCATGTGCAGCTCCCCGGGTCACTGCAAGGAACCCCTCTTCAGGGAAAACCCCTGATTTCCCCACAAGGTGCTTCCTCTCCACCTTATGGAGAAAACCAAGACCAGCTTACCTCCTATAATAAATTCCCATCCAGAAGACAAGTTCCTTTTTCCCCAAGTGCCGCATTTGCAGGAAGCAACAGCCCAGCAGCAGACACAGACCATTAGAGACTTATTATATTTAACTCCTAGGCAATCATTGATTGCACACAGGAAAAACTCTATTACCACAAAAGTTTCTACCAACATCTGTTGGAAGGAAATATCACTGTTGTGGCAACTAGACGTTGTCAGGCTGCCCTAAATTAAATTGCAGATACAGGTCACCACTACGAAGTCTTATCAAAGTGGCTAAAATGGTGGCTTGCCATTAAAGGTGCTTCAGCAACAGGCAGTGTCACATTGCTCTCTGCACAGCAGTGCTTGAGTCGCACATTGTTTGGGGATTGTGTCCAAAAAGGCAGTTTGAAAAACTCATGAGCAGAAGATGTGTAGCACAGCCTTAGTGGCAGACTTCTTACTCTGGTTTTGTCAAGGGCACACGGAGGACAAGGATTTGCCTCATTCTAGCCCCTGTGAAACAAGGGCCTCCTCTGCAAGGGATCCTTGCAGAAGGGAACTTCTGCTGCCACCACATCTCCAAGCAAGTTTCCACCGCTTATCCCCACTGGTCTTAAAACCTGCAAAGGTACATGCTGTCTAGAGAAAAGGACAGCCCTGGCACAGCACTACTGAGGATGGGCAAGATCCACTAAGGTGTTTCCATGCCCAGATACTGCAGGAATGATCCTGACTCCCAGCTCCCCATTCTTAAATCTCACAAAAGGTATTTGAAAGAGGCAAGGTGGCACTAGGACAGTGCAAGTAAGAATAGCTGCTGTAACAAGCACTGGTAAAGACAGCCATTTGAAAGGCTTCCTGAGCTGACAGAAGTGTAAACAAACCCCCTTCTGTGCTGCTGTGCCACCAGCAAAAGAAATACCAACAGTGGCTCCCTGGAAGCTACGAGCAAAGCGCAGTGTGGCCTGAGGACAGCTGCTGATGCTGGCACCGTGCCGCATGGCTCATCAGGCTGGTGGCTGGCGAGACAAGCCAGCTGCAGGCAGCCACTGGAAAACTGTAACAGCTACCCATAGCGAGGGATTTTCATCCAGGGAATTTGTCTTGTAGTCTGCTTCATAAGACTTTCCTGCAGTAGCCAGAAAACAGATTAAAAGATTTCAGGCAGCTCTGGGAATTAATAGGTATTGGAATTTGCCAAGTCTTTACTTATTACAGGATGAGAAATAACAGCTGCTCCCCCTCCCAGACTGAAGCATAAAGATGCTGAGCAGTAGCTGGTGCTCAGAAAATAAATCTGCAAGTCAGCCTGGAGCCACACAAAGCCCTTTACAGGGTTTGGAGGTTCAATAGGATGTATGGACCCACCACCTGCTTCTTAATTAATTTTTCAGCCACCATAACCATGCAAAACTGTACCCCAGTACAGATCAAAAGCCATATTGGGCTGTTTCTGTGCACAGCATGTCTTTTTATAAAACATAGCACTTAAGTACCGTCCTGGTGTGCTTAGTAGATTACATCAACACAGACTAGAAGCAGCCGAAGGAGAACAGTGGTACCTGCAAGACGAGCTGCTAACTCCAGCACAGCTTGGAGCAGTGGCTGCAGAAGTGCACTTGTATGCAAGCAAGATGTGACTTTACGAATTACTAATGAATAGTGCTCTTGTAAGGTACTGCTGTTCTTTCAGTTTATCTGCCTTACTGGCCTGTAACGCCACTCCTAAATAGATGGATCAGTGAATGAAATTCTACAGTATTTTGACTCTGCTCCAGTCAACAACTGGCAGCATCTTATTCCCCACACAGGAATTAATCTGCAAAATTTACCTGTGCATATGTTATCCATACTGAGCTGAATCAATGTTTAACCTTTTAAAGAACAGCTATACAAGAATGAAAGAAAAAATAGGGGAGGCTGTATGATGTAGGTCAATGGCTTACAAATCCCCTCCCACAGTCACTTAACTGTTTGGTAACGGGTCTCAAATAACAGGAGTGCACTGAAAAGCCGGGTAGATGCTCTATCAGGAAGCTACCGAGAAGAATGTTATCCACTGCACACCTTCCCTCTGTAATACCTGAGCCACCAGCATCGGCTGAGCCAAATAAAGAGCACAGTCCCCCAACTCCTCCTTTCACACATAGCACAACATTGTTTCTATATGTCTCTGCGTCATCAATATTACTTCTTTCTGAGTAGCTGTGAGGATTACTGAAACAGGCCAAAAACATTATTACATTTGCTAAACGAGGCGTTTTAATGACAGCTGAAGTTCAAAGGCATTATAACTCAACTTCTCCATGGCAGTGCCACACAACACAATGACTAATGCCTGTTGAATGCACAGGTTTTGACAAATACAGGTTGCCAGGTAAGATGCCAAGGATCAGCTTTTTTACAATTCAGAGAGGAAGGGAAAAGTTTCTTTGACAGACCTAAATAGGATTGCAAGAGGACTTTAAAGGCCATGACTATTGAAAAAGTTTCCCTTCCATCCCCAGCAAGTCACCTGAACACTTGGCTTCTCTGCAATAAATGCTTCTACTATCACCAGAATACTACTGCTCCGAGAAGTCAGCCTCACACACAGCCATGCCAGAAAGGCTGATGATATTGGGAGAAACATATGCAATAGTTGCTCCTAAAAAAACAGAGTCAGCAGTTAAGTAAATAATAGTGCCTCACTCCTTTTCTAAGCATCTCATTCCTTCCTTCATGCCCCCCCATGCTCTTGTCTTGTATCCAAGTTTCTCTTCCACTCACATTTTTATCCTCCTCTTACTTTCTAATAAGGAATTCTCATTTCTCCTATATATTTTCTTCTCCTTCTCTCATTCAGTATAGATTTCACACCCCTCTTCCCAAACCTGCAGACTTCTTCACTTTTTCTAAAGACCTGGCAGACTCGTTTACACAAGAATTTAGGATTGTTCAAAAGACAATTTCTGGTTTTGACTGCAGGCTATCATCTGGCATAGAATTGTATCGTGTGCCTGTTATTTCCACAGTGAACTGTCAATTCAGACACCATGAAGGTCTTTGGCATACACTGCAAAGGTCACGTGTACAGCCACGAAGTTAGCAACATCAAGTTACTATCAATGATATATTTATGCAAACACATTCCCAATACAGAAAACAAAACAATAATCTAAGTATTTCAATAGTAAGACATGACGTAACTGATGCAAATCATATATCTGTTAATTAGATCATTATCTCCGAGTAGGCTGCACAATGAAGGACAAATTACTTCTTTCCTAGCTGCATGGCCTCCTGAAGTGACTGCAAGGTCCAAAGATCATTTCAACAGAACTGGGAATTACACAATTATCCGTTACACATGAAGGCTCATCCTGGTTTGAGATAGAACAGAACCAACTTCCTGTTCAGTAATTTTACTTCTTAGCCTTTTCTAACTCTCTGAAATTAACAGCATATTGTGCAGAAAGCTGGTTGCTCTCAGAGTGAGAGAGTTTATAGCTAATGCAAAGGAATGGTGTGCAGAGAGGCTCTTGTTTATACTTATTGCTACAACAAGTTAGCTGACCCTGGTTGTTATTTGCCCCGTTGGAGGGTCAGAAGCAGAAAAGCACAGAGGGGTTGCACCTGCAGAGAGGAGCAGACAGAACAGGTGACCCAAGCCTGACCAACAGGTTATTCCATCCCATCTGCTCCATGCTCAGTACAAAAGCTGAGGGATCAAAGGGTCACATCTCTTTCTTCAATGACTGTTGTCCAAGGAGGACTCTGTTTACCTGGACCCCTTGTTGATCCCAGCCCATGTGTTCCTGACTCCAGAGCTGGAATCCAGCTCCCACCCATAGCTGGACTTCCCCAGTGCCTGCTGGTGACATCATGGAGCTTGATAGGGTTCTGTATATATTGTATCTATTTCATTATTTTCTTTTTAGCTTATTCATAATACGTCATTATAGTAGTTTAGTTCCTTCTAAATTTGTAAGTCTCTTTATTCTTTCTCCTTCTTCTCTTCTGTTGTCCATCAATGGCCAAACCAACCCAAACCATGACAAGGCTGAAAAGCAGTAAAATTTGAATGTTCACATACACAGGTTGTTAAATTGACCACACAGTTTTGCAGTATTTCTCCTCAATATTATTCATTAAGGAACTGGGCTGTGTGAGAGAGGATCACACAGCGGATGATATAATGTATGACACTCATTACAATAATGACAGGTTGAAACAGCAGTAGAGAAAGAAATACACCACCCTGACAGAGTGTAGCCATATAGTCGACTATTCCTTAAGCTATGATGATTACAAGGGCAGTTAGAAATAGCCATTATGTCATTTGAAAATAAACATAAAAAAAACTTGCCAGTTCCCAAAGGCAGTCCATTACAAGATTCAAAGAGAATTACGAGATAGAGAGTTTCAGACTTGCATTTATTAAAGTCATGAATACTTCAACATGTGCATTTGAGTCCAGAACCTAAAAGTAGTCATCAAGCAAGAAGACTAAGGAAGAGTAGAGAGAGTGGGGGAAATCATCAGCTGCAAAGAACAACTTGCCTTGGTTTGCTTGCTTGCTAGTTTTTCCCACTACTGACAGAAAGTAAAACAAGGATAAAGCTGGAGAGCCAAGATTTTCTCAGTGAGAAAATCTGTTTCTGTCACTAGGGTGTGCATTTTTATTTATTTATTTTTAGAAGGGACAAAACCACTTCCCTGGGCAGCCTGTTCCAATACTTAATAACCCTTTTGGTGAATATTTTTTTCATCATATCCAATCTGAGCCTCTCCTGGCACAAACTGAGGCCATTTCCTCTTATCCTGTTACTTGTGATTGGGGAGAAGAGACCAACACCCACCTCACTACAACCTCCTTCATGTAGATATAAGGAGAAATAAGTGTTCCAAGTGTCAGAAGCCTGCTGACTTTGAAGAAAGATTCCCTGATCACTCCATCCTGAAGCTACACTTTCACTGCTGGTTAACATGCTTAAACAACCTCCCACACATTTGTTTTTTAGGCTACTTTAAAAGCTCGTTAGCAGGACCATCAAGAAAAGCAGGCTACATCAGCTTTAGTTACACATATCCTCTAAATACCTGATGTGGTAGTAGCATGATCTTATGCTCCTTCAAAGGCCACACTTACCTTTAATAGAAAGAAAATTGCTGAAAGCTGCCTGATCCTCCGCAGTGGTCAGAAGAAATCATGGCAGCAAGGCAGTCATCATTGAGTCATAACCATTAGCACCAGATAGGAATACAACTCTCTTCTCTATACACTTCCTGCGTAGACCATTAAAGGCTTTGTCTTTAACAGCACTCCCCCTTCTTCAGGCTCTTCAGTAACCTCCTTTATACCCTGCTGGCACACCAAGGGAAGTTATTTGAACTATGTACCCTTCTTAAGAGAAGGCACCTCTGAAGCACCAAGCAATACCCAATAATAAGAGACCTTTTCACCTGCTCAGCCCAGGGCTATCCCACATAACCCCAGCAGCAGTCCCTCCAGGTGCACCCAATAACGCCCACCCATGCAGCCCAGATTGCCATTGACCCTGCTCTCCACCTGCTGCTGTGAATCAGTTAACCGTACCACCTCCAAATCACAGGGCTGGCTCTGTGCTGCCAGATGCTTTGGCCACATGGTGAAAAAAGGTCTAAGTGTCAGAAGGCCAGATCCTGATTTACAGACCAATAGACCAGATGTGAGCATGATCAAGTCATTCAAATCTTTACCAACTCATTTCCTCATACATCAGTGGAAATCCTAAGTGATCCCTTACTATTGCAAAATTATGCTACATATTAGGTATGATTTAGGTTTTGAATAAATAGGATTTAATTGTCGTAAGGCCAGTAAAAATTTGATTTGCCCCTTTCTAAAATGAATAAAAACTTACCTCCAACTATTCATCATTCTGCAGTTTCCTAAGTCTGTTACTCCTTGTTGTTTTTCACGTGTTGTTATGTGGTGATGGTAGCACTAAGAAATATTAAAGGGAAAAAAAACACTGTGGTTTATCTTGAACGCTGCTCAGAGACAGCTACTTTTCTCATTGAAACTAGTGAATATAAATGGCACTATAAATAGACAGCAAATCCTTCAAACATTTTACTAGAGCTGCTCTGGGGCAGTTTAATGGGCAGAAAGCCAAATACTTTTGTTCTTTTTGTCATTTCATTGTTGATTTATGAAGCTTTTCTATCAGATCATGCAGCAACTGTCACAGAGGGGAAATACCATCTTAGAGGTTTTTAATCTCAACTATATTTTACAAATGGTGATAATGCCCTACAATCGTTACATAAATTTTCATGCAAAGAAATGGGAATGTTACATATTTTCTTTAAGTAGGAAGTCAAATGTACGCATGCTTTGTCCTATTCTTCTCACAAATGTGAGGACAAGAATCTGTTTCCATACAGGGGCCCTGACTGCTTGGTGAAGCACCTGATTTATGGTCATGGAAAGATAAAAAGTGGTTCATTCAGCTTTTGTAACCCCTTAATGACAAAGCTAGCTTTCCATCCTGGGATGACAGCAAGCTCAGCATGTACAGCATTCTTCTAGGTCTGCTCCCTGTGGCAGGAGAAGGGGTAGTTAGTTTTAACACGTTTTGACTGCCAAGGAGATGAGTGTCTAAGTTCATGCATGCATCTCTCCTTCCAGCCTCCACCTGGAAAAGCAGGAAATTCTGTTCCTGTCATGGGATTTGTAGCACAGTAGCTGGCTCTTACCTCTGTGCACAGCCCACATTCAACATAGCTCCCAGCAGAGCTGTAGGCTGCAGGCTGCAGGCTGCATCCCACCTACTTCTCCCCCAGTGCTCCTGCAACACTTTGCTCTGTTCCTGTCTCGTTGGCCACCTCCTCCTCCTTCCACTGTCCAGAAGCCAGGGAGCACCTTGTAACTCCTGTTTGACAGAAAGGAGAAAGGCAAGCAGAAAAGAGGTTGTTCCCAAGCAACAGCAAGGTATGACAAGGTATCACCACTAATTTGGTGTATGGAATTAGGAGGTGAAGGGATGGCAGACAAGATCATTCAAATGAAGATTACCAGGGAGGGATGACAGGCCTTTGCTTGGCTGGAAACTACTGCATGCATTTGCAGATATACCGGCATTACTATGGAAGGAACTAATGACTGCAAATAGTATAAAGGAATGTGTTAAAAACTGCTGGGTAGATAGAAACTGTGCAATCTCTGATCAACATACGGAAAGTATTAGTAATGATAATGATGTCTTTTTACTGGAAAAAATACTAGAATTTTACATGAATGAATAATTTAGCAATTAATTATTTAACTTCATTACTGCCATGGTGTCCAAGGGCAATAAATCCAAATAATTTGTTGCATTTTGTTTGAATACACAGGATGGATCACACAGAACAACATGCACTAAGGTAAAGAAGTGCAAAGTGTAAAACTGCTACTTTAAGATTCAGTTTAAGAATAAGACAGAGCAAATTGGCATAACTGTAACACCATTAGAAGGATACAACAAGAGGTTTCTAGAGTTAGTTTTGATAGTTCTTGAATTAATATTGTAATTACTCTAACAATATAATTTATGAATTCTACAGGTTCCAAAAATGCTTATTATTATCCTTATTTGATAAAATATATGAACTGAAAGAATAAAAACGAAGCCTGGGATTCAGCTTCTATTCAAATCAAGGTAAAGGCTCGAGATGACTTTAAATGAAAGAAGAAATAGAAGCATTTCACAATAGATTACAACAAAACAAGGAAGAAATTCCAGACCTTTGAGATAATTTCTGCTCCCCACTTGCCCTGTTTATTTAGACAGGTAAATTCTCACTGAAGTTCTCTGTTCTCTGTAAATTGGCCACAAACATTCACCGAGTTTAGTCGGAGCAGAATCCAGTGCAGTTTTCCAGTCTGATATGTGACCCTTTGTACTGTGTCTGGTGGCTGGGACTTGCAGGTACTGTTGGAAAACAGATAGAAAAAATTGGTGAGTATATTGTCATCCATAATGGAAGGCCAAGACATAAAATAAGCCTAAGCAGTCGCCAAAGAACACAAAAAATCTTTAATTGGGACTCCAGTCAGCAAAGAGGACAGCTTTCCAAAACTGTTGTGAGTCAGTGGTCCATTTGTCTTCACAGTTACATTAACCATAGTGACTTAATCACATGCAATCAAATTGAAAACATTTTTATATTTTAATTTTTTCCCCTGAGGGAGTGGTTAAAATTAAGTTATTTTGATGGATGTCAAAGTGTAACTAAAAAGTATGCAATCTTATTTTTTGATAATCAAAATGTGGTGATGGTTATGATCACTAATTGGCAGTGTTTCATATTTAATATGTGATATGAGATGAAAAACTCTTTTATCCTAATTGTTAATCCCATTTATATTCTGCATCTTTATTAAAACAAGGCTAATGTTCCTGTGCTCGGGGGAGCAATCAAGGGAGATTTTTTGCAGCTGTGAAAGATTCCTTCACTGACTTCACAACTGTGATAACTACACATAGATTTCAGTATTTATGAGGTTAAAGATGTTAAGCAAAATTCTAATGTAGTTTCACATTTCTATATTTTTGTCCTCATTCAGTTTTACTTCAAGTTGTCTCTCAAGGAGGAGCTGCAATGCTACTTGTGTTATTCATCACAGCCTAGTAAAGGCCTTTTCTTCTTAGGAATGGTGCATCTTACTGTTGCTAACATGTTGAATCAGTAATTTTCATCTCAAGGAGAACAAGTGAAAGCAATTTAAGCTCAGTCAGCCACCCTATAGTAAAATCATGTGGCTCAACTGTGATCAGCACTTAAATGATTACAGCTGTTTCTGAATAACCATGAGTCTCAGATATCAGTTTGGACTTGTCCGACTGACACATTTAGGGTATGATTATAGCTTTTTTTATGGGACAGACAGTGCTGTGGCAAGCTGCAGAGGCTATGTGTAAATTAACTTCCCCAAAGAAAGAATACAGAGGAGGGTTGAGCCTCAGAGAATTTCCACTAAAAATAAGCAGGAAAATCCTAAGCATTTTCTTCTGGGATCTGTATGTAACCATATTTCTTTTTCAGAACAGCTGTGCAGTTAGGATCTGCTTTCACAAAGAAAAATACTTTTCCTGTGTTTGCCCCCCTCTCATGCTTGCAATAGACAATTTAATATAATCCCTAAATACAAATACGTGAGGGTGGGAAAACCTAGTTTTACGTGACCCTAAACACTATATATCAGAAATCTAATAGAGTACATATCCTAAAAGGAGAGTTACTCTAGACATTAAAGAGAAAATACAGAGGGGATGTGTACAATGTAATGATTAGGAAAGATGACTAGCAATGTTAACCAAATTTGAATAATTTAAATCAAATAAGCACTGCAAATGCAGCGCAGCACATATAACTAAAAAATAATGGTGTCATAAGATATTATTCATCAGCTGTTTTTTACACGGTCTTTTTCAAGGCTGTTTTACCACAGGATGAGGAATGAAATACAGGATTTTACAAGTATATTTATATTTGGAGACAGCATAATTTATAAGATCTGCACATTCTATCATTTGAGAAGGGAGGACAGTCAAAAGTTTAAGCAAGAGGAATCCTGCCCGCATGAAAGGAAAAGCAAAATTCACAATGATGATGGTCAGGCACTGGATTAGGGGAATGAATCTCCACCTGTGGGTATATTCAAAACCCAGTTAGACAAGGCCCTGAGCAATATCCCTTGTGCTCTAAAGTTTGCCCCAGATTGCACAGGGGGTTAGACTAGAGCTTAAAAAAATCCTCATCCAGAAAAGTGTGCCCTGATGTCAAATATTAATTTTGACATCCTGAAACACTGCTGAAACTTTCTTACGTGTGCACACACACTGTAATTTCTCAGCCTAATCCAAAGATTGACAACTTACATAAGATCATAAATGGAAGGAATAGATTTTATACTTGGGAATACATGCATACCAAATTAAAAGCACAGCAAGGATAAGAGTGGCAAAACTTATTCACGATAAATTAGTTCTGTCCTTACATAAGTACTTGGATCAAGTCCAGTATTTTTGTGCCCAGATTAGTAAAAATACAGACCTGAGGAAACATGAAACAGCACATTAATTTCAGTATTTTTCTCCCTCCTTTCTAATTCCCAACTGTGATTACAAAAGTCCCATGAGGAGACATAACTACAAGCAAGGAAAATAATTTCCACCAGCTCTGAATATTTTAAAGTAAAATAAATCAAACTAGGAGGGAACACAAATGAGCCATGTGTCAGTTACAATGTCTTTGAGGTCTTTCCACAGAAAGCTTTTATGGTGGGCTCTCTCTGTGAGACTGTGCCAGCTGTGCAAGCTCTCTTCTCTAGAGAGATTTACACCAAAATTAATTATTTCCTAAACTGTCTGAAACAGGGAAACTGAACTTTTCCCTTTGTTAAATGCTGATAAATCCTGTTGCCTAGGTATAATTAAGCTTTTACAAGAATAATAATAGATGCTCTTAACTAAGGATGTAGCTATGCCTTACTCCCTTATGCAAACCACAGTAAAGATTTGCTTCTTCTGTAGCTACAGAGGCTTAAAAATCAGCACAAATGGCAAAATCTAGTTGAAAAACTGCATGGGATGTAGTAAAATTCTTATCAGGGTAAAAAATTGTATCAGAACAACAGGGTTGATTACCAGGATTACATAATACAAGGCAGAACGGACCAACACAGGGGAAGAAGTACATGGAAGTAAAAGCAACATCATACAGAAAATTAATCTTCCTTTTTCTTACAGGCAGCTTCCATGTTTACAGCTACAGACACAAAATGAACGAAGGGAAAATGGAAATGAACAATTTCTAGTATACTTATTAGCCAACAGGAAAACAGTCCACAAGTATTTCTGAATGCTTAAATAAATAATAGATGAGGATGACAAAGCAAGCAATAAGAATAATGAATAGCACAATCAACTTATTTGAAAAAAAATCACCTGACGTTTTGGTCCCTGAGTTACCTTCACTGCTAAAACAATTAGAATTGTTGATTTTAAAAAAACAATGAAAGGAAATGGCCTGCTGATCTCTGAACAAAGTGCAATTTTTACTATTTTAAAAGTTAAATCAAGCATATGGTAAATAAATTACTTGAGTTATTAGTCAAATAAATGGTAAAGTTTTATGCTTTTCCAACACAGAATCATTCTCACATTCTAGGCCTTCCTATACTGCCTGCAATGCATAATCTTGCCAATAGATCTTGCTGCTCTTCATCCCTCTGCTCACCATTAAGCATTCTGCAAAAAAAAAAACCTGCGGTATTATCTAAATAAATATTACACACATGGCTGAATTCTTGCAAGGCCAGGCCAGTACTACAAACTTGAGTAATAAGTTAGAAGATTCCCTTCTTCAGGAGGAACACAAAAAATAGCCTGAGTTCAGTTCTTTAAGTGGGCAAGAGTCCCTGCTTGACTGTAACTATTTCCAAAGATGCTCATTGAAACTCCCTGGAATCGGAATGGAGCAACAGAATCCTCTTGGGGATTTCAGCACAAGGAGGTGCTAACTCCTCCCACTTGGCCAACAGGGAGCTTAGACAAGTAACAGACATAGAAATTCACCTCTCAGATATCTGAAATCCAGCTAGATTATCTTTGCCACCTCTACTCTGAGTGTATATTGACACCCACACACAGGGTAAGCAACCCAACTTTGGGACAATAGCCACAGCTACTAAGTGATCAGTGCAAATATCTGTTTACATCCTATTCTGGAACTGGGAATACGTTTTGTACCCATGCATATGTAAGATTGTTCTTACACGAGTAAGGTCCTCTCCTCTTCTGTGGTAACCTGCTACATGACCTGCATTAAGCAAGCATTCCTGGGAGACACTTCTACTGCCAGCTAATCCCGTGATTGCTTTATTTTTGACTGAAAACTGGCTATCATTATTGATGCCTGACACAGTGTGACTAATGCCTTGTAGCCCACAGAGAAAAAAAGGAATGCATTAATGTGAAGTTCAGCACCTGAGCCATTGACAGCATCCAAGACATCACTCTGTGTTAAAATCCACCTAAACGCTGCTTAAGGCTCTGATCATATTAGTTCTTTTACTCCCATCATGCAGAGCCCTACCAGTCATTTGATATCACACCAGCTGCTTTCATTTCCAACCAGAAATTAAGGAAAAGCATGAAGCAAAACATCAGAGGAAATTAAACCAGTCAATATCAAATGTTTTTTTTTTTTTTTCTTTTTTTTTTTTTTTCCTTTCCTGCTAAACTCCCTTGGTTCCCTGCTCAAGTTGTCAATTTGCTGATGCGTAGGTGAATTGCACATGAAGTCTTAATATGGCATTCTGTAGAGTTTGTCTCATATACTTCACAAGCAGCTGGAAGGGACTGAACAGACTGCTTATCGTGAAGTACTTTCATGTCAATGTGTATTACAATGTTTGCATAAACATTTTTTCTCTTAAAATGTAAGAAGCTGAACCCTTCTCTAGCATGAGCACATTAAGCACAAATGTGTTTGCACATGTATTTTTGATTGTGTATTTCACAAGATCATTAGCAGGCACTGCACAAAAGCAATTTATGAACTTACTATGAAATTCATCCTTAGTATGAAACTCATGACTACAAGTTTATTTCTGTTTTGGAACTAGACATATGTTAGTTCTGTTTGAAATGGATACATTTTTCAACAACTGCAATATTCCATTATATTGTCATTTTCTCCTTTAGGATACAAAAATGCTGCTTACATTTTTAGTTAATTCCTGTCATGATGTAGAAAACGGGACAGTATCCTGTAAGCTGTTACCATAAAAGTTACTTCTCAGTGCATAGCACAGTTGCAGTCATTTCATGCTTTACTAGAAAAATATTTTCAGATAATAGTATATGCAGCTAGGAAAAGATCACTCTTTTTTAGTATTCAGTTAATTTAGAGATACTACAGATAGATGAAATTGTTTTAGACCTAGACTAAAATAATAAAATAGCTGCCATGAATTCCAGTATTATAAAAATTCCAGTTGTACCTCCTGATGTTAATTGGACACAGTCAATTACATGCATCTTGGTAATTACATCTAAAATTAGCTCAGACCCTACAGGGAGTCTTGCAAATTTGTCACCACATCAAGCTGACAACATCTACAGCATTCAAAACTTCATTCCAGTCTCCTGTGACTTTTCTAGGAAAGTAATATTTCAGCACAATTGCAGAACGGAAACAATAAGAACATCTGCAGAACTTCAGTTCTCAAGTTCTTCATCTATATAAGAAATTGTTTCTAAAATTTATTTCAGAAAACCTAGTAGACAGGATATTTGGTCCTACCAATGGAGCCACTTTTAAGATAAGGGATATCTGCTGGAGGCCAGTATACTGTAATAATATACAGCTCTATCTGAAATGTTTGGAAGGAACACAGTCATTGTTAGAAATCCATGGCAAGAGAGAAGAGCATAATTTTGAATGTACTATGCTAAACTTTGTTTAATTCACTGGTAAACTTTGTTTTCCAGACTTCAGGTGCAGAGACTGCCAGAAGAGTAGAAAAAAAAAATTAAAAAAAAATGTTTTCTTACTTTAAGCAATAATTCCACAGTCATTCATACATGAATAAATATGAGCAGGTAAATAGAATGTTTCTGTGACAGCAGCCTCAACCTTCAGAAACAGATAAAAGGTGAGTGTAAAAAGGAGAGCTGCTAAATGACTTTATTATTATTCATTTATATTACAGAATTTTTTGCTTAGTGACTAGTACCTAGGTGAACTGTATTATTGAAATGCATGCAGCATTTTAATAACTGTTTACATCTGTGGGTTCAAGAAAGCCAGACATATTCTCTTGGGACAAAATATATATCTGACTTCTGTGAGAAAACTTTCTTTCCCTGAGCTCTCTTTCATCTTCTAATGGAGATGAATAGTGATGAATTATTGAAATCTTCATCAGAAATTATATTAACAACACTGTGGTGTATTAAAGGAGGACAAAATAGAAAGAATTTAATCTCAATTTTGACACTGATTTCCTGAGGAAATGGCAAAAATTGTATCCACGTTGTAAATGAAAAAAAAGGAAACAGTTACACATATCTGATAAACGGTATCATGAAGTGCTCTGTACATGCAAAGCACTCTGGTATTAGAGGAAATTAAATGCAGAAATCTTGGTTCTTCTTCCCTTTTTTCACTGTACTATCTGGTTTTGTAGCAGTACCTTGCAGGCGGGTTTCATATTCCAGGCGTGATTGCATATAGCTGTTAGAAATTAAATGTAGTATACATTTTTATAGGAAGTAATGGGAAGAGGAGAGAGGGAAGATTAGCTATTTAGAGCTCATACCCACGATAAACATTTATGTGACAAATGTTCATCTGTTGTCTTATTCCTTCCACCAAGTTCCTTTGAGAACTGTATCTTTACTTCATATAAACATACGCAAGGCAGTTTGAAATGAAATAATATCCTGTTCATATGCAAAGAAATTCAAACAGGGGGGGAAACTTCCTGATTCAAAACTAGCAAGTGCTTTCAACATTGTGAAGAAATCGAGTTTAGAAGAAATGTAATACCGGGAATATCAACAGTATTGCTAAGGTGTGATGGTAAGCAATTTTTCTGATAGAAAGAAAAGTTGAAATCAATACACCAGAAACCAAAGTTGGGCTTCTTCAAAAATTAGCCAGAGAACTGCCAGGTGTCTGTACGTGGTTTAGTATTTTGCCACATAGGACACTGGACATCTAATAAATATACTGAATTAAGAGTCCATCAAAATATTTATCTGTATTACAGAAGATGTCAACCCTCAGAAGCTTTAGACAGAAATTTTACCGGCAACTTTCTAGGATCTTGACACATATAAATAAAGTAAAACCAAAGGAAAAAAGCAGCAGCTGATATTTCTGTTGCTGGTGTTTCCAAGACAGAGCAGTTTAATGATTCATCACTGAATATAACCTTGCAAAATGTCATTAAGAGCAGAGATGACTTCATGCACTAGCAGTCCCATAATTCTGTTTTAACTCTCCACTCACTAAAGCTCATATCTTCTTGTTGTCTCCTCTTTTAATGCTCTCTCAAGACTCTGCAGCTCTGATCTAAAGGGCTGCAGTCATAGACATGTCAAAACATAAGTACACCAAAATTTGTGTGACAGATCACTGAAACTACAGTGAATATTCTCATTTCATTTGTTACAGATTAGAGCTCTGAGTCTAACCCATTAGAAATCCATATCAGAGGAAAGATGTAGTTTGCACACTGATAGCCTCACCCAACACCCAACTATCCTAACAGTGGACAACAGCAAATGCCTAAGAAAGATTGTAAGGACGCAAACATACTTATTCTTCCCCAGGCAGTCATCTGGTCACAAGTGGCGTAAGACATTCTAGGGTTTGAGGTTGGATCTTTGTATTAATAGCTCTTGATAACAGATTAACATTTTTTTTTCATTGTTGAAGCTTTCTACTTGCTTTCCTGCATCCATGTAAACATTGGCCTTTGCAACACATTGTGGCAGAGCTCTCCAGTCTCGCTATAGAAGGCACAAAGAAAAATATCTGCTTTTATTAATCTGCCTCTTTGTAATTTAATTTTATAACCCTGATTTCTTGAAATAAAATATAATACTGGAATGGTAGATCCTAAAATAATTCTTCCCTCTTCATCTTTTCCATGCATTCCTATCACTTTTCCCTTATGTCTTCTGCAAGCCAGCATTGACCTTGACAAAATTACACTGTACCCCTGAGACCACCGGTGTGGTGCCAACAAGAGGTGGCAAACAACTTTCAAGGATGTTGAAGGTGCAAAAACCATCTAAGTGTGTTAGCCAGCCAGAAGAAGAAAAACAACATGTAAGACCAATGAAGAGAAGACACAATATGAAGAACCATGAGAGCTTTTTGTATAAAAGAGTAAGCTTTGTGTAATAAAGTTGCTGTTGCTGCAAGAAATTCCTGGTGTTGAGTCCGTCTCAGGAGCGACATGTCTTCCCTTCTCCAGCCAGAAAATTCCTAGCCTTTTGCTTTTCCTTTCACTCCCTCAGTACTTGAACAGTCTTTGTATCCAGGACACACAGACTGAGGAAGTCCTATACATATTCCAGCCCGGGATCCTTAGTTTAGGTGGCAAGTTCAGAGGAGATCAGGCACAGTTTCCCACCCTGTTTCCTTTTGTTGGAGGTATACCTAGACGTGTAACCACTGATGGCTTGCTCAAATAAATGTTTTCTGATTCATCAAACACTAGGCAGGCAGGCAGCTTCGGGGCTACACAGTGAGTATTTTTACCTGCCATACAGTATAAGTTGTAACTTTTCAACACAGACAACTAACATTTATTAGTGTCTAATGACCATCCAGCCACAATGCTGCTTGATAACATTTTCTGATTGTTTATTTTGTGGAGTTATCATCCTCTGAGACCAGTGGCGATGGAAATTGCCTGGGACGATGTTTGTTTCTAAGTACAAAGGAACTAGGCAGTCCTTCTTTGCCCTCGTGCATATTCAGCTCTTCTCCCTGCTCCATCCCTATGCAAACCAGTGCACAAGCTTCCCTGCAGAAGCAGAGCATGGTCCACACTGAGGAATTGACTCCTGCCTACTCAGCAGGACCCACCTCCTAGGTCATTCAAAGGGAATGTTCAAAAGTGGCTACCCTAGCAGTGACAGAGGAAAGAGTCTGAAAACTAATGGAAATAATCACTTCTAACAGTTCAGCTGTTGTCAGCCTAAGTGGCAACAGTTTATCACTAGCAATTTTTTATGAAAAATACAACTAACAGTGAATATTCTTTACTACTGGCTCGACTGAAAAGCTGCAGGCAGAATGTATCCACCACATTCAGGTGGATCTCTTGGTCTGAGTGGCTTGGCCTTGAAAATCCACTGGATCTGTAGAAGGTTCTTTCATTTATTTTTGTAGTTTTTTGAAGGATTAGAATATCTACTCCAATACACAGTAGTAAGGAGAGAGTAAGAGTCTGGAGTGACAAATTAGACTAGTGATTAAAGCAATATCCCTTCTCTGATTAACATCAGATTTTTACCTTGCTGTGTGAAACTTTCCATGCCTGCAGATTAAGTTTTTTCTTTAGCCATTAACTAGAAAGTAATCTATACCCTAATCAAATGCTGCCTACAGTAAATAAAGAGCATTTTCACCCTGAACTTTTAGCCCTTCCACTACTGTACTGATTTTTAAATATATATTTTTGTATGTTTGGCAGTACTATTCCAGAGGCAGATCTGGGGTAGACCATGTTCTTAGCATAGCATAGAAATTAGGGTTCCCTTGAAATTTCTCCAACTGTCCAAAATTGGAACTTGATCTACACATACACACTCTTTGCCCTATATTTCAATTAAATTTAACTGAAGAGTATTCTATATAAAGAGAATAAAGGTTTTTTGTTTAAGTAATTCTACTGCTACACTACTAAAAATGANGCAGGTTTTTCTGAGGATTGTTTAAGTAATCCTACTGCTACACTACTAAAAATGAGTTAATCGCCTATACAAATAAATGCTAACCTCACAGTAAGAAACAGTAAAATTTATCTCTTAAACTAAAGGTATACCGAGGCAATCACTCTCAGGAACACATTTCTTTTCAGTAAGTTCAATACAGTTATTTATCATTAAAAACACAGCAGGCCACAGCCAGTTCTGTCTGACCACTCCAATAAAAAGTTTTCATCATGCTAAGGAATTTGAGAACACACATGGTCATGAAATTTTAGTCTAGAACTTACAGTCTACACATTTACCCTGCTTAGTGCCCCATTTCTATCAGACATGTCCCCACTAACTGTTCAGTTCACCTCACATTACAGTTTAGGTCAGTTCATTTTTGTAAATGAAGATAGTATTCTATTAAGAAACAAAGGTGACAGGTTGCTGGTAAGATCACAAATCTGATTTCAGTATGTCGCAACATTTCAGGAAGGATCACAAGAGTTAACCTAAAAGTTTACCAACTTCATTTTCTTTCCTGAAAGTCTTGGGGAGATAACACCGCAAGTTTTTCTCACTGTAGCAATACAGATGGAATCAATGAAAAAGAAACCTATGAATTACAACAAAATAAGGATTATCTATGAAATAATTCTGCCAAAGATTAAAGGACAGTTGTGCTCTACTGTAGGACTAAGAGGAAATAAGTTTTCGTGGGAAACTGTCTATCAGATGCATTTAAATTTATCTGGAAAGCAGAATGTACTCTGCATGATGAGAATTCATAGACATTCATCATAGCTAGGCTATTTTATTTAAAATAAAGCACACTATTCTTCAAGTAATATCAAGGCCATATAGACCCACAGCTTTTTTCTAAGTCCATCAGTTTCTAGAGCTACTTCATGTACATAACTCTACATCAATTTTTAAAAGGTCAGGAACATAGGCAAATGGAAATTTGCAAGAAAGTGATGGGTGAAGTGTCAGAATAATACATACTGTTATTTCCCAAAACTACATAGTGAAGCAAAGTTACCTTTGTCTATTTAGTCTCATTCTTCCCAGAAAATTTCCTCCTTTAAAATGAGGCTATTTAGTGAAAAACAGGTCTCTTATTGTCTTATGAATCACATGGACTCAGCAACCATATCTATGAGCTTCGATGACATTTCTTGGGAGGTTAAGGGGAAGATTTGCAATTGTGAGGATCACTTAACACCGTTAAATAAAGTAACTGCTTTACGTTTAAAAACATTCAGTGAGAAAATGGGACCAACAATAAAATGTCACATAAAAGATCTGTCTAGCTCAGTATGCTGTACTCAGTCAATAGAGAATTCCCAGGGAAAAGTATAAAGAAAATGAGAGAAACATATTTCCCAAAATTGCCTCCAGGTTTCAGCTCTTCATTGTGAAATTTCCTGAACCACAGTTGGCACCCTTTTTTTCAATAGCCCCACATCATTTTTATTTCTATTAATGTATCCAATCAGTTTTGAACACCAGTAAACTTCTAGTATCTGAAAAAAACAGCCTGTGGCAAGGAATTATATAGCTTAGCTCTGTATTTTGGGGGGTTTTCTACTTTGTTTATTTTCAACCTGCCATACCCAATTTTAATACATGCACATCAGTATTACAGAAACTATGGAGAGCAGTCCTAACAGTTTAATTTTTTTTCAAAAATTCTTAAACTTCACTCTATTTTATGCACTCCTGAATTCACTGAACAGATTATTTTTGTCTTTGAAGCTAAGTTATCTAATATAACAGATAGTAAGATAATCTGTTTCCTTAGACAAGGCAAATCCTCTCAATAGATTAATTACTTCGAAAATTCTGTAATTTGTGCAAAACTTTAATTCTCTGAAACTATTCAGTAACTCCCATAACAGCTACATAATTGAAGTTCAACAGTAATTAGCTGTTTCTCTAACAACAAGATTGGTTGGAGCAATTATGGTAGTCCCCTTTGGGTTTGATCTTTACCACTGTTAAACCTTTCCCAATAGCTAGCAGTATTGACTTTTTTTACAATTCTTCCCTGGAAGAATAGAGAAAGTCAGCTAATTATTTTCAGTGTTATTATTTGTTGTTTTGGTTTTTTTGTCCTAAATCTACATTCAACTTCTAAACTTTTTTGGGGAAAATTTGTTCCTTTAATCAAATGAATTAGCTACACATACCTCTCAGGGAGTTGCTTACCTTTAATTTAAAATTTGCCTATACAGCTGCGTAACATTATTCTGGTTATTAAGTCTATCACTATGTTTCAGGATCTCAGGAAACAGGTTAAGGTTATTCTAATAGTAGCAGTGCTGCCTGGATAATCTAGGGGTAAGTGAGCCAAGACTGTATTTTTAATATAAAATACACCTCTCCCTGCAAATCTTACCTTAGTAAGATAGCTCAATTAGTAATATACAGCACACAATACAGGTGCAAGCTGTGCACACTGGGATCAGCTATTTGGCTTGGGAACGAGAGGAATCACAGTAGGAATGAATGACTGTGGGGACAGCAGGACAGAATCACAGTAGGAATGACTCAGGGACAACAGATTTCAGTAGGTGGCAGATGGATGCATACAAGACTAATGAGTTAGACCTAGTCCATCTTGGCCTGTGTAAACCTCTAGTCTTAAATAAAAGATCATAATATTGTTTGGCAAAAAAAAATCAATAATCCAGTCCTTTTTGCAGGTTTTTCTGTTGGAGGATGCTTCTGTTTCACTGCATTCTCACTGGTCTCAGTTCTTGAAGAAAATATTTGCAGATGATCAAGAGCAGGGTTAAAAAATGTTGTTATTTAGTGTACTGCACAGTTCTGAATGTTAGAATAGAAGAGAACAGCAGCATTCCAGCTGAAAGTACATAAAACAAGAAACGCAGTACATGCAAATGCTACATGTAAGAAGATCTAGAAAGGACACAAAGGAGCATTTGACCCCATAACAGTAGTACATTTAAATTTTTAATTCATCTATCCACCTCTGACTCCAGAGTCTGAAATTGCTATGCTTTGTTATTTTTTTGATAATAAATTGATCTGAGCTGCCACATTGCTGCCATATAAAGAAGAGTATCCTACCTTAGATGCTTTTGCATGGCAGGTCAACTTTGAATGAGTTCTCTTTGGGACCATATCATAAGCATATTGTTTTCTACCATATTTCTGTCACCCTAGATCTCCTTCATTATAACTGCTTTTTTATGTGAGTCTTCCCACTAGCATTCATGAGTTTTCATAAGGCACCATTGAGATCCTCCCCAGCTATGTAATTTACCTCTTTTCTTTTTTTTTGCCAATGTTCACCTTGTTATTTTCTCATATTGTAACTTCATACTTTCTTAAAATTACTGTTTCATTATCTGCTTCAACTAGCATGAGCATTTCTCTCGCATTTCAGTGCTGTCCTCAGATTTCATTAAATTATTATCAATACCCTCTCTGAGTGCTTAAACAAGGAGACATTTAATAAAACTCTTCCTAATACCAATTTCCAGACAGATTGCCGTTATTCATTGCCTATTATGTCCACGGTTTTGACTAGCTGAAGATATATTACTATAACCCTATTCAAGCTAGTTCATATTCACTTTCAGACAAGATTTTAAAGGAAATTCAGTCAAATTCTAAGCAGTTTATATTTTTGTGTCACCACTTTCTCCCTTTTACATCTCTATCAAGAAACAGTCAAATTTTGATTGGTAAGATATGATCCTATATATAAAAAAGAAGCGGCATAACAATGCTTATTTCCTGATTTACAGAAGCATTATTAGAAATAGTCGTTAATATTTTCACATGTTAAAACACAGTGAAAGTCAATATCACTGAAAAGTCTTTCAGAAGGTAATGCATCATTCCTGACATTCCCGACATTTCTGTCATGACTTTGAAAGGTCTTGCTTGAGCCTAAAGGTTTGACCAACTTAACTAAAATGAGCCTTAAAGCTAACTTAGTTGAATTAATACATATTAATGGCAAACAGTCTTAAGCATCAGTTGCAAGTAGATTTCAATTTAACATTTATCTCAGAACACTTCTGAACCACAGTAGGTGTCTCATGCCTTTGAACCCATTTCACTACAATACTTTAAAATTCTGTTGTAGTTGCAATAGAGTTATCAGCCACTATTTTTTCTTTCTCATCTCCGTAGTACATAATTAAATATCTAGCCTTTCACTTCCCATCTTAGGATCAATCACCTGATTCTTCCACTTACACACAGGCTATCTGATGTTTATCCATCTGAGTTCTTGTCTTCCTGGCAGTTTGATTCAGCCACACTGTTTAATGGAGGGGAATCAAGTGACATCTTATAAGCCAACTTTTTTTCCATGTTGGGTTTGATCCCATATACCAGATTTCTTTCTCTTCCAAAGCCTGGTTTCTCCATTTGAACATTAGCATATGAAATATCTTGCTACCCTCAGAGTGAATTTTCCCATAGAGGAGGATTATTTACAGGGAAATTTGTGAAAATACTGCCATTCACTTGTTTCAATATAACACTGTCCCGCATCAATAGACTGTAATAATTGCTTGGATGGTCATTTCTACACTGTAAAATATTTTGATAACCATGTCAGGGTTTGTCAAGTCCCTTCAGAGCATCGAGCTGAGGGTTCAGAGTATGAGAAAAAAATCATGGGGACTTAGGTCATTACAGTGATGAGCTTGGGATGATTGCACACTATTTCAGTTAGGCTTCAACCCTTACCTGTAACCCTACACTCTACCCCTTATCCTTGTCCCTGACTCTAATTCTTTTCACTAGTCCCTAATGCAAGCCCCTTCCTTGAAACCCCTAAACAGTATTCACTCACACTAACCTCCTAACCCTCACCTCACCTATAACTCTAACCCTAACCCTAACCTGTCTGGCCTTTGGGAGGCTGAAGAAGCGTGAGGATTTTGAGACTGTGAAACAAAGGAGAAATTCCTGCTGCCCAAACTAATTCCTAGCAACAAGGCATATAATTTTTATGTAAAATCATGTTATTCTCTTTGGATATGTGAACCAACACAGTGTAGGATTCAGGCCACATCTTTCCAGTGTCACAAAAGACTCTTCTTACATTGCAACAGGAGCAGGATCCCAGCACTTAATCTCTCAAAATGAAGTGACTGTGTCCACTTCCCTTAGCATTCCCTCTGTAACATGTGATTACATTTTCTCTACTTATTTGGTGCTGATAGAAAAGAAGGCATGACTGAGTTTGGTGTTGCTTCAGTGATTACAGTGCAGAAAAGATTGTATGTTTAAGAAATAGCTGCTAATCCCACTGTGATATACGCAGCTTTCAGTCAGGGATTAACACAGAGGGATGTGGATGAAGTGGTCTATACATTAATTTTATACAGGTTGGGGTTTTTAAATCTGTATTTAAGCTATATACGATCTGACTTGTGATATAAAATTGTTATAACGCATTAGTTGTGCTTTCCAAACCCATGCATCTACTTTGGTGCTGAAAATATTCCTTCCACCTTGAAAGGGACTTGAACTTCCAAGCATAATTTCAAAATATAACTAAGATAATGGACAGTGGTCTTATCTACATGTGGCGAGCTGCCCAGGTGAAGGAGTAGCCAGCCATGGGAGAGCTGCCAACAGGGCAGCTCATCAAGAATCCTTCTTGTGGGAGACTGATATTCTTATTATTTAAAGTATTACGCAAGTTTTTCTTCACTTTATCTTAGGAAGAGCCCTTGAATCATTAATCTAAGCAGAATTTCTGATACTGCCTTTGTAAATCTAAGTATCTATTTTTTCAGTGGGTACAACTCTAAAACACAAGAAAAGTCTGAAGAGATATTTAGGAGATATAGGCCTGGGTTGCAAATATCCTTAAGGAAAATTTAATGTCTAGGAGTCCAAGGTAGAAACTCCTGGCTAAAGCTGCAGATTTACTCTGTGACTTTGGATAAGTCAGTAAACAGTCAGATGTAAGGAAGACCATTCACAAATGAGAGCTAGGTCTTAAAAATATTAAAAAAAAATAGCAATGACTCTTTCATGTAGATAGGAAACTATGTAGGAGCCATATTCATAGAAAATAAGAATTTTTTAAAACAGGTAAAACTTAACTGAAAATGTACTTTGTCTCAAGACACAATCTGATCTTCACAGTGACTCGGCCCAGTCAATTTACTCTTTGAGTATTGCAAAGTCTTTCCACAATATAAAAGACAGCTAACATTCAATAACCGCACAGTTTCTATGTATGTTTCAGAAATCATATCTTCTTCATGGTTCAGAAGAATAAGAATAGGAACTTTTTCTAAAACTGTAAAGAATCTAATAGAGTGGATATTATCAGTGGGTGTCTTCTAAAGAAATATCAGACCCAGGTGTGACAACGAACAGGTTGTTTAATGAATAAATATTCTACTTTTTACTGACATCCAGTTAGCAAACATAAAGAGAAAATGGGCAGGGAAGATGGAAAGAGAGTAATTAAAATATAAAAGTAGTGCCTCCAGAAAGAAATCTTAGCATTCTAGGCCAGGGACAATTTATAGATACAGACTAGATGCAGGTTAGAGATACATCACTGATAGTAGTGGAGATGCTTTGATTTAAACTACCTGAGGATCTAATTAAAAAAAAAAAAAAAGTCACAAATTTCCAAATTTCTCCCAGCAGTACCTCACAAAATTCCTCTTTTTCTATAAAGATTAGTCTCAAAAAGACACTCTAGGAAGATACTGAGTTTAAAGCAGTAATAAATACAGACACCGTATTCATAAGTAAATAAATAAGAGACCGTATTCAAGCTGGAAGAGCCGGGGGTAAAATTAATAAACAGGGCTGTATGACAACCAGATGGTTCTGTAAAAGAAAAACAAATCATTGGGATCTCTGGAGGACTAAGACACCAAATAATTACTTCAATACATTAGTTAAACTAATGAGCTGTCAATGTGTCCTCCCTTTCCACTTCCTCAGCACACATTTTTGATATGTGAACCATTTCATCTCTACTCAGAAGTTCCACCAAATCCTCCCATTAGCCAGGGAAGAGTCCTAAAGAGAAAGCTGTAGCAGCACAGCACTATTTCTGCCATAACAACACTTCAGTTTCGTGCACCCAGTCCCATACAAAAACCAACTCCTGTGCAAAAATATCCCATGTTCTAAATAATACATAAACTAATGCCTAATGCCACAAACATTCAACTATATGTGCGCCTGCTAGCTTCAATGAGATATGAATGAAAAAGATTATGCTTGTGTACATGTCTTTATAGGATCATGTCTCACTAGTGAAATTAGGCTACTTTCATAGCATCTTCACAGAATCTTTATGATTGGAAGGGATCTTTGAGATCAAGTCCAACCATATACACACACACCAAAAAAATCCAGCAACAATCACCACACAACCGGAAAAAACACCCACAAAAGAAATCACTTTGGCTTTTTTGAGAGTTGCACAGGTTGCACGGAGGAAGTTTCAGATGTATCACAGAAGATGGCTTGGGAAAATATGTCACTCTGCCTAAGCCATTCACTGAAAAACTCTAGCATCTCATTATGTGTCACAAAGCCCTGAAATCTGGCAGCACTGTGGCTAGCTACAGCTGCTTAGCGACACAGGTCCCACATGCTCCTTAGACACTTGATAGAATTTGACAGCAAACGTATCCAAAGACCAGGGTTGTTCAGGTGATACTCATGGATGCATTAAGTTACCAAGACTGATAATATAAGATATGAGAAAAAAAGCTCTTATTTCTCATATTGGAAACAACCTAATGTAAATGCAGAAGAAATGAGCCATACGAGTAAGTAGAAGAGGCAATTGGACAGATGGAAATAAGGCTACAAGCCAGATAAGGATCCAGGATTTCAGCTTAAACTGCTTTAAGAGGTCTAGAAGTCACTAAAATACCTGAAAATCTGCACACAGGCTTGAAGAACAGTAATAAAAGAAGGAATAGCTTGATCAAGCAGGGAATAAAAGCAATAAATATTTGAGGTAGGTTCCCACAGAATGTAGCAGAACTTGGCGTTGTTGAACTGAAACCAAACATTTTTCCAAGAGGTGGTCCTGTCAGCTTTGGAGGGATCTCATCTCCTTTCCTGAAGAAATTCCTGGCTAGAACTCAGTGGCTTGAGATACTCAGAAGGACTCAGAACTCTTCTTTCTGGCCTCCAGAAAAGGGAAAGAGAAGGACAAAAGGAAGGACAAAGAGAAAAAGAGCAGGGCCAGTAAGAATTTAGTGGTTTTTTCCAGAGCGTTATAAGCACCAAAAGGCTGAAGCGCACCTCGAATATAAAATGTTGTAAATGGCTTATAGGAAATGCCAGTTAACACTACCTTTGAATATACTTTTGGCTGTAATCATAAAAGTACCACCAATTAGTTAGATTTTAGCAGCAATATGGAGTATTACCAAAACATTAACATCTAACAAATACTGATCACAGCAGGAATTTTTAATTGCCATAATTACTCAAGTAAAGACCATTAGTGCTACTTCCTCCCAGCTAAAACATCAAAGCATCTTTTACTAAAAAAAATAAAATAAAAAATAAAATTCACTTCAGACACTAATAGGTGTCAGCATCTTAATTCATCTTAATGCATTTATCTTTCTCTTTGTCCAATTTTAAATTGTTGCTTATGTCCACAAACTAATGCTATATTATCATTATCCTACTTATTTAAAATATTTTTTTGTTAAATCTCAGAACAGCAATGCAATCTCAACAGCAACCACAGGGCTCTAAAGATAGAAAGGATGGGGGAATATTCAAAGAAACTACAAACATCGTAATTTCATTCTTTCACAGTCTCTCCAGGCCACCTCTCAGCTACTCATTGTCACTTTTTCCCCTTACATCAGGTCAGTTTTAGACCCTAAGATAGTTTTTTTTCTTGAAGCCCAAAAGGCATAAAGATGAAGTTAATATTAGTTTCACGGACTGATAAACCTGCTTGAATTGAAACAGCAGTTTATTTAACTCCAAGTGAGGCCAACATTTATTGGTAAAAAACCTTTTTCTCACTCCACTGGTGGTGGTGATTGTAGTTTACTTTAGGAGCAACCATGTAAATAGGTTTTGAACTCTTCAGCAAGTGACACCTTTCGAGGAATTATTCTGCATATATTTTAGCCTTGACATTTGCTAGGGTTCACTTATATGCTGATTTAAAAGGGAAAAAGAATCTCTAATGCTGATGGATATCAGGCCAGAAGCAGGAAAAAAGCAGAATTACAGAGTAACGGCACTCTTATTTTTTATTCCCCTTTTAAGACAAAGTTGTTTTTTCAAAGAATATTTTTTATTTCTTTGATCTGAAATCTAAAGTCAAGCTTCAATAGCAAGAAACGCATGAAATGTCAGAAATTGCTCCCAGTCTTCTACAGGTTGTCAGAGCAATTGACTTTTTCACCAGGTATAACTTACCATGGTGAGACAAGCAAGTTTTGTTTTCTCAAAACAAAAGATCTGCCATGGAGATATATTTGATATCAGATACGAAAACTGGTTTTACTTGCCAAATCATCTCTGAATGTACCTAGACAGAAGTGAGAGTCCAGACTCCCTCAGGACAACTGAGCCATGGGTCCTCCAGCATAAGACATCATCAAAACCTCTGACTGGGTGGCACAAGTGGGTCTGTCAGTTTGTGGCCATTGGAAATACTCCATCGCTCTCCCAGTCTCATAGGTATCTCAGCTGCATGTATGTTTCTTCTCTGATGGTACAAGGCAGATTCTTATTCCTGATGGTATATTTGCTAATTATTCCAAACTGCAAGAATCAGATCGAACCAAATCCCTTATCTGTTGCCAAGTATGACAGTCAGTGAAAATTGTGGTGCTCTGAGAATAAGCTGCAGAGTTCTTGACATGATTAAAGATCCTGTGAAGATTCAGACACCCTACTGGACTTTTCTACTCTTCGGGTTTGGGGTTATTTTTCACCCTTCAAAGAAGAAATCCAGCTCTAATGAGACAGACGCCAAGTATCTTCCTACTGAATATTGCTGCAGTTTAAACCTCCGTGACTGTATACTATGTAACACAGGCTACATGTAATATCGTATCTACTGTGGTTTTGACAAACACTGCATCATTAGTGAATGTACTTTTTTTTCATGTTCACTTTAAACCCAAGCCAAGGTAATTGCGTCTGAGCAGAGTGACTGTATAGGACATGTAGCGATGAGCCTTTTGCCGGGAAATAAATAACATCACACACTAATGGCTCTTGGGGAGAAAGCTCAGCAAAACAAAATACCTGAGGACTGAAAGAATGGGTGATTTTCAAATTGGAGTTACAGATTAATGAACTAAAGCTAACTCAAAATAGTTCAGGGTCATTTGAGTTAGCTTTTCTTAGTTTAGGGTCCTTCTGATTTGAAGAACAGATGTAAAACTGCATAGACATGCAAACCAGATATAATCTATTTGTTTGTTCGTCTGTTTAAAAGCCTCCTCTCCAAGACATTATTCCCAGAAAGTATGGTTCGCTATTTTTTATTTGACTCCTAGAACGATGCGACTATTTAATTAAAATTCTTAGAGTAGGATTTGGGGGTGGGGGTAAGGGGTGGAATTGGGAAAATTTTGGGTTGTTTTTTTTTAAAGATTTATCCATCTCTATGGTCACATACAATGAATTCTTGTCAGCAGCTGGATTTACACAGAACAAAACAAGACACAAGTTAACTTTCCTAATGTCACAGTTTGGTCTGAGTTATCCAATGACAAGATGACATATGCTTTCCCCGATCTCTTGCTTCAAGGAGAGGCAGAAGAGAGATAAAGAGATTTATGAGTTTAGAAAAAACTAAACCACATAATGAAGTATTAATAACAAAGCAAACAGAAAAGACATAGTAAAACAGATAAAATATACACAGAATGGTATCAAGCTCCCAGGAAGACGTCACCAGCAGGCACTGGGGAACTTCCAGGCTGGAAACTGGACTCCAGATCTTGATTCAAGAACCCACAGATCAGGATCAACAGTAGATGAACTGACAGGGTGCTCCTCAGACATCAGTCATTGAAGAAGCATCCAACCCAACCCCTCTGATCTCTCAGTTTTTATACTGAGCATGGGGCACATGGGAATACCCTATTGGTGAGGTTTGGGCCATCTGACCTGTCTGCTCCTCCCCACAGATGCAATCCTTCCAGGGATTAAATAACCAAGTCAATTGACACTGTTTGCCACAGCATCAAGTATGAGTCTCTCTCACTGAACTGCTTCACCCCAAACCAGGACATTTGGTTTGAAAGAATGTTGGTTTTAACAACAAGCTAGTTCTCTCGCCTGTGGGCAGTGTGGCAGACACAAGGTAAACACTATCATTTTATGAACCAGATCCCCAAAGCCATTCTTTAAAATCCTTTTTGTCTTTAGGCTAGCTATCATACATAGTAATTGGTTGAGAACACACATAAAGTGCAATACCAGAAGAAACAAGGTACACCTTTTATGGCTTAGCAGAGCTTGCTTTCTGTGCATCATAACTTTCTGTGACACTGGTGTCTTTAGTTTTGTGCAGAAATATGTATGCAACAAGATATTTCACCAAATTTTAGCTGTTTGTCTTTCTCCCTAGTCCTAGGGAATAAGCATGTCATAAACCAAACTACCAAAATAAATAATCTTTATGTCTAAGACAAACCATTGTCTTTCATGATCCCCAACATATGTTATGTCATTAGCCCATTGCATTTGCAACCTCTTCCATCCCAAGCCACACTTGTTTCTGTGATATATAGTAATTGAATAAAATACAGAGATGAGCACCAAGGTAAGTATCTGAACACAGATCATGCAGACAAGTGCTCTCTTATTTAGGCTACACGCTCACCCTCTTCCAGTTTTGCTACTTCAGTTCTTTAGTGAACACTGGTCCAATTGCAACAGAAGAGTGCCCAGTCCAGAGCAAGCCTTGTGGTCCGTACCTTCAGGAAGCTGGAGACAGATTTGATTCACTATAGCACTCAGCAAGGTACAGGATTTCACAGTGATTGTACACTTCGTAGATGAGGACTCTCAGTGAGCTGGCTATTACACAGTAACAGAAAAATGATTGAAAAGCGTAAATTCTGTTACAGAATAGTTAGAAACATTATTTATGATACCTTAACTCTCAGGTTAGCATTCTGCATTATAGATCCAACTAGAAAAGGGGTTTTCCCTGATGTTCTTTGGGAATCGTGTAGTGCTTACAGAGATGTAAGTTTCCATATGCTTGCCACTTACAGCTCTTAGAGTCACCTTTACACATTCTCTGCTGTTAGTAACAATTCTCCAAACCTGTATTTGTTTTTAACAAAAGATCACATTTGCATCTGATGCAAACCACATCTGTATCATACAGCTACATTTGTTGACTCTTGTGATCGTGTCATGGAAATGTACAGAAAGTCTTCAAAATCCCCTGGCAGTAATTTTGGGTGAGTTACAGTAGGAGTCTCATAGTCTTTTCAACTGCAGAAGTAGATGAAGTAATAACCTTATAACTGATATAAAGAGCACTAGAATTGCAGTATCTTGTGGTACTAAAACTTCTTCTAAATCTAGCCAATTCAATATCAAAGTAATATAATTACAAGGCATTGCACAACTTGCCAGACAGTAAGCCCACTCACTTTAAAAAGCTCATAGTCTATTACCTTTGATCCTAAGTAAATAAAATTCAGCCACAGATGCAGAAATAAATTCAAGAGACTAAACATTTAAAGCATCAAAAAGAGAGAAGGGGTAAATTGAATTCAGACAAAATGTCCTCATCCAGGGGATATCCGCAGTCAATATTTTTTAAGAATAAAAATCCCAGCTATGTACTATCATAAATAGAATTACAAGATATCATAAAATAATCTCATCACCAAAAGGGACACACTTTTGATGCAATATATGCAGAAAAATCCCTATTGTAAGAAAGGATTCACCTAATGAATTACGTTTATATTTCATTAAGTTTTTCCCATGAAAAGGAAACAAAAATACCACCACTATGTAATCATCAGACCAAACCAGCTAGTGCACACAAGTGCATCGTTCATGCAGAGAATGAGACCTTCAGTTTCAGCAGGCAGGGCAGTATAGCGCATATCACATCCCTGTTCTAGAAACTATTACAATATAGCCTCCACACTCTCCTTTGAAATGAAATCAAGACACATAAAGAGATGGTGCCCATGTTGCTCTTTTAACAGAATACACCCAAAATAGTATTAATGTACTTTTCTTTGTAGTCCAGCTTTGATCCTCACTGTGGACTGCAAAGAACTTTTCAAATTATCAAAGAGTAGTAACCGCCCAAGGCCAGGGGGCAATCAAACGACAAAGTTTTTAGTACAACCCTGGGCTCCTAGTTCCACCTAGTCAACCAATTTTGCACTGCTCTACTCTCTTTATGTGCTTGCTTCATGTGGATCATTTATCTCCTTGTCCCTCATCTCAAAAACCAAGTTGCTCAGTAGAGGCATGATCACTTTCCTGGCAGCTTCTAAGTTGCTCACACTTTTCCACTGGAGTCATTCATTACACTCCTTACCTTCAGAGCAGAGCTAAGGACCTAACACAGCTTCAGCTGGAACGAGTGGCAAAACCCATCCTGACCTTGGTCAGAATAGGAGCTGGGTGCAAATTAGCAGACAGTTATTCTTCTGGTATAGTTCTTCCCTGTCGGGAGGGGCCCGGGAAGACATGCNCTTCCCAAAGGAACTACAGGGATAATGCTATTGAAGAGAAAAGAAATTACGTCTTAATAATCACACTGTACTCTCAAGAGCATAGAAAGGCACACAGGAATCAGGAGACAACTGATTGCAGCTATTTTTCTTTTCTCTTATCCCTCACAGCCGTATCAATCCTTATAGCTGTTTACAGGGCTGTGAGTGCGGATCAATGCTGAGGGTTAAGATGGACACAAAAGGTAGCACCTCTGAATCACCTTCAGGCTGTGCTTTACTAACTCCTTAGTGGCACTGACAGCTGCCTTTGTACTCTGCTTCAAGTTCCCAAGTTTCTTTTTCAAGTCCTTATTTACAGAGAACTTTTCAGACAATCACCACAAGGAATGAAAGCTGTGAGAAGCATGTCACTTCAACTGTAACAACAGCATGCTGTGTTATTTGTTTCCATTGGCCAACAATTACAGGCATGGAATTGAACTTATATTTGGCTTATTTCTTAAAACTATAAAAGGTATTTTATTTCTGCTTCCCTTTTCATTCAAAGTTTCCAAATCATGCCTTCAGGATTTGTTGTTAATTGTGTTTCTCTAAACAAATTTTACACACCAAATTTCTGTGAGTAGTTGTGTTTATGCAGAACCTCACCTCATGAACTAAACACAAGTGACCATCTATGCTGTGGAATTAAAGGTCAATTCTAGCAATGAATTCCAAAACTTGTAATCATAGTATAGCAGAACCAGGACGAACAGCTGCCATCATTTCATTACCTTGAAGGAAAAGAGCTTCATAAAAGCATTCTCCTACTCCTATCTTCAAACCAAGGAAATTTATCAATAATTTATACAACCCTGTACGGTTGCCATAGTTAGCAGTTTAGCATGACTTCATTTGCATTTATTACCAAATACTAAATCTTTTTTTTTTGTGCTGTGTACTTTGACTCATTGCTCTTTTTCATTGCCCTCTCTTCCTCTCTAATTATGTATCTGTGGAAACAGACACCAAAAATACAGATCCCATTTAATTCTGTGTTATTATGTATTTATCCTGTAATGTGTGGCTTCAAATGCAAGACAAAGCCTTTTCTTTAAATACAAATTGCATCTTCTGAAATCTTGTGTCTTGGACAGGAACTGGGCCAAAATCACTGCCAAAGCAAACAATGACTACTAAAAGTCTAAGGTCCTGTTGTCTTGACGGGACATATAAATGAACAGGTGTTAAACCGGCAAAGAATTTCTTTCAGAAATTTGTAAAGATTGTATGGTCTAATACAAGTCTTTTAAAAATTATGATATATTATCAACTAAGATTATTTTCAATTCACTACACATTTAAAAAATTTACACCTTAAAAAGTGGTTTCATTTCCTGACATTTTCTGTGGGATAAATTAAGAATATCTTAAAGCCCTACAAATTTAATGACTGAGGTGTACTTCCCCAAGGCATGAAAACAAACTAACCCAAACATTTAATCAGCATTCTATTCCTATAAGTACAATTCAGTTTAGATGGTTTTGAGATTATCTGAATGACTGTGGTCAAGTAACTGCTAATGATTTTGCTTTACTCCAGGCTGAGATGCAAACACCAGCTCCTGAGTAGTTCCTTACACAGTTTTGCTAAGTCTCCACTGGACTAGCTGGCCTGATAAAGTTCTACTTCAGCCACATTAAATCAAAATTCAGAAACAAATGCCTTAGATGAATGCCTTTATTGAATTGCAAATACTTTCATTCTCCTGAATGAAAAAAATACCACTAATTCTTATTAATTTTTGCAAGTACATAAATTCCCTTCTTCAATGTTTTCTACTGATTTCTCCAACACTTCTTGCAAAATGTCAGCGTTCTTCTTCAATGACAATATATACTTTGTTACAGTGTTTGATGTTTTATTGTTATGCCATTTAATTTATTGTTTTCTAAAAAAGAAACCGTATTGACCTTTAGGAATTAAGTATGACAGACATAAATGTAAACAGTCTCCTGCCTTTCTGAAGCAAATGCTAGTTTTCCCCCTTGTCATTTAGGCTGTCTTCAGTTTTCTTTTCTGTCAGTGTAATTCTTAGGTGTTTTATCCCCAGAGAATGACATTCAGTTATGCAATCAAAGTGTTTCTGGCATAGACTTTGTTTTTCAGATACAAAGCAGATTAGAAGATCAAATTAATCAACAAGTTTGATTATGCCTAATGAGGGATTAAGTATATGTTCTGTCTCCTTTTTTTTTATTCTAATTTTATCATATAAAGGGTATGTTTTTCCATTTCTATAATCCTACCTGTTTTCAAGCTGTTGTTTACTTTTCATCTGCCACACTGCACACTCCTTATGGAGAGAATCTATGCATTTTATACATGATGATCATTTACCTCTGGAAACTTTAAACCTACCAACATTATTCAATTGTTCTCTTCTCCATTTTATGGTTTCTGTAATCCAGAAAATTCTGCTAAAAACTCTAACTAAAGCCTACAAAGAATTTAATTTAAAAATCAGAATACCATCCCACCCAGAAAAATCATACAGGATTTAGAAGGAACCAATTCATTTTTTATATGGTAGCAAGTAATATAGAATAGTAGTTTTCCAGAGGATTTTATAATCTATACCTGTTTCAGTTTATATTTTTTAAAAAAGCCCTATAGGAATGCTGATATATTCTCTGAATACCTCTGGAAAATATAAACAAGTAACATCACATTACTGCATCAGATATAAACAATTAACTCATATAACAAAAACCTGTCTGTCCGTATCTCATTAGCTGACACAAAGAAAATTCTAAAAGAAATTCAGTGACAAAAGAGCCAGCTTTCTTCCACCAGAACAATTCTTGTGTCTCATTTATTCTAATCTATGCCTTCCCCAAAAGGGGTGGCAGCTTCAAAGATTTCTACAGCCAGCCTGTCCTATCCCCTCTCTGGACACTGATCACTTCCGTTTCTCTAACACAAGAACAATCATCTCAAGGATCCAAAAATTAGGATTCTAATCTTAGGAGGCAAAGCAATCCCCTGAAAATTCTCAGCTTGGGAGAGGAAGGCTAAAAACCTGCAGACTCTTCTCATTTGCCTTCTGGTTTCTAAGGATATGTATGTATTTTTTCCAATTCCCTTCTGCAACTATGAGTAGTAGACTTTTTTAATGAAAGTAAATTAAAATGTATATAAAGATCCTTTACTACCAAATGAGTCAGTGTCTACTGTCATGGAATAAAGAGCTTTCACTATGTACCCCTGTGTCCCACTGTGTTAGATGTTAACTGCCTGTCTTCACTCAGAGACAAGATGGCAGAATCAACAGACATTCTCAGAAAGCTTGGCTCAGTAGCAGCAAAATTTCAAACAGGATGTTATGAACTGTTACAAAGGTTATAAAAGGTTATAAAGAACAAAACACAATTATACTTCAGTGTGAATATATAATGCAACTACAACCATTCAGAAAAAAATGTAAGTAGGCAGGATACTAGAAGATTTGCAGAGAAAGACCACCATATTTAACAGAAATTAGAGATAAGGTGTAGCTTACGCATGAGAAGGTTTAAAAATACTAAAAATCCTCTGCTTGGAAAAGAAACACATCTAATACATCTTAACTGATTTGGAGAATATGAATACAGAATGAGATTTAGAAATAAAACTACCAGAGAGAGCCCAAAGAAATTACCAGCTCACCAATTTAAGAGACAAGAATTAAATTTTGGATCTCACATTCAGACACTATCAAAATTATAAACAAAAACATTTTTGCTAGGTCTCAGTATGGCTGACCTTGAACACGGGACCCTAGATCTGGTCTCCTTAGTAAATTCCTAGGACACCAAATAACAGAAAGTCAGATGGCACACCAGGGGAAAGACCGTGTTACACTTCTCCAGGTCTTTTTCTAACATAGAAAGCTGAGACTGATCATAGTCACGTAGAGGGTTCAGCTTTAGCCATCTTTGTACTGGAAAAGCCCTGCTGCCCAAGTCTTCACCCAGAAGCACACCTTTAGAGAGCCATCACAGAGTCATCCTGTACTTCCCTGGAACTACTGAGGCCTCTTTTATTGGATGAGAAAAATAGCAGGGGCATTGCTCTTTATCTGAAACTCTCAGTGGCTGTTGAAAAATGGTTTCATTGCAATGGAAGTTCAGGAGAGCAATTTAATTCACTGAGCTTCCTTTCTCCTGAAAGGTGAAGATTTTTATCTCTAAATCTAGTTTCGCAGATTCTGTGCAAAGTAGGAAATACTCTGTATAGACCTTAGAATTAGAGCTTTTGGTTCTTTGTGTTTTTCAAGACTTAACATCGTGAGACTGAATGACCATTGAACTGATTACTCAGTGAAGTCAATGGCGAAGATATCCAAGCTTTAAAAAATACACACATATATAGTAGCACCTTCCCATGGGATTTGGAGCTAGTGCTGGTACTGATTTATATAGAAAAAAAATATTCTAGATTTATCTAAGTGTATATGATTTCACCATAGACAAAAGATGCATAGTATATACAGCAGGAAAGATTATTTCAGATCGCTTTGATGGGAGGTGATTCCTGGATTAGCTGATTTAATTGCATTAGCAAAGTGTCTTGCAAAAAACCAAAGCCTGTGGGACGCAGAACATTCTGACAGGGAAGAGCTCAGTACAAAGGTGACAACATACATTGATTAGCATATTAATATGAATTTGTCAGTCATATAAACCTGGAATGCCAAGTTGCACTTCACTTTAAAGAACAGTTTGCTCTTCTCAAATAAAAAGTGACAGCAGCGATAAACACAGTTGATTGCTGCAGATTGATGGCAGTTGGGGTAAAATGCAACTGGATAAAGAAAATCTTATAGTGAAACCTACTGTTTTCTGTCCACAGTATCTAACCACTATTTTCTGACCTTAAGGCTTTGGGCTGCCTGTACCAGAGGAGGCAGCAGCTGGACAGCATGCAAAAAAAAAAAAAAACAGCCTCCAGTGTACAGCCATGAGAAATTTCCACACGTCTTTTTGTTCTGAATCAAGACAAAAGCATCAGCATAGAGCTTGAGATTAAATTTTTTCCAAGTGGAAATTCTAAGAAGTTTAGATTTGGAAAAAAAAATGCTTTGCACTGTTGCAGAATGGCTGCGGGAGCAGGGACCTGGACCCACAGAAGCATTGTACAAGCAATCCTCTTGTTAGCCTAAGTGTTTAGCATAAGTAGGACTTTAGCCACAGTAAGTGTCAGTAAGAACTGCAAGTTACGCTGACAAGGAAGAAGAGCCAAGGTCACACAGACTCTGCGAGAATGATAAATAAGGAGAGAGGGAGAGTAAGTGTCCTTCTGGAATGTTGGAGAACCTTGAAGCAGAAACTGCAAGTAGGAGGTGTATGAACATGTAATCTTTAGAAGCCTAGCCAATTAGTGTGTGACAAGTAGGCATAATTTACAATAAGTGTATAAATATCTGAGCTATCCGAATAAACGCCGGAGCTTGCTTTATCACTCATATTGAGTCGGCCGCATGTCTTCCCGGGCCCCTCCCGACATTGCATGAAAGAAATAGTTTCCACAGTCTAAAAGTCAAATGCTTTCATTTGAGGTTGGGTTATATGGTAATGGAGGCTGAATAAAATCCTGCCAATAAAAGACGGCGCCCTACACAAAACTGCTCTGTGTTGACAGGCAAAACTGCAATATGTTTACATCTCACTATGGATGCCCAAAAAAATGTATCATTATACAAGTGTTAATTATAACCACTGACAAAACCTGTGTGGTTTTCAATCCTTCCTGTTCCCCTCCCACTCCCTACCCCCCAACAATTTGGTTCAACTTCTATTACCTTCTGTGCTTTCTTTCCAATCTTCTGTTTCTTTGCTCTTTATCAATTTGTCTTGTACCCTTTTGTCCTTCCTTTGGATTTCTTCTGTCCAGTTCTCCATCTTTTTGTTCTGAATATAAGTCGATTTTAATGTCTGCCATTGTCTATTGCCCCAGTTCCAGATTCCAACTGCCCTCTGCTTTGCCTTCTTGGGCAGCCCACACACTATTTCTGCAAGAAACAAGAACACGAGGCAAAAACACTGCTTAGCACAGAGAAAACTAGTTCATCTTTCTAACACAGCAGTTGAATTTGGGCAATGCTAGAATTCACTCAAAGTACATATGCCAGCCCAAGATTTCCCTACCTTTATCATCCATACAAGAAAATGTGTGATCTAGAGCAAGAGCAATGAAGGGTCCTTTCTCCACCAGATTAATCTGGAAATAAATCCATTAGATAACACCCTGAACACATGAAGTCAGACACAAGAAATGAGTTTCTTCATCCTACAAATGCTACCTTTACACATATTCCCACCACTACAAATCCTACTTGACAAAATTAAATTATCCGAGCAATTCAGTGAGACAACAAACATTTTATTAACAACCACCATCTGTATTGGTTTTAAAAGAGCAAAAGATTTATAATAAAGCTTCAGTCCCAAGGGCTTGCTACATATATGAGAACAAATTATTTTCAGACAATAGCCTGAAGCAAATATCGAAGATTTAATTAAAAAAAAAATTATTATATTTTTGCCTGCCTCAGGAAAGCTAAGAAAGACTCACATTTTAATTCTAAAAACCACAGATATCTGAACTCTTTTTATACTCCTTTTTTTGTAGCTACTGTCTTATAAAACCCATTGCACTGGGGAAAGGCTGTTGCCTTATTTAATTTTTTTTGTATAGTAAGGCTTAAATTGTAAGTTCATAATATTATAGAACTCATTTTCATTTGTTACTTGTTGGAGTAATGATTCAGCTACTAAGTACAAAAATTGAGTTTAGGATACCCATGTTTGTATCCATTGATACCTTTGAGCCAATGTGCTTCTGTGAAAATTCAGGTTGTGAGCCATTTCCTTTGTTGTTTACATAGACAAGAAAAGGTTTTTGCCTTTATTTTAGAAAAGTCCAGTAAAGCTAGACAGCACTTTTTAGCATGAAATTGCTACCTGGTGAACAGTATCTTTTAAAGAGAGCAATACCATTGACAAACTAATATAGTTACAGAAACTGCCAGATGATCATCCCTGTGGCTGCAATAGCACATCATGGGCATAGACAGAGCGTCCATCCACATGCCTTGACTCTGTGGTCAGAAAAGGACTAGCAGTGCCATCCACTAACTTCTTTATAATTTCCACATAATTGTTGCTTTCTTGTTGCAAAAACAGCATCAAGGATCAAAAGCTTACTAGCTGAAAATTATGGAGCTGTCATTGCTCCTTCATCATTAAATTTGCCACAGTGTTTCACTGTTGTTTCAGACTACCCTCTCTCTGAGGAAAAAAAAAAAGCTATCCAGCAAATAGATTGGTCATAAGGCAAATTTATGTCCACAAAAGCTGAAGTCAGTTAGCTAAGTGAACTTAAATTATTGCTATCTGCAATTGGGGAAAAACATTGCTAAGCTTGTGGCAGGGAAAAAATTATCTTGCATCTATTCACCGATTACTAAACTTGTTAAACTCCCAATTAACTGTAATTCCTGAGCATATCTGGCATTTTAGGACATGTCTCTGTTCTCAGCATCAATCTCAGAACAGAGATGAACTTCATATGAAAAAAATCTTCTCTCTGACATCTTCTTTTCTTGGCAATAGAATAAAAAAAAAGGTTTCCAATTTTTTTTCCGTTTTCAAAAAATACAGCATCTTTCTGTACTACTCATTTGTATTGTACAAATGGGAATATCTTAAACATTTATTTGAAAACCTACTTGTTGGATAAGAGGCATTTGCCTTTCAAAAGTAAACTGACATATTGTTTATAAAGAAAAAAAAAAAACTTTTTGCAGCTATATTTGAAACATTAAAAAAAATAAAAGTGACGTCATTACTTTTCACAGTCTCTTTTCTCAGGAAGTAGCACCACTCATGCTAGCAAGACACAAGAAGCCCTCATGGTGAAGAAAATAGCAGGAGGTGTATTTTCTCACCAAGAACAAGCTTTTTATGATTGCCACCCTCATCGTCATCAGAGAATGAAAGGACATAAAGCTTTATCTTCACATATTTTGTTTTAAAAGAAAGACAACCCCCTTCCTATCTTTCTTGAAACATATTATCTAATTTTTCATTCTTTTTAACAGAGATGGCTGTTGCCAGTGGTAAGAATATATTCTTGATATAACTACAAAGGTCACTGCTCATACTACATTATCAGAGACTAAAGGGAATAGTTCACAGAAAGCAGTAAAAGGAACATATTTGGATGTTCCAAGAAGCTTTTACTGAAACCTGAATATCCTTACTGAAAACTGGGTCTCTTTATTGAAAATTAAATTGATCTGACTAAATGCATTCAAAATGCATAAAACTCAGATTACTGCTTAATTATTTGTAATTTTTTTTTCAGATAAGCAGGAATAAGGAGTCTCTGTCAAAACCTCATATAATAAAGTGGACGTTCTCCAGATTTGGATTTCCCTCTTCATTGGCTGTCTAGAGCTTGCCTAATCTCCTACTTAATTCATTTAAAGAATCAGTGACAAACCCAACAATAAATAATTTAATTACATTTTGCGAAAACATTTTAGGAACACATAGAAATGTAACACTAAAGATTTTTAGGGTCTTGATGATCTACCTTGATATTCAAATTCTACCCAGTTGCCTGGACCACTTCATATCTAGCTGTTTCCCAGCCATCTTGAAGAGAAGTAAAAGAAATAAAGTGAAGACTTTACATAAGCTTGCACTTTACATAAGCTTGCACATTTATCTTATAGCATTAGATGGATGGTACCATTTTCAAAATTTTATTTTCATCTTGAAAAACATAAGATATTATGCAGGTACTTCCAAATCTACCCAAGAGAATCACTCCCATTGGGTTTTGATTGCCTGACTCCAATGATAAGTATTTTGAAACTCCTGCTCTCTGTTATAAGAACTGTTTATCTCTTGAGGACCTACATGTCCTTTCTTCATCAAAGGTCATAGAGATGCAACATCTCAGTGAAAAAATTATTGTGAATAGGAATGTGAAAAGTTGTCTATCTTGAAAAATGTATGCAAACAAAAACTCATATGGGAGAATATGAAAAAAATATAATTTTAGGATCCTGTGGATAGAGGTCTGTACTGGTTTTGGCTCGTGTAGAGTTAAATTTCTTCACAGTAGCTTGTATGGGGCTATGTATTGGATTAGAGATTAAATCAGTCTTGATAACATGGGGATGTTTTAGTTATTGCTGAGCAGTGCTTACACAGAGTAAACTTCTCCTGCTTCTCAAGATGGCCTTGCAAGCAAGTAGACTGGGGGTGTACAAGAAGTTGGGAGGGGACACATCTGAGACAGCTGTCTCCAACCCCAATGTCTCAAGGCAATATTCCATACCATATAATGTCATGCTCAGCACTAAAAGCTGGGGGAAGGAGGAGGAAGGTGAGGACATAAAGATTTATGACATTTGCTTTCCCAAATAAGCTTTACCATGATGGAGCCCTGGTTTCCTGGGGATGGCTGAACACCTGCCTGCTAATAGTAAGTAGCAAATAAATTCCTTATTTTGTTTTGCTTGCATGTGCAGTTTTTGCTTTACCTAATAAATTGTCTTTATTTGAAATCACAAGTTTTCCCACTTTTTGCCTTCCAATTCTTTCCCCCATCCCACTGGGGGGAAGTGGGTAAGTGTCCATGTTGTGCTTAGCTCCCTACTTGGGGTTAGCTCCTTACATGGGGTTAAACCGTGACAAGCTCATAATGCAATGCTTATAAGGATCAGGTAGCCCAGAGGAACGAATAAATGCCAAGTATCCTTATGCAACATTGCAATTCATATTTTCATGGAATTCATGTCGAAAACAGTGAAAAGGCAAGCGTGAAAATCTCTCTCAGCTGACGGCCAACAGATAAGAGAGAAATGAGAGAACTAAAACATTGCAACTTGAGTAGTGTGCAAGAAGGGGCAAGGCACTGACAGCTCTACAAACTGGAATATCATAACGTGCAGGAGCTGCACTAGTAGCCAAACACCTCAGCCCTTTCTCAGATGTACTCTCCCCAACAAACACATTTGACAATTTTCCTACTAATTGTATATTCAATTAATATTCTATGTGTACGTGTGTATTTTGTGTCTGTGGGTAACATTTACTACACACATACATGACCACACAAAATTTGAGGCCAAACGCATTTCACCCAGGCACCACAGAAGTGAGAAACTAGGAGCAAGGTAGAGTTGACTACGTATTTTTAATCCTTGTGAGGAGTTGTAACTGAAATAGAAGAACAAACAAACATTTTAAGGCAATATACCACCTTTAAGGTAACTTTCTGCTGAGAAAAAAATCAATTTTCAAGGGAGTTTTTAGAAAATGAAGAGTAAAAAAATAAAGAAAATTTGTATAAAGGCAATTTCTCACAGGAAAGAAAAATCTTACTATTATCTTCCTATTACTACTGAAAATAACAAAGGTTGTGCGATCAAATCATGCTCGTACTCACGGAAATAATACAATGCAGTTTTTGTACTTTGCATTGTAATTTATGACATCAGTCAGTAAGCTGGACAGGTTAAATGGAGAAACCAGCCACTGATTAAGCAATATGGTAATTACACCTCTCATAAATGAAAAAATGATCATCCCTTTAGAAAGGGCATACAAGGAAAGTAATTTTGAACTCTTGTCAATATAAGCTATAGTACAGTACTGCATAGTTTAGTATAGCATAGTACAGCAGAGCTCTTTAGCACAGCTAAAGAATGTGAAAGTTCTTCACATAAGAGAAAGACTGAGTCTAAATCAGAAAACACCATATGCCACATTGTTAGTTAAGAACTAATAAAATGGAATTTTAAGAAAGGACACAATGATAAAAATGTAAATACCGTCCACAAAGTTCCAAAATAATTAGTCACCAAACATGAAAGCTAATGTTTAGGGCTTACCTAAATAAATGTGTTCTTTACAAATTGTATTCATTTAACTACATTTTGCGCCTCTTCCTCCCTCTTTGGCACCATCTGTTCAAAACTCACCTGGTGATATATGCTGCATCCACAAAAAATAAATTCATCTAAATAATTTCACCTCAGAAAATTAATTGCCTTCCTCTCTGTTGTCTTCACAATGCCTCTGGAACATAATAAATTATTAAGAAAGGTCAGCTCATTTGCAACAAGATTCTTTTTCTGCCAAATAAGCCTGCCTGACACTAAAAATAGGAAAAAGGTTTTGTGATTTAGTACACAAAAAAGCAATCCAACTTTTTGCGAGGAGTGGCATACACAGAAAATCTTGGGACAAAATTACTGTTTTCCATCCTTAACAGCAACGCTTGGTTGAGGTAACCGGTAATCTTAAGCCACTTTACAAAGTGGTTTAGGAGGATGGGAATTTTGAAGTTCAGAAAGCAACTGATTTCTCCAAGCTGGGTTGTACCACAGTCAAACTAGAAGGCAGATCTTCACAAACTCAGTGCAATGCTCAGCAACCAATCGCCTTTTGCTTGCCACAGTTCTAGGAAAAAGCATGATATTAACTAAGAATATACTTTTCCTTATTTTTTTTTCTTTTTTTTTCTTTTTTAGTGAATATAGTTCATTCCACATGTTCAAAATGAAGACCTGCTAGTTTTAAGCAGCGTCAAGAATACTGAACATGGCTGAAGTAGCACAAAAACATTGATTTAATAGGTCAACTCAACCAAAAAGGAAAGGCAAGAGGAACACTATCCCATGCTAAGATAAAACTAGTACAACTTCACTTGCTTTTCTACAATTTGCAGATTATATCACCTGAAGAATCTGTGGCACAGCAGATAAGCTACAGACAAAGCAGTACCAGCATACTTAAAATACTGTGTGCTAAAAGAAGCAAAAAGTGAGAAATAGTTTTACTCTTCATTCCACACCTCTCCACAGCACAACTGATGCTTATACAATGCTGAAAAATTAATATTTTCACCAAAAATCCAAAACAAAAAAAAATCAGGAATTTTTTTTTAAATAATTTCTAATTAGAAGTTACTTTTAGCCAATCTTCTACTCACTAGTTGCCACTTTAGAAGCACAGAAGTTAGTGAGAAAACGGTTTCTTAAAGTCTGCTAATTCTCTAGTAATACTTCAGAAACGAGAGAATAATGTAGCCCAGAAAATACTTTTCTCTAGCATATAAGAAGAGAAATCACTAAGAATTAGGGTCTGATGAATCAGACCCCCATAAAGAACCTAGCACATCCTATTACATAAGATGATCAAAGCAAGGAAATATATCCAGTACTACAAATTATTTCTAGAATTACGATGAACACGAATTCTGGCCCAGTTTGTATCTAAATGATACCTGCTCTCCCTGGATTATGTCCACTTCAACACATTTTTCATGGGAAACTTTTAAGCATTTTAAATGATGGCTAAGAGGAAAAGAGAAACTAAAACCTTATTTTTGGATGCAGATTTAAAAGCTGACTTTGCTCTTTACTTCAAAAGGCAGACATTTAGAGCAACTTGCCAGAAATCAACCTTGTGAATAAAGCTAGAATGTTTTTTAAAAACAGTTTACTTAGCAGGCAGAAAGAGAGTAGCAAGTTATAGAGACATTTGCAGCAAACTTTTGGGGAAAATATTTGTTGTGTGGAAGGCTTGAAGGAGGAAAATTACAGTTTGTACATTTCTAGAAAATCTTTCATTAGAAAAACTGACAAAATTACCCTCTTCATCATTCACAGCCTCTTTTTTTGCTTTTCCTACAACAGCTTTTTGTGGGTCATAATGACCTAAAAATCTTCAAGTCAATTTGTAATCAGTCACATTTTCTCACATTTTTGGACTGTAATGTGGCCTGCTGAACATCAACAAGTATGTGACCTTCAGCTTTCAATAAACCATTGGCCAGTCAACTTCAGAGTGTCACTCCCTGGGCTGGCTGCAGGAATAAGCCCTCTCATTCTAATTCTAAATGATGAAAAGCAAATGGCAAGTATCATTGTTCTTCATAAATAATCTTCTTTCAACATGAGTATAGGAAATCAAATTAATTGTAATTGTAAATACATATCCTAGCAGAAATAAGATGGTCCAATGGTTTGCAGCAAAGGCGCAAGAGACTGACTGACTTCTCGAAGCCACAAATTGAATTTCACTGATAAGGTCATAGTTGTTTTTCCTTCCATGCCAACTCCTGAGGAAGAAGAAAGATCACACAACAGAGAAACAGAAACTGAGCATTAAGGAGAAGATACAGGGGGAAAAAGACATTTGGCAACAGTTATTAACCTTAATTGAAAAATAATAGTTCCTAAGACATGATTATTTCAATAATGGGTTCCATAGAACTCTACATAGGCAGAAGATATTGTATTTTGTAAAAATAAATTAAATTCCTATTTATGCTGAACAAATAACTAGCAGACCTCTTGGGTTAAGAAACTCTATAGTTTAGAAATAGAACGTTTGTGATAAGATGTCATAAGAATACTATGATCCTTGTGTACCAGTTTTGACCGTTGTTTTCCACTGACAGTCACACATGCAAACGCACAAAACACAGCAAGACACTGTCAGCATGTAGGTCACAATGGTGATTTAGGAGGCAGAAAAGCCAAGCTCAGATCCCGTCTCAACCTGCATCTCAGATGAAAAGCTGAATTGTGAAGCAGGCAGATGACAAATCTTACATTCCAAAATGCAAAATAGGAGAAAGTAAATGTTTCCCACTTTTGAGAGAGTAGCCAAGAATGTTTTACTTTAATCCTTTATTCCTAGTGCAAAAAAATACACTTCGACACACAAAATTTGCTATGTTGTCAAAAGGTTCCCTTCTATATTTGCTATACAATGTGCAGATACAGCATAAGCAATTCCAAAATTCACTTGACTGGTCCTGCTCTAGCACTTAGAATCTAAAATTATTTTTGATCAAAAGTCATAAGGATGTAATAATATCATGTCTCAATTCATAACTTTCTTTTTTTTCCAACTTGTACAACAAAGACAAGAGTAACTATCGCTATGCTGCCAGAATGTGGCCTCATACAAGCATTCCCATTAGTCAGTTTTCTAAAATGTATGAGATTACATTATTTTCTTTATAAATACTCTCTAAACACTATTCTAAATCTGTGAATTGCCTGTAACGCTTTATGAAGAACAATCCACGAAAATTCTTTTTTAATGAAGGAAGCAAATAGTGTTGAATATTCTTTTGATACAATGGTAGTAAGATGATGTCTTCTGTTTTTAAAAAGCAAAGTCAAGAAGCCTTCTTGTTTTTCAGGTAACAGTGAAATGCAGGTACGTCACCTATGCTCTAAGAATAACACGGATAAAGCTACCTGAAAATCTTAATTGCTGATTTCACTCAGCCCTGAGTTACTGTGATTGCCTTCACATCTCCTCATCAAGACCTTAAAATACGTGGTTTATTATGTATAAATATGTACGTAGATCTTATTATATATAACATATATTCAGTAACTCCAGGAGACAGAAAAGTCGCTAATAAAATCCCCCTTATTTTGGATGGTTGGAAGGAAACAAATTACTCGAAAGAGCCCTGTAGGAGCCAGAGGAAATAGTGTTGCCAGCAGGTGTCTTTTCTGTTGACTTTAGTGGGCTTACAAACAGGTCCACAGGAGCTTCAGCTGGCAACAGCAAGCTACCCATTAGTTTTGACTAGGTTCAGAACCTGCAAGACCTAATAAAATACATTCTTTTCATCTCTGATTTATGTGACTTTATAATTCTGTTGTCAAATGTAACTTTAAAAAAAAAAATATTAAAGCAACTTAAAAGAAAAGTAGAACGGGGCAAACATGTATAAGTGCACCCATTTCTGCAAGTTGCTAGTTCATCTCACCTATGACATTAGACAGGTACTTGAGTAGCTGGAGAAAGATGAGCAGAGGTGCCTGGAATTATAGCTGTAAATAATTTGCCTGGCACTGGAGAAAATAAAGAACATACGGTGGTTAAGAAAAGAAATTATTTCCACTGATATTTCATGCTAATGTTTGTTAGGGACTGCAACAAAGAATGCAAAGAGAAAAAGAATAAGAGCAGGAAAGAAGACTAACCACAACAGCCCAAGAAAATTTATATTATATCACATCCTATTTCACTCTGCCTTTACCTCCTCTCCAGATATACTGCAGTCAGGTGGAAGAACCACTTGAATCAATCCACTTAATTTTTGCCAAAAAATTGCTAGCATCGCACTTTCTATAATGTATTTTCCTCTCCAAGCCCCCACTGATCAGGAAAGCAAATGAATAAGAATGATTTTTCACAGAACTGTGCCTTATAAATTACATTTTGACACAGGCACCCCATCATACCAGCTATTCAGGCCCTTCAGTCGTGTCCTGTCTGCAGCAGCTAAAACAGAGGGCTAAGCTGTGCTGCTGGTGACAATGGAAACTAAGTGTATTTAGACTTTCAGGAGGACCAGAAGATCAAACTCTCAATGACTGAAGAAATCCTGCTGGTTCTTTCTTCATCAAAGAAGAATACATTTTTCTCGCAACAAGCAATTTGTGAGTATTATCTATAATTCAGAGTAGTACTTGTTTCTGTTTGGTGTTATTTAAATTCCCATAAATCATTCCTAGACCTGCTGAGTTTTACTTTATTCTAAAAATAGTTTAAGTGAAGTTTGACTTCAGCATCCCTTTCCAGAAGAAAACTTGTCTGTAGTCAGTTCTTTGGCTCCAACTATCCTCACCCTGCTGCCCCCTCTAGCTATGACGAAGAGCCACATACAATATTTCTGGGTTTGGCCTATCCCTTTGCTGCAACATCCTTACTCACATGCTTGTGAGGCTACCTGGTATCCTACTGAGTCATTTTCAGCGGGTACCAGGAAGGCGACTTTTGCATTCATGTGCAATAATCAGAAACCAAGTTCAAACCGAGTTTTCCAGCTGTGTTTTAAGCCACACAAATAAAAGCAAACTGTTCAAGGAAGGCTGATGTTGACATGACAGCAGCACAACGCTAACAAGCAGCCATAATAAATAGGACAGCATTGAGCATCCTTAAGTTGCAAACTGTTTTCCTGCCGTAGCTAAAACTTTGTATGACTGACTGATGAACAAGAGATATCAAAGCTGAAGGAAAAGTTTGGACAACCAAAGCTGTTGCTAAAGGATGGTCTTTTCCAGCTGGGGGCTGGAGGAAGGAGGCAGGGAATGAGGTCATTAGTCTAAACCTAATCAAGCAAGAAAATCTAGAAACAAAAGCAAACTTAGCAATGCCCTCGAGGGAGAAGAACCACAGGGGACAGGTCTTGTGCAATAGAACTACCCTAATTAACAATGATGCAGTTAGCACTCGTGCTAAATAGATACACAGTGCACGTTGTTATTTTGCTACAAATCTCTACTTGTGCTCTACAGAGAACTGATGTTCTCTGGCTCTCTTTCCCACAGTGCACAGGTGAATTTACTGGAAGAGTGACTTCAGATGAAAATTTGAAGTATGCCAGAAGAGTTGTTGAAGATTAAATCATGGTCCCATAAATAGCAAAGAACAGAATAATTTCTAAATCTACCTCGCAGTCAAGATGTTAAGTCAAGATCTTATCTTCCCCCCTGGGTTCAGGGGAAAAGGCATTGCTGAAACTGTGGAAAAAAAGCTTCAAGCTATATAACAAAAAGGAAGGACTACAAACAATCACAGCTACTTTCCTGATCACACTTTGGATATTTATTTCAAATTTTGAAGTATTTCTGTGAAGCTGGCAATGGGGAACTGCTAATAGCCACAAGCTTAACCACAGCTGCCTGTACAAGCACAAAGTAGCTACCAGTGGAAGGGCAAAAGAGAACAGCAAGTAGCAGGCAACCCGAAAATAATCACTCTAAAACCGAGTATATTCTTACCAACAGGAAAAAGAAGCATTCCTACTGTGAATATGCATAAACTGGAGTGGGAAAAAGTTAACACAAGAAATCATATACCTGTAACAAAATGCAAGAACGATTACCCTCAACAACTGCCTTATATTTCTACAAGAGACTGAGAAAAAACACAGATCTTTGTCTTTTGTACTGTTCCTTTGCATAAGTTTCATCACAGTCAAACAGGTTTTGCTACACAGAAGTTATTAATACAAATGTTTTCACCAAAGCTGCTGTGGTACTTATTTGAGAAGTTGAATGCTGATGACCTTCAGCTGACCAAATTTCAATCAGTACATGTATAATCAACACAAATTTTGCTGGCTTCACCATCCAAGTGAAATTTTCTCTCTAGACAAGAAATATGAAAGCTGAGCACAGAGGAATTTATTCTAGCAAATTTTTACAGTCCTCTCCAAAGGGAATTGTACATGTTCCCCAGGGGAGGTTGATCCAGTTGCCCATCATTTCCCCTATGCTGTTCAGTGCTCAATTTCTCAAAACAAAGCAGCCCCAGATACTGAGCCACCTCTTCTGCCAGATTTGGACACCTGCAGCAACACAGCAGACAGCATCCCGCTTACAAAGCAAGTGACTAATGAAAAATTCAGGTTGTCCCTTATGGAACTGCGCTAATGGTGCACCACAGTTTCTCTTCTCCTCATGTATGGAGAAGAGGGGATAGGGAAGAGCATAGTGTATAAAGTTTCCTACAGAAGTGGAACATTTTGTCAGTCTCCTGAGACAGGAGTGGATGATACTTTAATTTCTATACTGCAAAGCTGTCGCTTTTGTTCATGTGCTGTGTGAACGGTCTGGCTGGCATTTCAAAAATATAGAATATAGAAAGCTCCAAGATTTTTTGTTTAAACTAAGTCTCAGGGACTCAGTTTATTGATAGCTTTGCTTGCATGACGAGGTGTTGACTTGTACTAACTTTTCACCCTGTGACTAGGAATGTCTGGTAGAGAAAAATTTCCCTTGAGGCCACTGTAAAGGATTAAGGAAATATGTATGGGAATGGTCTCTCTAGAACACAATGGCAAGCAATTTTCCAGGACAAAGAACTAGAAAAAGCTCCACTCCTGTGAAAAAAGAGGAACAAGAAATTAGACTCCTGCTCTCCAAGTTAAAATATGGACCCTAGTTTGCAGCACTGGTGCGGGACTACTTCATAACTGCACATTTTTGAGAGGAATTCACCACTGAGACAAGAATTTGCACACAAGACCAGATTGTAACTCCATGAACTATGCAGAGCAAACAGTTTAAATATAGATCCTTTATGTTTCTACACAGGAAAAGTTACTACAGATGCTGTACTGTACGCTGTTCCAACAGGTCTGTACTCCACTGCACACCTCAGTACTGTGTACAAGAAGTAAGGTCCCTGTGTCTTGGCTGAAATAGGAAAAGGACTAAACAAGTTGGGAGAGCTGGGTGAAATCAATGGAAGCGGGGCACAAGGACACTCTCTAGCTGGTATAGGAATGCAGAAAAAACATCAGCTTATTAAAACAATACAAGTCCAGAGTTCCTAGCTTGGGCATAAAGGTGGAAAGGTACAGAGCACAATGCTGGGTTTGTGCTTTCTGGCTCATAGCTATATGAAAATCTGAAGCTTAGAGTCAAGAGCTGAATATGTCAAAGTGTCTGCTATAAATGTTCAGACCAGTGTACCTCACTCATTGGAAACACCATTTCAATTATTTCAGCACTCACTCACAGGGATTTTCTTTACCATAGTTAATTCAATTTCTTACTTGGATTTTGCCTGTGTCTTACATCATTTGTTACAAGTCAGTCTTTGCTCAGGAACGGGACTCTCTCAGTCTATCCTACTGGCCTATTTTGGACAATACGATGCAACAAGGAGCCCTACCTACTAACCCTCTAGCCAGCATTCCACTAATTTTACCAGAAGAGTGCACCTGAATTATTCAAGCACTTACACTTCACTGCCTTCTCAAAGTCCCCTCTATATATGTCCAAAAGGCAGAGAAGTATAGCCTACAGTTCACTGCAGTTTAAGCTAACTTAAAGGGTGGTTCAACCCACTTAGCATTAGTACAGTCCCTGCTGACTCTGTGCTTCTTACTATGGGATCTCCTGAGAACACACCACAAAGCCTTTTGGGGAAATGGAGTACAAACTACTATCCCCTTGCTTGGGCTCACCTCCAGGAAGAGGATGAAAGATGCAGGATAGGTAGGTTCTAGACATGCTGTAGCAAAGGGTGGTTTTCACCAGAGCTTCTAAGACTGGATGCTTTGGATTGTGTAAACCCGTAAGACCTGAGAAGCATATAGGAATGGCCATAACTGCAGTCATTCAAATTAAAGCTGCAGTGACAATCTAACAATTAAAGTGCAGACCCTACTTCCACTGAGTAAATACAGCAGGGAGGAAATGGCACACAGGAGTATTTGATTTTTGTATGAAGCTTTTGTTTAAAACAATGTAGAATGTGTCATTGCTGATAGGAGTATTGAATAGCTCCCACTGCTGTGATACAGTTGAAATCTCTGCTGATGACAAGTAGTAGCTCTAAATTGTCGAAGCATGGAGCAGATCAGCACTAAAACAGATTGTCTCCCTAAAGACTACAGCCTATTGAATAACAAAGGTTTTTTAGCTGAAGTCCCTTGCAATCAACCCTTGCACAAAGTACGCCTTCTCAATGACAGCTGTTGTTAACATTTTAACAAGAAAATTGATTTCCTGGATGTGAAACCATCAGGTGTCAAATTCCTCACTTACCCTTTTCTACCACTATAGAAATCAGTGCACATAAAAATATTTTTTACTCACAATAATAATAGTACTAAGTGTGGCATTAATGCAAATAAATAAAAACAATTTTAAAAAAAAATTCAAAGACAAAAAGAAACCAAACCCTTACCATTTTACCTACATCTAAGGACATCTATTCATAGGGCTGCCTAGTGTTGCAACAAAAACGGTGTCTGCCAAACATGCAAATGGCTTTACAGGCACCAAAGTTAGTGCTGTAAAAAAAGAAAAAAAAGATAGTCACATTTTAATTTTATGAATGTTTGTTGATGTCATTTATGTATTATGGATTGAAAAGTGAAATTAGGGAACAGCAGGATGTATTTCTTTATCTGAAAGAGGTCACTATTCCAAATATGCAGTTAATGGAATTGTTAAAAGGAAAGTGTATACTAAATGAAATGACAGCAGCAAAAAAGCAGATCTGAATTCACCTGAAATAAATTCATAAATTCATCCAGAAACAGCTTTAATAAAAAGCAGTCTCAGTCCTGGAATGTTCAACTAAGCCAGGTAATTAGCCCTGCAAAGACAGGGCAAAGAGATTATTTAGAAAGGAAGCACGATAACAAGACTTAAAGAAAAGCAATATAAAACAAATCTCTCAACAAATACGAGACAAGAATTCAGTTTCCCTCTGGTGCTCTCCACTGCTCCTGGATGTGCTTGCTGCTAGCAATGAATGAAACAGAAGGGGAGGAGGGAGAACAGAGAGAAAGAGGTGTTATCTTACCAGCCCACAGAGCTTATCATTCCACTCCCTTCATGACGCTGGAAACTCACAAGCCTATAAAATGTGCCTTGGCTCCCAGCTCTCTTCTCCTTCAGCAAAACCAAAAGCAAGAGGTGGCCGTACAGAGGAGGAATGGAATGTTGTTCTACACAGAGTTAGCTCTCCTGTCTCAGCTGGTGCAGCATTTCTAACAGTTTGAACACCGTAAGCAAAGCTTTTTCTGAAAGATCTCTCCTTTCCAGTACCTGCTGGGCTGCCTTCTTTTTTTTTTTCTTTCCTCTTCTTATCTGTTGGGGGGATTTTGGAGGGTTGGGAGAGGGAGGTGGGAGAGGCACACCATTCCTGGAAGAGAGGAGAGGGATATCCAAGATGACTTCTGCGCCCACAGCTGACTGGAACGAGAACATGAGCAGCTGGTGGAACATGAGCCTTGCTGCAACAGGCAATTCCTGGGAAGAGGCACTGGGAGCGCCAGCTGGAAATGCTTCTCTCTCTGTATCATCCTCAGCAACCAACTTTTCCAATCAGTTTGTTCAACCCTCTTGGCGCATTGCCCTGTGGTCTCTCGCTTATGGTGGTGTGGTGGCAGTGGCTGTTTTTGGAAATCTCATAGTCATCTGGATTATCTTGGCTCACAAGCACATGAGGACAGTGACCAATTACTTCCTAGTGAACCTGGCCTTCTCCGATGCCTCCATGGCTGCTTTCAATACTCTCATCAACTTCATCTACGCACTGCACAGTGAGTGGTACTTTGGAGACGCTTACTGCCGCTTCCACAACTTCTTCCCAATCACAGCTGTCTTCGCCAGCATCTACTCCATGACAGCAATAGCTGTGGACAGGTGAGAAAAGAGAGGAGGAGTTTTGGGGAGACAGATTGAGATCAGATTCTCTACTGAAATTAAAATACAGAGATGACAATCATTAAATGAGAGGCAGAGCCCCTAATAGTTAATTGATTGTGCTCTTTTGTACTTACGATCTCTCCCTCACATACTGTTTTTCTCTTTGTCTTTGGTCTTTCTCCTTCAGCTTTTTATTGGTTTTACTCTCCTGCTTTCTTTTACTACAACCAGTTTCTCTCTCTGTTTAACTTCAGCTGCTCTCTGAGCTCTGTCTTTTAATACTAATTCTGCAACAGCAGTCATTGCTCAGGGTTTTGCTTCCCCACCTGTGAAAACAGTATCTGTCCTCAGCCAGTGTCATCTAATTCATACTGATAAGGAGTTGTAGAGATTGTGTGTGAAGGGAGAGGATTTCAAATTTCCCTCCTCTTTGTATTCCTGCAGCTGGCAGAGGCATTTGCCTCCTCCTCAGAAATCACTTCAGACGCTGGTTTTAATAGCTCTTCTCCCAAACAGCTCTGAGCTGCTTCATTCCTCCTGATTTTAACTAATGAGACTATTTACATTGCCATCTGTGCATATCCAGAGGTCTGGTAAGAACATGGTTTCAATGTGCTTGACTTTTTTTCTGATTAATTGAAGCAAAACAAGCCTTTGTGATTGTGAAAGAAAACAGGGCAGGGAAACATTGTACATGTGTGCTCTTGATGATAATGGAATAGGACATATGCAGTCTTCATAGAGTAAAGGGAAGACGTAGCTGTCAGATTTCCAACAGAGATGCTTTGATGGGTCCTCCTTCTCAGAAGGTGCTGCTAGGAAACGTTCTTGTCTTTATGGTCATTTTCACATTTACTGCTGGAGAGAGAACTTACCCCATTCTTTCAAAATCAAATAAATTCCTGAATTTTCATTCAGAAATATAGATTGCTTCAAACTTCAGGATCTATGTTATTCTTTTCAGCAATCCACTGAAAATATTCACAAAGCTCCTTTCTACATATGCAAATCATATTCTGCATCTTGCCTGAATTGATCTGGCAGAACTTTCCAGTGATGCTAGTTAAGATTTTATAAGCTTCATTCCATCTTCTGAAACACTATTTTTCATTTCCAGGTGCACAGAGTGGGAAACCTGTCATTGTATCTTTTGTTTGTGCCGTGGACAAGTTCATAATAATACTTTTCTGTTTGCCCTACAAATTGTAAGTTCTAGGTGGCATTCTCAGCCATATGCATTTCTGTTCCATAAAGCTAAAAAAGAAAGAGAAAATGGGATTCCTAGCAACTCTCTACCTCTCTGCTTCAGGGAGGCATGAAGACAGGAGTAAATTAGTACACCTTCTTCCTGCCAGTGATGTATATTGTTTCCAGCTCTTACTTTCCATTAATAATGGAGGAGGTGGTGTGAAGCCAGTAATACTACCTTTAACCAGGCAAAGATTTCTTCCATTGTCAATTTGGGTTTAGCTTAAGATTTTTAGCTAGCTTGAGGTTTTCAGGGGGTTTCAGTTGATGCTGAGGATTTAACTGTTATTGCTGCAGACTATCATGTCATTAGCTGAGCGGTTACTAGGATGATCTGAGGAAGTGTTTTTCAATGGCAAAAACATCCCCAGAATTGTACTTACTACTTCAAAAGTACTTAAATTTATGCTAGAAAACCAGAAACAAAGGTAAATACAAACTGGGAATCCAGAAGGTGCATTTCCAGATGGAAAGAACAGCTCTGCTCCACACTGACTGAAGGGCAACATTCAGATATAGAACATTAATTCAGCAATGTGAGGTATGGTGCTCAGAAGTGAGTCAATTACTGATCTATTTCTTGTCTGAAAATGCCCTGAAGAAATCACAATTTCCATCCCACCACATCTTCCAAGCTCACCTGCCCCCAAAGATAAATTGAAACCTTCCCTTTTGGGGAGCACAGTGAACCATGCCACACTGTGTTTAGGTGAACTCTCTGTATTATCAAGGAACATCACCTAAAACAAACAGAAGAGCAGTCTATCCCTCCTGCATTATTCACACTGCCATTCCTTTTGCTTTTGTACCAAATCTGATGCATTCAATACCTTTAACCATTTCCCAACTACCTCTGCAGAACACTTCTGCAGAGTCAAAGGTAAACTGAGGGTCAAAGTGAATCCCTGGGAATGTCCTTGGATGTACAGACTTCCCTATTCCAGGGAGCAGATCTGCTGTGTGGACATCTTTTAAACCTTTGGTTCCCATTTGCCTCCAGTAGAAGTTCAGCAAGTGATTCAGACAGGACACCCTAGTTTTGACCAAGTAAACTCATCCTTACTCATTCACGTTCCTTTAAAAAAATTTAAAAAGATATAAAAATCTACAAATTAGGATAAAGCTACTGAGGGAACTGAAATTATGGGATCATATCAGATGAATTTCCAGTAGAAATACTGAAAGGTCACAGGTTGCAACTCACTAAAAAGTATGTTGTGATATGCTCCATTGATCATTTTAGAACATCTAAACGTTCACAGAGTATGAATGAGTTGCTGTGATTCTGAGCAGAGATCACAGGCAGTACATGTTTCCTTTCATATCTGATTCTGTAGCCCATGTTGTCTTGTTGTGTTCACTGTGAAATTACTGGATGGACACAGACTGTGGAGTAGGCAGTTCCTGCAGTGGGGTGTGCTGCGTTTGGAGTTGAGTATGAAGGTATCCAAGACTGCTGTATTACCACCTGGTCATTGAACATAGACTCAAATTTATGTGGGTTTATTTATGCTTCTGACTACTCCTTCCTGGTGGTCTTTCTCCCCTACCTTCTTCTACTTTTCCATCAGGCTGTTTGCAGTCAAGTGCACAGGTGGCACAGGTAGCTCTAAGCCAGCTCAAGCATCAGAAGCAGCACAGATTCTACGCTGTACTGCCTCATAGGTATTTGTTCATTCATTTGTCTGTAGCTCATGCTGCACAGCACTAGAGTTACATTTCTCCCAGTGCAATAGTTCCTTCAGCTACCTTAAGGGGATAAAGTTGTACAATAGCCTAAAATAAACTGAATAGAGGATAGTTCTGGACCCAATATGCCCTTGCCATGGGCCAGTGCATGATCCTAAAAGGGTCATGTGTCTTAACTCTTCTCTGTGATTACTGGCTGTGGTACAGTTCTTGGATATATAAAGGGGTGTAACTTAGGCAGAACTTAAGCTGTCTGGCCCTGGCCTACTAGCTCTTAGCATGGAAAACATGTGGTTCATGTACACTGGCAATTAATTTCCAATCCAAATATTGCTTCATTACACAACTAGGTCTTTGTGTAGGCTTGGAAATTCTCTGCAGGTATGTGATAACTAAAGTGGAAGTTTGGACATGTAGCAATATAACATAAAATAACATGCTTCAGTAAAGCACTTAGTATGTTTTTATGCATTTTCTTCCTGTTATTAGCACATCTACAGCATGACTTTCTCAGCCATTCTTCACTCAGCAATTCCACAATGATTTCTTCATTTCAACAAGTTTAACTCCTTGTAGAAGTAACTGCTCTGGAATTAAACAAGGTATTATAACAGTGACAGTGACTAGTTGCTGATCCTATTCACATCTAACCATTTCTTTTCTTCCTAGTATGCAAGTCAGCTTTGGTCTTTGAAGAGCTATTACATATCTATTGCATCTCTTTAAATGCAAAAGTAATTGAAAAGAATGGCATATATACACCAATATTTTTTTATAAATGTAAATAAATTTACATTTATGATACACCAATGCTCTGTATTGCTGTAAAACAGCCTACAAAGCTTACTGCAGCTCAACATGGGTCAACATAAAAACTTGGGTCTTTTTGATGCTATTATTTTTTTGACAAGTTATTGGGAAAGTAAAAACAATGAATTTGACCTAAGCCTTTCTAAAGATCAGATTCTGTCAAATGTTATCCCTCTATCCCAGCCCTATAAACTGCAAAAAATCCCAACCCACTTTTCAGTTCATCTACTTCCAGAGTCAAAGGTATTGCAATAGAAGAATGACAAAATAAAGTCTAATTTTAAAGAGAATTTCACTTTCATGCACTTTGTTGTAATCACAAGATTTTCCTCACATGCTGTGCTGATGTAAATTCTGGAGCTGTTACAATTTGCTGCCTCAGTGAACCATTAATAATTAAAATCTGATAATTAACTTAAAATCAGGAGATTATCAAAGTAAATCAGCATTTTTAAAACTTAAAACTTGATCATGTCCCAAAGTCCTTTTATGATTTCAATAACTTAATCTTTTCCTCCTTTTTTGGTCCTTCTGATAGAACGAAATTCCCTTTTTTTGAACTACAGGCAGATACAGAACTTAATTCTATATTTGTTTACTCCAATAGAGCTGTTATGAAACTTCTTATACGTATTTATTCCACAGAACTGTGCCTGTGACTATTTTTAGAAGGAATAAGGCTATTAAAATTATAAGACAGATATATTAGCACTCTTACATTTGGTACCCCAGACAGTTCACTTAAGTATGAATAAACAGCATTATGTTGTTGACATGGATAACGTTACTATTGGGATGGATGTTTTCAAAAATTTGCTTGAAAAATCAAATAATCAATTTGCAGCAGAATGAGAATCAGAATCCAGGAGCCATGGGCCCAGCTTTCTCCTTCCCAACACCCCAACACTCACTTTGATTAACACTGGCCTCAAAATCAAATTGGCCTTCACTAATAAAATATTTGATAATCACAGTATCTCCATGTTTCAGAATATGATTGATTCTTGTTATTAGCAGTCTGTTTCCTTTTGGTTGCCCTTATACTTTCTTTTTAATAAGCTTCCTCAAGTGTTTATAGTTTCTCCTTTTTAAATGAAACACTTTCTAGTGCTTTTTTTTGGATTTTATTGTTTCCACCAAGTTGTTAAAACCAGCCATACTCTAGACACTATTCAGAGAATAGTAACATTTAAGCAAGCCTGACTATAGGCACTGTTCAGGACAACGCAACAGCCCTTTGTTTACTTTGAGCTTGTTCCTGTAGATGTTCCATAGAACAGTCATTAAAGTTGCCCAGGAATGTATTTTTTCTGTGCAGAAGTAACTGATATCCATTATTAATGCATTACCTGCTACCATAACATTTGTAATTTCTTTTGGAATGTCATCATTATTACTGTGAATTAGCTGATTGTATAATCCTGAAGTTTATTTTTACATCTGTGCTTGGAGTGTCAAACCATAATATTTTATATTATTCATGAACATATTTGTTTTATTAAATTTGATTTTAAGCTATATTTTAGATATTTATATTCAGTTTTATTATTCCTCTTGCACAATCTCCTCTCTTTTTTTATGAACTTTAGTATTACATTGTAATGTTCCTTCTTCCTACTTTCTGTTACCCTTATTACAGCTATATCCTTATTCAGAACTCGTCATTACAGTCTCCTGCCTTATTTCTTAGACTTCTAATATGTCCGCAGAAGTACACACATGCTGGGTCAGTCTTCTGTTTTTCTATGACAACGTTCAGTAACTGATGGCTGTTAATAATCCCTCTATGCACTCATTAGACTCCAGCATAAGGAATATGATACAAGCTTGTAGCAGAAGACAGTTATGAGGAATAACTGAATGATTCATTTTATCAAATAAAACCTAAATTCATCATGCGTACACACTCAGATTCCCAAAATAGCATTTAGGCTCTTCATTCTCTTCAAGTGTGTGCTGTAAGAACAGTTATTATTGTCACAAAGTAGTACCACAAGCTCTATAAGTATATCTATTACTGAAATTCTGAAGTAGGCAGTTGGCACTTTGAAAAATGTATTGTCTTTTCTGCCAAACAAATTTTGGCATCCGTCTACATTCCCGGGACAAGTTGCTCAAGGCCTCCACATGCCATAAACATTTTAAACTGATACTGCTGCCAAACTATACACGATCATCTTTGATGTAGAATAACATTATTTGAATTCGTAGTTAAGTATCTGTTTTCTGTCCTGTGTGCTCTGAAACACTGAAGTATAGAGAAACATGTATGTGAAAAAATTGTCTCAAATATGTCTAACGGGTTAGGATATGGAGTGCACAGGGCATGACCCTATGTTGTGGTCCTATGGTAGTGGAGTTAGGAAAAGATGCACACCAAGAAGATGTATTCTGGTACTTGCATTCTTGTGCATGTACTTGACTCACCAGTGAATAGAGGAGGTTGAAGCAATGGCAGGCAGGAAACCCGCACTGCCTGACCAGCTGTTGTCCCCTGCACAGAGCTCAGCCCAAACAGAACTGCAGCCTTTGGCCTCTCTCACTCCCCTCAAACTCTGTTGTCTCAAAATACATGGCTTCCATGTAAAAGAAAATAGAATTTACACTGAAGACCAGTGAGAGATAGATGAACACAGGAACAAGAAAAACAAAAAGACAGATTGATTTCTTTCCAGGTTTCTTGTGCTTTATAGGATATTTTCACCAAAGAGATCTCCCCTTCGTGTCTTAGAATATTTTCATCTGAAGAAATGGATGAAGTGAGTTTCTGTAAAGTCACTGTGCTGCTTTTTTCACAAGATGCCATTTTATTGTTAGTTAGCTTTACCTGCCTCTGGGATCACATAACTACACAAAACACTACCTGCCCCACGCCTAAGCTAAAGTTCAATACAGCTTTTTTTCCAAACTAATGGGTGACTCCATAGTCATGAATCAGGCTTGGTCACTGCATACATGTATATAAAGCAAGGTAGGCTTTTAAAATTATCACTATCGTCACTATTATCACTTTGCCAGTCAAACTATGGAATTCAAATAGGAAATCCCTTCCCCCTTTCTCTGTGTTTCCCAATCTGTATTTCAAGATGAAGCACATTATATTTCTAGATTCCATTATCAAAGGTGGCCTCTGAAAAATACTAGGACTGGAGAGAAAAAGTTGAACAGGAGAGCATTAAGGGTTCAAAAATCAAGAGGTGAAGCATAAAGGACTCTTTATGGAAGCCTAAAATGATTTTCTGGGTTTAACAATTCCCCTCCTTTCTTTCCGAGAAAAGAGGTGACGTAGTTTCTACAGAACATCCTGATACAACCGCTACAAGATTCAGACTGTCAGAGACATAGGAAAAATAATCCATTTCTTCCTATGGTACAAACTCATAATGATCAGAATCTTGTTGGGTTTTGGTGAAAATTCATGTCAGAGTTATGTTAACGATACCATACTGAGACAATTTGGGACTAAACATAGGCATAACAGCTATTTTTTCCTCTTTGTTTCACACTGAGTAAATATTCAATTTAATGTGTTGCTTTCAAAAGATGCATTGAAAAAAACAAGGTTGATACGCCAGCATTATCTTGAGGACTATAAGCAATATTTATAGCAGTGATTAGCCCCAAGCCCTCTTTCTCCAGGCAGGAAACATCATCTGACAAGTTTCAACCATGTGTTCAAATGAGAAGTTCATCTTATACTGAGTCTTAGCCTTAAATACATTTTATCAGTGTCCTTATCTATAGCTTAATGAAAACTATTAAAAGATATATCTTTGGTTTACTATACAATGTAGTCTGCAGTACTTTTCAAAGATAATCAAGGGTTGGGGTGTTCTTTTTTCTTGTTTCTTTTTTCTTCAATATTATTGCCTATATATATGTATTTCTGGCTGATTTATCAACTAGGAGATAAATTGATATAATTCACATATTTCTGTTTACCTAAAATCAGATTATTTCAAAATAACTGCAAAAACAAGAAGGAAGCTATTCAGATGACAGTGTCAGAAGTGCAGGCAGCAACAGAGTGGGTTGTAGTCTGTGCAGATGGAGCTGGTTTTGCAGATTTTGTATTAGTATTGGTCCTTGATAGCCTAGGTAAATGGTATTCAAAGAACAGGAGGAACAAAAGCCCTTTTGTCAAGGGAAGTCAATTAGTCCATCATTTTTTTGAGATAGACCAAAGAAAAATGTTTCCGCTTTTCTATCGATGTGCACAGGCATAGAATACATTGTGTAAAATCAATTGCATACTTATAAAAATCTAACCTATTGTTACTTACCAAAATAGAAAGCATGGCACTATACACGAGAACTCAGCTACAATGGAGAATTTCAGTATTCCTGTTTTATGGTTTGTGTTAAGAGGTACCCAAAAGCAAGGAGTTGAATGCTAGTTGTGATTTCAGAAAAAGTGCAGTGTTACCCCCTGCTCAAAACGCAACAGCCATTCTCCAAGAGCACTGCATGTGCCTCTGGGTAAATCAAGGCCAAGTTACCCCTCTGGGATATTGCCCACTCACCTCTCAAAGGTACAATGTGTTTGTTTATCTATCATGCTGCCATACGCTCTTGCTTTATGCTGTTAGCTTCAAGGTGATCACTGCATAACACTAACACTGTTCACTCTAGATCGTTCTGGGCACGAAAACCAATCTTACTCAACAGGGGGGATGGTCCTACAAAAATGCCTGTAGTCACTCTTCCTGCAGAGAAAGTTAGTCTAAAGGAATGAATGCAGACCACTTCCACAGGAAAAGATGAAGCCTTGTACTAGTAGGTAGAAGACAAAGATTAAAGAGTGCAGAAGTCAGAGATTTGAGTTCCATCATACAAAAAACGCCTCTAAAATCTCACAGTTCATTCCATCCCCATTAGTCTACTATACCTGCCTTACACAGAGCATTTGCAGGACTTTCAAAAAAGATGTTTTAAATAAGGGCAGGGAATCACAGCAATTTTCATACCTAAGTTTCTTAATTACTAGATGATTCCAAAAACAAAGTTTCAAATCCAGCTTCTGTTTTGAGGAAATAACAGCATCTGTGCATTCATGAAGGAAGTGCACTCTGCTGTTTTCTGTTGACAACCCACTTATATGCAAGCATTACAATTTTCTCTCAGTCTCTTCCTTTGTCAAGTCCCAATTTCCTGTTACAATCTGGGGCTGAATTGATTACTTTTCCCCATTGGAGTTTATAAACAGCACTGTAAACAGGTGAAACAAACCACTTAGGATGATTAAAGGGTTCTAACTGTGTCTCCAGATGGGCATTTGTAAGATCCAATTTTAAACATCATTTTGTTTTTAAAGCATCTTGTGTATTTTTGCTACAATTTTCTAAATAAGGTGTTAAAAGAGGGGAGATTTTCCTGCCTGTGTTATCCAGTGCATGCTGTTTTACAAAAAGATAAATCAGAATTTTTTTTTTATATTTCCTACTATCAGTACCACAACACACAGAAGCTTTTATAGAATTCACCAACTATTTGTCTCTTTATGTAATTTGCAAACTCTAACAGAGCCACATGATTATGCTGTCATTATAACCACCAGCTTAAAGAGTTTATCGATGTTATTCAAATGAGGGCTGTCCCTATTATCATTTGAGCAAAAGCATTTTTTCTTGATTTGATGAACCCAAGAATCAAGTACGAAACAGTAAATTGTAGTCTTCAGCCGAACTGAGCAGTTCTGAAGGAAACTATATCTCTTCTGGCCCCAGCAGATAAGAAAACAATCTTGAAGGAAAAGAGCACTGCAGCAAGCACACCATGACGCACCAGCCATTATATCTTGCAGCCTGACTGATTTCTCATTAAGTTCAATGGAAAGAATCTTGCTGACTTCAATAGTAATTAGCTAGGGACAAAGACTAACACAAGTCAAAGCTGGAAGAAAAGCAATGACAGTAGGATATAGCACAGTTGCAGCAAACAAAACCACGTGCTAATGATTCTAGTGATGAAACTAAAGTGCTACTTAAAAATAATTTAGAGTAATGCATAGAACATGGTGGAGATATTGAATAATCCACATTCTTGCAGTTGTTGGCTTGAGTCTCTCCCTGCACATATTTACATTCTTAAATTTCTAAATTTGCATATTCCAAGTTATAATTATCTTCCAAGAATTAATGTTGGATGGGGTAATAATGGTTTCTGCTTGTCGTGATAAATGAGAAAAATTAGTTAATTCCTTGAAGTTTATACTTACTTTAGATTCAGCATCCCTGCTTTATTGTGTGGAACAAGATATCTGTGGCATCAGCGGTTCTCACTGGAGTGAGAAGGCATTAGAAGTCTGATCCTGAAATCAAATTACCTCAGTGAGAGTACAGAGCTCTCTACCTGGCAGGGGGTCCCACTCTCCAGTGTGGTGACTGACCGAACAGTAAACGTCCAAAAACCGTACAGCAAATTGGCACAGCACCCCACCGAATAGTGTTTGCATGGCTACAGAATGTTTTTCAGCAGTGTAAAAAGTCTTCAGTTGCTCACAGCCATTATAAATCCTTGTTGCACTCAAATGCCTACCATCTTTTAGCATCCTCAGAAAGAGAGAGGTGTGGGGAGGTCCAAGGACTAGTACATATATGGGTATGTATAAATATCCCAGAACATGGTGGACCTACAAGGACCTACAAGCACTAACCATTTTCACTGACTTCAGAAGGACTGCATAAGTACAGGCCACTTGAAAGAAGAATGGAAAGGCAGAACAGTCATTAAGACAGATGACATTGGAGCATCACAGAGGTCTCTGTTACCCATTCACGCAACATACGGCTGGCTGATCACAGAGAGAAAAACTCTTTGGGAGTTCTCTCCCATATACCTACAGGGGTAAAAGGGCTTAGCACCATAGAGCTCTACTGACAAAACATTGTGCTTTTCTACCCATGCTACTTACCTTGGTATCTCTGGTGCACCAGGGCTGACATTTCTTATGTGTCTTTTGCCTTTATGCCCCCCGCCCCAGTTTCCTTTCTTATTCCCTTCTCTCCCAATACAATTTCTATCTTTTATAATTCTACAATTCTGATTTTTTTCTTCTCTTCCTGTTAGTTCCTCATTATTCTTACTGCAGTTCTATTCATATTTTTGCATACAGAAAACTGTTCCCCATTCTTTTTTTTTTTGTTTTTGTTTTTAAAAAGAGCTCAAAAACCCTGTGTTCAGCACCATTCAGTGCACAATTCAGACAGCATGTCTGCTGTGCCCCCTTGTATCTGGCATTTTGCCACAGCAAGAATATGTAAGGGTATCAGCGTAAAGAAATGAACCCTAATGACAGAGATGTAGGATGAAAGACAACAGAGAGCTGTCAGCTGCAGGAAATTGGAATACACAGGGGCAAAATCCTGCATCATACATACACATCATCCCATATTTAGCCTCATACATACACATCATCCTATATTTAGCCTCCTCAACTCACTAATTTTCTGGGCAACACCTAAGCATGGAACCCCTAGCTTGTGCAAGCAGGAGCATTCCCAACGGAAACATCTTGGTCAGAATGAACAGAGATCTAAGTTAAGGGCCAACTGAAAAATTAGCTAGTGCTCTGCCAAGTTGAGACTAAAGAAATAGATAATTTACCACTCTTAGGTACCCGTAATGGCAATAAAACATTTCCAGCAAACCAAATTACAGGCCGGAGTGGCTAAGCCTCCTTTGTAAATGACAGGTAACAGTGCAGGATGGACTCAGTTCTCTTCTGGGCTTCTTTTGGCTACAGAGATTAACCACAAGAGGCAGTTTAACTACAGAGCTGGTTTATAACTTGCATCTGAGAGTCATTCTACATTGTCCACTATCCTTAGTTATGGAAATGATAGCTTCTCTAGGAGAATGTTACAAAACTTATAGGACAAATTTGAGTCTAACAATTGCAGCTACAAAGCAACATCTCAATATGTTAATTAAGCAGTTTTGTTTCTAAAAAAAGCTGCTTAGGGAATGAGTTAGGTACTTCATTGTAATTGTTAGTGTACTGGCAAATTAGAACAAATTAGTTTGTTATCAAAGGCTCAGTAGTAGATAGCTGTCAATACTCTGCTCAGCTAAGTCCTTCCTGCACAAAGGCATTATTGAGGGAATGTTCAAAGCTCTTCCACCTCGTCCCTATCTTGTTTGTTAGAATGACTGCCTGCTACTTTTTTGCAACCTATCTTGTGCAAAAGCTCTGCTGTGGGCTTATCACTCAAATTTAAACAAGACAGGCAAGTAGCCTGCTTTTCATCTGATCCTTGTCCTTCGACTTACCTCACTCAGACCTCCAATAGTTGAAATTTCCATCAGTAATACTGTATGAGTCATTTCACGAAAACAATCCACATCTTTAAAGGGCAGTCACCAGACAGGAAGATAAAACAACAGAATTTTATTGCAGCCAAAGAGAATTGTTGCTGGTACCTATTGGGAATAAGAATAATATAACTGGCAATAAGACCAATGTGACTGTAATAGAAAACTGACAACAGCACATGAAATAATGTCAATGTGCAATCTGAAGAAAACTAGCAATTGAAAGGAATGATTCGAGACTAGGAGGCGATGCTTTAAGAGTCCCATAAGCATGTAAAAATGATGACTTGTTTATGGGTTATCACCTACTACAGGTAAAGATCATCAAGCATTTTGGATGGTATTTGTCAGCCCCAGCTCAAGCTAGCTCAATTTGAAAGACAGAACTTGCAACTACAAATTTATCTTCATTATCAAGTTGTAATTACCCTTTGGGGGAGAAGTGAACCAGGGTGTAGAGGGCAACAAGGGAATTCACTACCCCGCAGGAAAAAACATACGTAAGTGCAGTAAAAACACTGCGAAGTGAATAGGCTTCAGATTTTCTACATGGAAATTGATTATTCAAAACCGAAGTTGGTTTAGACAATTTTCTGTTTCTGACAGCATTTAGATGCTTTAGGGTATTAGCATAGCCATGTCTACTAGAGGCTGAGTATCACAATGATGGCAGATGTTGAATTTATCACATATTTGATTGTTAACTACAAACTGAGTTATTTTTGCTGAAACAAATATCAATTCTATAATTGTCTATCTCCTGAGTAAGAAATTTCAAATGATTAGGAATATCTTGGATGAAATTTATTTGTTGTAACAGGTAAATATGGATGCAGAAGGTTACTTGCACAAATGCTTATCAGGAGAATTAACTTATGAATAGTATTATTATTGTCTTGCACCTAATGTCTGTACCTAAAATACCTTGGGCAAATCTGCCTAGAACCTACACATGTAACTAACAAATAGGGCATGTCGCACCTTCCTTCATTTTAAACACATGCTACTTTTCTAATTGCAGCAGAACAGAAATTATTAATCAAAAAAAAAAGGTATTTATTCCAATCAGTGGTAGCTTATCCATTGATTTAAATGCATTTCAATTCAAATCCTGCCTAGAAAACTATATGGATTTGGAAGCATAGACCCAAGCAGCCACCTAACAGTAATGAGTTCTTATGATCTAAAGATGGGTTAGAATCATAGAATGGCGAGAGTTGGAAGGGACCTTAAAGATCATTGAGTTCCAACTCCCCTGCCATGGGCAGAGACTCCTCTCACTACAGCAGGTTGCTCAAAGCCCCATCCAGCCTGACCTTAAATACTTCTCATGATCTAAAGACAAGGCAGAAGGTGAGAACAAAAAAAGTTAACATCATGAATGGCTTTGAATTATTTTTTTATCTACGAATGTCCAAAGGATAAATATAGACAAGAAAAATAACAATAACAACATTAGTGTCACTTTTGAATAGGATCTACTGATTTATGCTTGCTTACCTATAAAATAATTCATTTTCTGTGAGTGCTAAGTAACCTTTTATAGTTTCTAAACTTCACAGCAACACCTAAAGTCTGAACAATAGCACAAAATCTACAAATGCTGTTGTGACAAAGTGATTTTTTTCCCACAGTCCTGCCATACAATCCCTATTACTGCTTATGTATATTCTCATACAGAAAACAGTATCTGAATCTATCCTAATGCATCTTTATATAAGTTAGAAATGTAGAGAAAGAGTAGAAGAACACTTTTAGTTATTGCACTTCTTTTAGAAGTTATAAATGACACAAGGAGGGAAGCAATATTGGAAAATTATAAAAATATTTTCTCTACATACATAAGCTGGAATAGGTGTAGTTTGACTTCGTAAGTGTATTTAAAACCTGAAACAAACAGGGACAAGGACAGTTACTAGGCATGAAGACTAGAGACCTACAATAGAAGAGTCACAGGTAAGAGGACCTTTAGGAAATCACTGCTATACTTCATTAATCTTGTCAAAGATGATCAGATAACTGGAGACACGTGTACTGTGAAACAGAATGAAAGTATATGGGCCATAATTCTTCTTTGGCCTCTTCTGGAATTAGTACTAATCCCTGTGATTGATGACAAACTGTTGAAACTGATCCAGACATTCTCCAAGAAATCTGAAAATCTCCCATTGGTAAAACACTCAAGACGTTTTTCATATTCCTCACAGTTTCCTATCTGCTTCAGGTGTTTTTAGATGATACGAAAATAAAAAAGCATGAAGAAACCCAATACAGAATATTTAAACTTTGTTGGTTTCCTTTAGACTTGCCCTGGTTATTCCTGAGGATCTTCTTACAACACTGCTATTCTAATTTTGTTTTCAGAAAAACAATGTTTTGGGAAACACAGTGTAGAATGTCAATGCTACCACTGACCACAGAAGGACAGACCTTTGATTGCCTGAATAAGCACAGATATGCTGAATACTTCCATGGAAATTTCTTGATCTAAATTGCTGATATGTTAACTCCTACAGCAACTCACAAACAGCACCATGTTTCAGCCATGAATAAAAGGGTTTTTCAGTATGCTTTGAGAACCTCTGAATATGAAGCAAAATATTACTGTAAAGACCACATCCTTTGTTATTATGGAAAAAAATTGGGATGTCAGATTGAAGAACGTAGTTAGGTTTTCAGCATCTTATTTCAGTAACACAATATGGACATAAATGTAGGCCATATCTCACTGGTTTTATGGAAGTACAAGAATTTCCTTAAATATGATTCTGGTTGATACTTACCAGCATTCCCCCTAATAGTGGAAGAAATTTTGAATAGTGTTCCTATATAATTACTATTATTAACGATTTTGCAAGCTATTATTTGGTCCTCATTAAATGAAACAAAACAGAGGGAAGTTGGTAGAAAATACATTAATTCAGGATTCAGCCCAGAAATCCAGCAGTAGTCATGCTAAGAAAAATGTGAAAAACATGTGAAGTATGTGATACGGAGTATGTAAAATATAAAATTTCTGTGTCTCCCTTGTCGCTTGCATCTATAAGAGAGATCAAAGGACAGAAAACAAGACTTTTTTTTCTTTTACTGTCTGTCTTAATGCCTTCCTGTTGATCTTTTTTCCCAATGCTTTTAAATTGTAATTACTTAAAGTTTTTAATGATTTTTTGCATGTTCTTCTAAATTCATCATCATACATGGATTGCCAATACAATTACAGGACAGCAAGAAGAATGCTATCCTACCTGACAACACAGGAAATGAAAAGGCAAATGAGATGTTTTCATGGTTGAAGCATACATTTCTCTTGGTCCTTTTATCACTTCTACATTGCCCGAGGAAAAGCTCACATTGCTCCTCTCTCAATCTCTGTACGAACTAGTTGCCATCTAGGGCTCTTTGGCAGATCATCCAAAGTCAGTCTATGTCTGCTGAAATAAATTCATGCAGATTGGTCAAGTTCCTGTAGCTTTTGGACAGACGGCTAATAATCCTGACAGCTTGGCTGTTAATATTTTTTATTAGAGATAAATCCAACATCATGTAGCAGAGTATGAGAGGATCCAGTTGCCTTGTTGTTTTTCATCAGGTTGTGCAGTGACAGGATTAACTAACTCCTTGAGAACTAGTTGCTCTATCGATACACATATGGTTAACCGGGTGTTCCACAATTTTAAAATAATATTCAGTGAACCTTCTTTTTCTTCCAGCACTGTATTCACGGGGGCTAAAACTCCCAAAGAGCACAATGCCATCAAAACTCCAGGATGACAAATATCTCTGCTTTTATCCTTCTCCAAACCCTGAGCTTTGACTCACTCTAGATACAACCTAATCTCTGAAGGTTTCTTATGCACAAGTTTTTGCTTTCTTTTACAGATACATGGCCATTATTGATCCCTTGAAACCCAGGCTCTCTGCAACAACTACCAAAGTGGTCATTGGGAGCATATGGATTTTGGCTTTCCTCTTGGCTTTTCCCCAGTGCCTGTACTCCATAACCAAGGTGATGCCTGGGAGAACTCTTTGCTATGTAGCATGGCCAGGTGGTCCAAAACAACATTTTACGTAAGCTTTTGTTCCTTTAAACTTGTTCATGGTGGTGTCTACACTTGCAATGGACTTGGAGGAAGATGTACAGTATCATGCATATACTCTACATGCAGAATAACTAACAGTTTTGACCACTAAGAAATGTAAAGTGGGTTTTCTAAGCTGGAAAGATTGTGCATTTTCAGTGATAAGTGGAACATGCATTCTCTTCTATGAATGTTCTCCATCCCATGCTGCATGTTCACCATCATTGCTTCACTTAAGATGGTTACTCCTATACAGACAGAGATGGTCAGAGATGGGGACAGAACATGCAATTCAAAGCAAGCTTCATTTGCATTCTAGTCAGGAAAATAAGTATTTCCAGCCCCTCATTGTCCTAATCAGAATTTTTGTCTGCGTCTCTTCATCAGAGGGTTGCACTTCCCCACTTCATTCACAATTACTTATGTCAGATATCAGTTCAAATAAGAAACCTGTATTAGTTCCAGTTTCTGAAAGCATAGAATAGTAGTCAACTACATTGAATATATCATATTTGTCCCTCTGGCAGAATTAGGAATAAGTGGTTACCTAGCCATAGAAGCATTATTTGACCTTTCATGTCTTCATTGGCATTTAAGATAAATTCTGTGTCCAAGGCTGTTTAACCATCCAACATCAAATTTGACATTTTGCTCTCTTTCAGGCAGGTGAAATAAGCCCTGATCATATATAATTTTTATCACTTTAGGACCCACGCACACATATTTCTCTTTAGGGCTCTAAGGTCGCTCTCAGTGATGGCTGTGGATCCTTCACTGATCTTTTGTTGGGATTTTATTTGAAAATGGCATTTAACGAGGAACTAGTAGGAGGCAAAAGAAACCCTCCCTTTTTTTTCTCCCCAACTGCTTACATCAGCAGCAATGACTATGTTGCACATGGGCAACAGATCTGCCATATGAAGCACTTCAGGTAACACAGGATACTTATCAGGGCCTTACCATTTAAATATTTATTTTCTTCTTTCATTTATGGTCCAGACTAGAGCCAAAACCTAGCTTGCCCTTAAACTACTTGGCTGTGCAATAATTAAATCAATTCAGCTAGTTATGGACAAACATACCTTATTCTGCAATCACTATAGAGTCTTTTTTAATTTATGCTAGTGCAAGTTCAGAATCAGAACTACAAACCCCATAAAGCACTTGTATTAAAATGCAAATAAATTTGCAGTGCAATTCTAGACTGTCAAAAAGACACTGAAAACACTGAATACTAGCCAGTCAATACAAAATATGTGTTGTGCTCCAGTAACACTCTTGATTTCTAGTAGCCCATTCCATTAGCATAGCTCCTCTGAAAGTATTTACCAGCCCAATGCTTTTTCATTGCAGGTATCACATCATTGTGATTGTGTTGGTCTACTGCTTTCCACTGCTTGTCATGGGCATCACTTACTCCATAGTGGGAATTACCCTCTGGGGAGGAGAAATACCAGGTGACACGTCCGACAAATATCACAAGCAACTCAAAGCTAAGAGAAAGGTACTGTTCCATTAAACCTCACTAAGCAAATCCCTATGTCACTACCTGCAATTGTCTTGCAAAGTATCACAGTATATTCCTACAGAAACACTTAAGTCACTTGACAGAACAGTAATGAGACATTCTTCAATAATAAAATTTGATTAGGTTTGACAAGTTGTCTCCTGTGTTCACTATCTGTTCTTTTTTCAAATTTACTGTTCATCACTAAAAAAAGTAACATTTGGATCTTAGCTTCTTACTCCACACTTAGTGTCATACAGTATGTCTGACCTCTGGAAACTAAGCCCAAATGCTTAGTCTTTAAAGAGCTAAAATACTGACTTTTGAACAGTGAGCTAACAAACAACTAGATCCTCCTGGGCCAGATTTGTATCCTACTGAAAAAAAGTGAATCTTGCTGTAATTTTCAGTAGATTAAGGTCCATGCATCTTTGTTTATTGATTGACCTGTTCATGTTGAATAATTTGGGTTTTAAATCAGTAACTTTTGGTGAAAAGTACAAACTTTTTTCCAGTTATTTTCTTCCACTATTTTTCACTCTAAGTATTGTATAATCTAACAAGCCTGTGGATTGTTTATGAACTGATTATTTGACTATTTCCAGTTCGGTTTTCATGATGTTGCAGTGCCATGAAGATTTCTTTCTTATAACACTCTCTTTCTTAATCTAACTTTTCTTCTTTAATAAGGCAGCCCTTCTACTTTTTATTACTGACATTTTTTTCATACTAAAATGCACTTTACACTTGGGCCTTGTAAAAATGCTATCCAGACATGGAGTTTTAACTCACAGCGATGAGCTCATTTTCAATTGCTCAGTTTGCTTCCTAATGCTGTGAATATGTCTGAACAGGGGTGTATAGTACCACGCTGTAGCAATAGCAGAGTGCAGCATATTGGGTCCTGAGAGAACAGGAGATCTGCAAATACTAAAGAGCACTGATGTTTCCGTTTCTTTTTGGACACTGTCAGGAATATGAAAGGGTTTTTTCCCCACATGTTACAAAGAAAAAGTTGCTATGCCAGAGGATATATGAAAGGAAATAGGAAATATTAGTATCAGTTTCTCACTCATACTTCTTCAGACTCATAAGAGACAAGTGCAAAACTTTCTACGGCCAGTTCCAGTTGTCAGAATGAAACCAAAGGTGTTATTTATTGTCACCTTTACAAAGCTTCTTTTTAAGAGGACCAAATGCTAGCCTCTCTTAAGGAAGCAAAATACAGATTGACTAGTATTATCCCTACTATTGCCTTGTACATGTTCCAAGATTATTTTGACTGTGAATGGAGAGAAAATGATGAAAAATCATCATGGAAAACTAACCAGTATGTTTTGCATATTTGCCCCAAGATTAAATAACTGGACTTATTTCCAGAAATGCTGAAAGCATTTCAAAAGATCAGCATTTTACTCTTAAACTTTATTTATATATGTCCAATGTTAGCTATCGCAGCCTTTGCCATGCATGTTGTTACTTACCCAACTGTATATTTTTGACATTACAAAATAACCTTTCCTACAGAACATAAGGAGAAAAAGATTTCACTGGTCAATTAACCATGCTGTTACCAATACTGCCCTTACAGCAAGTGGAAAAAAGGAAGCAAATATGCAGTGGAGGGTGCTGTTGTAAAGTCTAATTGTAAAGAGAAACTGAGGAATAATTTTCTGTAACACACAGAGTTTACAAAACCAAGTGTGGAAATAAAATTATTAAAAGCTAACTTGGAGAACCAGGAGATCCCAGAACTTTAGCAACTGTTATCATAACAACTAAGTACAATAAATATATCATAAAAATCTCTGAATGGGAAAGCTGGCTTTTACTATATGCTATGAAGAGTCTGACTAAACCCCTTGAATACCTTAAAAACCACACCTCTTTTTTTTCACCTGAACTCTGAATACGTGCAAGAGAAAAGAAGCAGCATCCTTAGTTAAAGGATTTTAAAACGTGAGAGTTTGCCTTCAACACACGCAACAATGGGATTAAATTGTGTGCAGATATATTATAACTGCATTGGTGGCTTTATTGACAGAGCTCCATGACAGCTTTTCGATTCCACTGCTGTGCTCTCTGGCAGGATTTATGAAATAACTGGTATTTGGAAATATGTATCATTACTTTTGCTTCAGCCTTTGAAAGAGAAGATATTACTATCATTGCAAATGGATAATTATGATAGCAATAAAAGAATCGCTTTAACTGTGGTTTTTTGCTAAGCATAAACTTTCCATGCATTTTAAACAAGCACAGTCCAGGTAAAATTCATTTTATCTTCAGGCAACACATTTTTATTCCTATCAACAGAAAAGAGAAGAAAGGGGTTTTTCAAACTATATATTAAATAATCTGCATTCTTTTCCATTATGTTCTTGTGACAAAATTATAGAGAAATAGTATAAACATTAAAATAGTTTCTAATTATATAAATTACTTATTTAATTTCCCTAAATGAATAAAACAATCCAAAAGACTGTAGGCTTTCCATAGGAAATAAGAGCCTGTTCTCCTCTTTTGAAGACAATCAAAGATACCCATCCCATTTTATGTTCAAGAGGGCATTACCCACATAAAGCAAACCACGTGTAGGGATATTTTTGCATTAATCAGTGGCATAAGTCATCGTAGCCTTATTTATTTATTGCTCTGTTCAATACAAGGTCTCTTCTAGAGAAAGTAACATAAGACTTGTGCCAACTTTTCCTCCCCCTTCCCAATCAGATGCTTGTAAAATCGTGTCTTCTCAAGGAAAAAAAAAATAAGCAAAAGATTTTCCTTTTCTTCAATGAAAGAGATAACAGGTAATTCTTGACATGTTGAGAGAATCTCAAAGTCATTGTCAAAGTTGTGTTCCATGCAACATTAGAAAAGCATCATTTAAAAATGCAGTACTTAAACCATTCATGAAAAATGTTAGAAATGCTTTGATTTGGGGGGGACCCCACATTTTAGCATTTGTAAGACAGCAATCTGATTCAAAACTCCTTCATACTAGAACAAAGTATCTTTTTCAACTTTACAGCTTGAACAACAAAGTGATTGAGAATTCTGTCTGCAGCAAGGGCTTATGCAAACTAAAATAAAAAGTAGTTTCTTTATTCCAAGCAACTGAGAAAAAAATGGATGGAAAGTATAGGTTAGAAGAATGAAATGATTTATCAAGCACAGAAATTAACCTGACTGAAACATCTCCAGGCTCTTTCTTTTTCTAAATGCGCATCTCATTCACCTCTTGAGCATCTACCCTTTCTATGGGCTAAAAGAACACAGAAAATCCCTGAGCTTGTCTAAATCATATGAAAACCCACAACACTTGGTATCTCAGAAATCAGTCCTATTTCTGTACTAATACCAGTAGTGTTATCTTTGAATCCTAATTTTCTTGCAGAAGACACGTAGTTCACTCCCACCAAGTGTTGTGGAGAAGCAATAATAGTGTTCACTTCTCTCTGGTGCTTAGTGTACAAGTGCCACATATGTCTGCAGGACTGGGAAGTGGATTTACTGAGGGCATCCTAACATGTTGAGAGAAATACTTTGTGCAACATTAGTTTGATAATTTACTTCTTCCCAAAGAGCAAAGAGCAGAAAGAGAAACACATTATGACTCTCAGAGATTATCTGTGAACTGCATTTAAGTTGTACTGGTGAACAAATAACATCCATGAGTGGGTAAACAAAGACATTCTTACACTGTATATGTTCTTGAAGTATTGGCTCTGCTTCTCATTTACATCTGCACAACACCTAGGAGCAAAAGTTCTGAAACAAATGAAGTTATAGTGTGTGATATGAGTGCAAATGAAATCAGAAACCAAATTCATGACCTTGTAGAAGCAGCAATATCAAAGATGACTTAGAATGCCAATAAGGAACTGCAGAGCAGATTGAAAAGGAAATGATTCCGTGAACTAAGTCTTAGGTATTGATGGCAAATCAATGCCTTGCAATATGAATTGCTTAAGCCCCTAGCAGCAACTGAGTCTCTCAGAAAGATATATTTCATTCCTACTCTTTCAAGAGCTGTTTTCAATGCCACATCTACATCAGGCTCATTTTTCTAACTTTTTTTCATGCAAAATAAAAACAGGAGGAAAAAATAAATGTATTCACTGCTCTTTCCAAGTGCAGCGGAGTCTGTTAGCTCCTTTTCACTTTTACTGCTTCAAATGTTTCACAACAAAGGCAAACCTGCCAACTCAAATTCAAATGAACTTATGTCTGTTTTGTTCTTTTAAATATATCTTTTTCTTATTACATGCCATTCATTAATGAATGGTTACTTCTTACTCAGAGAAGAAGGTTTTAAAGGGAATGGGCAAGGATACAAAGCACATAAATTAAATTTTTTACAGGTATAGTTTTTCTTAGACATAGGCAGAAGCACAAAAATATCAGAAGAACATGTCGATGAAAATAATAAAAAAAAAAAACATTTTGGTTTTCCATCATATTCCAAATCTAGCCTCAAAACTTGCCTAAAGGTTACACAGCTGAGAAATTCAGTATAACTCATTTTAGCAAAAGTCCTGGAACAGAAAAAGACCCCTTTCCTCTGGCCATGCTGCCCTTCATAGTCCAAGGGAGAGTGAATAGAACATCAGGGAAAAACAGTGCCACTGGGACACAGGTTGGTGATGTTCACTGCAGTCACACATTCTAGAAATCTCTGCGGTGAAATGGTGGCACAAACAGAGCTAGAGACTAAGCACAACTGAATTCAGTAATTTTCTGGTTTGGTTGCTTTAGAAATGTTTCCTAATGCACAAGAGCAAACCCTCATTAATAAATTCTATGCAACACACCAGAGGAGAAAGTAATTGCAAGGGGTAATATCTCAAAAAACATATTAACATATCTCAGAACATATTAAAAACAAACAAAGGAAAAGAACTTTGTACGTCACAATCACATTTGTAAGTACTCCAAAAGAACCCAAAAATCTATTGAGGCTCTTTTATTCTCTGAAGTTGAACCTGCAAAGTGTCATTAGAGGTATTTTAGTGAAACAGCACAGTGTGTTGGGAAAAGACAATCAGACTTTTGTGGCAAATTTGTACTTGGACGGTGTTACTCACTTTCCCTGTGCCCGAATTCAGCTTAATAGTTCACTTGCACTCATGCATCAGGATTTATACCAGTAAAATCAAAATGTTCTGGGTTTACAGACCTTGAAGGCAGTTTCTGTTTGTAGATACTGATATCACCAAGAAATTAAACTTAACACTGGAAAGACCAAGGAGATGGAAAAGAACCACAGCCATAAACTGTGAGGTACAGCCTTGCATGAAGTGTGTGCCCGTCACTGAAAGAGGAAAGGAAATTGGGAACAATCTTTCTACATTTCAGCTTCCTCTTATTCTTCCTTTCCTCCATTTCTGCCAACACATTCTTAGCCGATGAAACAGGGACAGAATAGTGCTTTAGATTCATCTCAGAACTTTTGTAGTTGGCTTCAAATTCAACTGTAACTGCCCTATGTTTCAAATAATTTTATGCCACGCGGACTTGCAACATCTCACTTATCTTCTCCTTACATAATATGTCAATGAGTGCATTGCACTACATAAATACTCAAAAGAATAAGAATTTAACCTTGACTTTTCTTAAATGCCCCTTTTTGCTGGAAAAATTAGCACTCTTTTTGTTCCAGGAAAAAACACTTTACACATTAATAAGGAAACCCCAATTACATGTCCTAAACATACATATATCAGTATACTACCATTCACTTTAGTGAAACTCAGACTGATACATCCTTATCTGACAAAAAAATTATACTCCAAATCTATAGGTAAATTTTGTTATTTAAGAAAAACAGATGAAAACCTGCATGATTAAGAATGTAGTGTGGGGACTAACTTTTCTTTCTCGTGACTTCTTACTTCACAAATTAAATCAAACACTAATTTTCATCTAAAATCATCTTTTGCTTGTTGTCTAGTATATTTTCTTCAGAAATCTCTTCTTTCATTATGATGATGACTTAATATGTAGTCATAGATTTCCAGATAGAAACAACAACAAGAAAATACTGTGTTAATTTCACTGTTTTTAAAGATGACTGTTTTGTTTTAAACAAAACAGAAACGCTGTAGGAAAAGATGTGATTTTATGGGGGTCATTTTTTATTTCAAAAGTTAACAAAAAAACCTCAAACATTAAAATGTTTAAAATAAGAAGCAGATTGCCTGAAATTGTGACCAAAAAAAAATATTTAAGTTGTAGATTTTAATTGGGTCATACTAGTTATTTTAGTATTTCTGTTTTCCTGAAAAAAACCTGAAATACTATATTTAGGTTTAATCTAAACTTAATTCATTTTGCATTAATTTTTGAGTGCAGCAGTTGAAATCAAGACATTGTTATAGTACAGTCTGTGAAGATTTATTAGCTTTAGGAGGCCTTTAAGTAAACTCTTGAAGCACTGCTTGCCTTGCCCTTCAATATAACACAGAAAACTGGTCAATAAGAATTTAGATGTTAGAAAAGAGACAACCAACTTTCTTTTGAAAATGTTAACACAATTTAGTAGGCCAAAGTGGCAACATGCACTCTTACTGTGGTTTCTATCAACTCTGGGACATGAGTAACACAGCATTCAACTAGATTAAACTACATTTATTGCTGGAAAGCTCTACTGTTTCAGTTCTCAACCCTTATCTCCCTCCTGCAATCATTTATAGTTAACTGATGAAAGGTGCTTTAGAAGAACCAAATATTTAAAGTGCTGTTGTATGTGTGGACATGTCACTTTTGTATCTTTAAGCAATGTTTGGTTTATGTATCAGAAATAACAAGTATTCTTATAAGCAAAATCTTGTACCAGTCCCAGTCAGCAGGAAATCTTGCAAACTGGTACCAGATACTAAATAAAAAATTGCTTTATGTCCTGGGTTGAGAGACCCAGGACTAACTTTTCTTAGGATACTGGGAAAATTGCACTTTTAGAAGACAGTAGTGTCTGAATTAATGAAAATATTTACTTTATGTCCAACCAGGCTCTGTGAGATTCAAGGTCTCAGTGTTTTCGAGCCTTGCCAGGTGCAGGGACGAGGGGGAGCAAGGCCTGGGCATTTGACCCAAGCTGGCCAACACAAGATTATTTCATACCATGAACGTCACATTCAATATAAATTAGAAAAGTTTGTTGCAGAACTCTCTCCCTCTTGATGGCAGTGGTCCAGACAACTCCTTGCCCCAGTGCCGGACCCCTGAGGCCTCCCTTTCCTTCTGAAGCCGTTGCATTCGCAGTGTTCGACATGTGCTGTCCCTGCTGGGAGTGCATGGCTTCTGCTGAGAGAATTGGCTGACTATAATTCTTGTATGCCTTATATCAGTGTTTAGATTAATACTGGTTCTTTAGTATTATTGTTAATTATTTTGTCTTATTCTATTAAATCTATTTACATTTCAACCCTCGTGTTCTTCGATTCCCCTTTCCTGGGTGGGAGGGGTCATTGGGCGATTGAATAATTGTCTGAAAGACATAAATTGTTATGGGTTTTCTCAAACCTATGTTTCACAAAGGAAAATGTAATGTGAATTAAGGACAACAGCATGACATTTATATGTAAAATGATTTAATTACATTAGCTGAAGTTTTATAAAAATACCGACCTAAGACACGTAGTTGAGGGAATTTTGGCTCTCTTCCCCACCCTCCACCATCTCCCTCTGGTAAACTACAAACAGTAGGAAACAGCACCTTGTACAGAAGTACAAAAAGGTAGTGTTCATAGCAACCCCTATTATTCCTCAGTATTCACAGTGCAAATGAGCAAGAAAAATCCCAGCACAGATATACCATGTCTGGTTTCATTTTGCCTACAAATAGAAAATCTGATGTCTAAATGTGTGACATATTGTGTTAAAAATGATAGCTGGGCTAGTGTTTCACATAGCTGTAGAGGGAAAGACAGGACCGAGTATTTTACATGACTCATAACCTTTCTTCTTGTGTTTCAAGCACAAAAGAGCACTCTTCTTCATTTGTGCTTAATGGAAAATATGGTAGATAACAGATGTTACGATGCCTGCAGAAAACAACAAATAATGATCACCAGCCAAGGAAACTGTTAGTCTCTGAAATTAAGAAGGATACAGCAGTTTCTCATTTCCTACAACCTGGTGTTTATTCAAATCACATCTAATAGCTGGGGCCAAGGAATATACTGGCAGACCACAACAGACACTTGCGTCACTAAGGGCCAAAATGAGGTATCCATATAACACTCTGTAACTTTATTCCATGATTATGTGTACAAAACGAAAGTAATATATTAGATAGCCAAATACAGCTACGCAAATATATTACATGCGAGAATCAATAAAAATATAGTTAGAGAAGATTTTCCTGTTATTTTCCTTATGAAAAGGAGAATCTCCAGCTTAAATAAATAAATCATTTAAAAATCCAGAAATTTATGAAAGTCAGATTAAAAGGAAAGTTATATAAGAGCATATTCATCTTTCTTTTGACTAGTTTTAATAATCAAATTCAAGAAAATTATTAAAGGATGTTGAAATGCTAGTCCAAATTAAAGAAAAGGTCAATGCATATTTTAAAACAGCATTATTACTTCCTTCTTTCAGGTGGTAAAAATGATGATTGTGGTTGTGCTGACATTTGCCATCTGCTGGCTGCCTTACCATGTTTACTTCATACTTACTGGAATCTACCAACAATTAAATCGGTGGAAATACATTCAGCAAATCTATTTGGCCAGTTTTTGGCTTGCCATGAGCTCCACAATGTACAATCCCATTATCTACTGCTGTCTTAACAAGAGGTAAGAGCTGGTTATGAAACAGTTGGTATGCATAACTTCAATGAGACTATAAGTGGTTTAAATGGGATAGAAGACAAAGAATTTTTATTTGAATATTTTTCAGTTCCTGGGAAAGAAAACAAAACAAAACAAAACAAAAACACACTTCCTTTAGGCTTGTACTTGCAATGAATCCCAAAAAAACAAATGCACACTTGTAGTAAATACTTTGGTTTACTTAAAATTTCAGAGCAAAATTTGGTATTCAGAAAGAAACCATTCCTGTTTTGCATATGCAAAACTTAAAATCTACAGCAGTTTAATATTTTTGGCTTGCAAAACATAAAAACATTAAAGACAATCACTAGTTATATACAGTGCAGCCTGTATGTTCAGTAAGTAATTGTAGCCACAAATTTGGTTTTAAGTGCTGGAAGGATATAATATAAAATGTGATTTACTGTGTATTTTATACCTCACCATTAGTTTTCTACTGAGCTCTCAGGTCTGTAACAGGCTAATAAAACAAATATTTATATTCTCATTACTCAGTACTATATTACAGTATTGTTTGATAGCAACACATTATGCTCTGAATTTCAAAGGTACTGCACTTGTTGAGTTGGTGAGATTTTACAGGTATTGGGCAGTTTAAGACTACTAGATTTCAGAATGAACTCATGTTTTTCATTTCAGCTTATAGGACCAGGGTCTACATAAACATCATCCTGGCCATCCTATTTTTCAGTATTTCTTCTCGTATTAAGGGATAAAGACTACCACAAGCAATTAATTAGTTCACAAACCCAGTCAGAGTTGAATAAATAATCTTAAATATTATTTGAAATCTCTTTTGAACAAGCAGACAGTATCATGTTTAAGTCCTGAGAAACTTTATACCAATTTTGTTAAGTATTTATAAAACCCTACTAAAGCTCATGTAATACCTGTGAAAAGGAGTCTAGTTCAAAATGAAGTGATGAAATTTGGCCAGCATATGATGCCTAAAACTCATCGTGTTCTAAAACGTCAAGGTAGTGCCTGAATTCATGCAGTGTCATGCCTTTTTTGATCATTTTCAACTGTTTAAAGAAACGGTAAAGTTTTAGTATGCCAAAACAAAGTCCCAACTGAAATGGCAAATTTCCCATTAATTTCAAGAGAAACCAGATTTCACTGGGTATCTAGTGTCGGAAAAGTAAAGGTAAGAAAGAAGCAGGCCTTTTATTTTGCCTATTACTACTATAAAACCTCTAAAATGTCGCCATTTTCTTCAAAAAACACTTTATGATAGAGTTATAAAAACAGTATTCACAAAAAATTAGTATCTCTGATGGGGCTTATGTTGGCAGTCATACCCTACAAAAATAAATGCCTGAATTAAATACCACAAATCAACAAAAAATTCCTAATTTTGAGACACACTAAAGGTCAACTTGTTCAAAATTTAATGCAGGAATGAAATACTGGTGAAAGTTTTCTTATAATTAAGTTCCATATTGAAATTAAGAAGCCAAAACATCTGCTTCCTTTTCACGCAGTAGCAAAATACAGCCTGTTGCTGGGAGTCAGACCAATTAATACAGTATTATTACCTCCGCTGGATCTCGTATCAGACAGTTGCACCACCTACCCTCAGCCTCATCCTCCAGGCTAATTAGGACATTACTTATGTATTTATAGAGAGAGCACATTATTTCAAGATGAAATAAAAACACACCCTGAATGAGAAAGAGGACGACAGGTGAGACAAAAAGTAAAACAGTCTAAAAATTAGGGTTTACACCTTCCTTCACTAAATCCATTTCCATCAGAGATTCTTTCAATATTTTTTCATCATGTGGATTGCATCTAAACAGAGGAATGCTGAACAGCAAGCTATTTGCTTGTCTGTCATTTGGCAGTTTTGTAGCAAACTTTAAATAATGATGAGGACAGTTACTTCTGTGGGATCAGTCAACTTTCACTGAAAACTTAATCTAAATTCTTATCTGTAGTCATCACTGTGGTAGCTGAACCATTGCTCCAAAAAGCTTACAGACACAAACAACACAGCTGATTGTTGAAACAAAAAAAAAAAAAAATAAAGCAAAGCAAAACAAAACAAACAAATAAAAACCCCATAAAACACAAACAAACAAAAATACATCAGAAAATAAGAGAGGTAGGACAAGTGAAAAGGTCTGATAAGATTTGGATCTAGGTAAAAAAGGTGTTCTCTTTCAGGTTACACATAAATATACAATGAATTGTTTTTCTAACATATTTAGCTTCTATTCTGGAAATGCATACACACAGAAAGTAAGTCTTTACAGTAAATCTCAGCCTCTGAATTGAAATAAAATAACATTGTATTAGTATTTCAAACATTAATGAGCTAGAGCCTCAAATTTCTGTCTGTATAATGTTCGCATTAAGTTTTCAACTTTCTAGGATCTTTTGTAGTTATTACAAATGATTTTTCCAAATATTTTATGTGAACAATTGTTAGTCATTACACCATTTCCAATTAACCAACTCTGTTAGGAAAACACAGAAGGGATACTGGAATCTGGAAGCTGGGATGGTAGAGAAAATAATATTACAAAGTTTCTTGCTGAGAGAAGACAAAAATATAGGTGCAGATTTCATCATAGGTCAAAACAAAATAATTTCTGTGAAGACAGTGCTATGAAAGCTGGTGTTTGTTCATTTGGGCACAGGCAACAGAAGGGAAATTGAGTATCAAGAAAATATCATGTTAAAATACAGGGAATATATAGAGAGTATATAGACAATGAGAAACAGAAATGAGCTGCTACCACTATCTTTTTTACCCTACTCAGACTTTAGTCATCAAACTCCCAATGATTTCACCACAAACAGGACTAAGGTCAAGATACTCAGCCAGCTCAGTGTCTTGTCAACACAGTATAGGTTTTCAGATGGAGGCCTGTGGTTGGCTCTCACAAGCATCTTTCCTCACAGATTCCGAGCTGGCTTCAAGCGAGCTTTCCGCTGGTGCCCCTTCATTGAGATGTCCAGCTATGATGAGCTAGAGCTCAAGGTAGCCAGGTTTCATCCCACCCGGCAAAGCAGCCTATTTGCTGTGTCCAGAATGGAGTCCAGCATGACGGTGGCGTTTGACACTAATGAGGGAGACAACATCTACAGCAGCTGTAAGAAAAGAGCAGCTCCGAGGGACACAAGTTTCAACGGCTGTTCACGGAGGAATTCCAAGACCACCTCCACAGCCTCAAGTCTTGTAAGTTCACTGCACACATCAGTAGATGATTATTCCTAAGCATTTCACGGTGACAACTGCTAGAAGGGTAGCACTGGACAATGTTCTCCTACTTTGGGACTAGATATTCGTACCACAGGAAAGCAAACATAATTCTGCTGATGAATCCTAGCTATAAATATTGTCAGACTTTTAGGTGTCACTTATTTTTCTGCTTTGGAGAGAGAGAGGAGCTTGGAGACATGTGTATGCATCAACCTGAAAGCACAGTTGCACCTTATAAAAGGCAACATTTCTTGTTATCTAAAATAAGCCAACAACATAAAAACCATTGTTTCAGCGGTATCTGACCTGCGGCATTCATGTTTCACTTACTGAAATTTAATACGTGCCTTTACTTACTGAAGCTGAAATGTACGATGTTTTCTATTACCAGTGTATTATTAATTCTACAATAACAAAATTATGTCTGATCTGGTTTAAAAAATTCTAGACTTAATAAGCCCCAGGTCTATTCAATTATTTTACAATTTAGCCCCAATCCTAAGCATAGAGACAAAAGGAAGTTCATGTGATGAAGTTCAGCTCTGTCTGCAACAGCACGATTTTTCAAAATGTGAAAAATGTATTTTTAAAAAGGAGAAAATCTCCAAGAGACTAAGCTAAATTCTGCTGGCTTCTATCAGTAAACTCCAATGGAATGTATACTTCCAGGAGGATGTATTGCTTAGATGAACATCCTGTATCTTTGTATCTTAATGCTAAGGGTAAGATCTTCCTCCAGCGACCCTAACAGCTTTACCATTGACTTTAGAAAGGTCAAAAGATTTTAAACTGGAGAATCACATATAAGAAAAATATCATTGTAGCAATTAAACGCTTCTCTGCAGAAGATACAATAACATGAAACTATGAAACACCTTCACTGAGTGGGGGTGGGCAGAGGAATTGGCTATTTTCCCAAATTTTCCGCAGCTTGATGCATGTAAAGATGCTTCTCTGTCTGCATCTGAAAGCGTTAGGGGTTATTACACAGACAATTGCCCACCCAATTCAGTCAAAAT
>VXBW01002254.1:244148-408757 GCA_013400375.1 Thinocorus orbignyianus
ATGAAAAAAAAAACAGAAATATAGGGGGAAAAAAAAAAAAAAAAAAAAAAAGAAAAGAAAAAAAAAAAAGCCAGAGAGCCTTTGTTTAAGATAAATGGTAGCGTAGAGTAGAGCAACTGGTTGTTGTGAATGTTTGTTCTCAATACTTCAGCAAAAGAGTGTGAATGTCATCTGTCAGACCAGCACAGGATAGTGTATACATAGCTCAATCCAACACAGTATCAAAGCTGAGCAATTAACAAAGACAAGATTGAAGACAGAAAATCTTGAGCTGGCTTTAGTCCACATTCTTTCTGAGCAACTGAGGATGTCCAATATTGTGGCAGTGAGCACATCAAAAAAGACTAGTAATGACAATCATGTTTGTACTGTGACTCATCTGTATTGTCAATTGCTATATTCTGCTAAATGTAATTTGTATTGTGATTTCTGTGCATTGCTGTACCACTCTGCTAAATCAAAATATTGTATAAGGTCAAATATGCTTAAATAAGTAAATTTAGTATTTAACATTAAACCCTTGTGCATGGAAATAACTGAAGAACCTGGTCACAGAGTACTGTACTCTGATAAAAACGTATTGTAATTCCAGGCTCACACTTTTCCTATCCAAGGCCTCATTTTAAATCCACTGAAGCAAAGAGCTCTGTTCGTTAACCGTTTTCCTTTTAATGACAGTTCACACTTCTCAATGGTCTGCATTTCTGACAAAGACAGCTCTATCATGCCACAATTGTACTCTCACTTTTCCTTTAAAAAAAACAAAGTGTGCAGTAATCCACAAGCGACATGCAATGCACATAAAAATATTTTTCTATTTTTCACCCCTGAAATGCTCTGTTCTAATAATTTAAAATCTGCACAGGTGTTTACAGCTCTGCTGAGAAGATTCAGAATAGCCACACACAAAAAATTAACCTAAGCATATATTACAAACATATGCTGTAAAATCCTCTGCTCATGTACAACTTATGAGGAATATACACACAGAAAAAGTGTAATTGTTAAATAAACTGTCTTTTCTAACTATGGCTATTACAAAATCGGTGCTGATAAACATCAATACATGAATATAAATTTGAACAATATGGCTGTATTGAGATTTATTGTTTTGAAATGCATAAATCATAAAAAACTGTATTTAAAAACACAGCATTCCAAATGTGCAAAACATTATCCTCACATAAGTTTTATGATCCTTGGTTGGCAAATTTTGAGGAAGCAATTGTGGCTTCCTCACAACTGTGTCTTTAATTAGTGAAATAATTTAACTTTACTAAATGTTTTAGAATATGACATTGTAGACAAGTAATCCATTGATAATCTCACTATATTTTGGTGATGTAGGGCTGTGAAAAACATCCTCATCATTCCTGTAGTTCTCCTCTGAAGTTACAGATATTCCTGTAAGATAAATGAAGAAACAGACATAAACAGTGGGATTGAGTGCACCCTTAGCAAACTTGCAGAGGATACCAAGCTGAGTGGAGCAGTTGACACACTCAAGGGATGAGATGCCATCCAGAAGGACCTGGACAAGATCAAGAAGTGGGCCCATGTGAACCTCATGAGGTTCAACAAGGCCAAGTGCAAGGTCCTGCATCTATTTGGAGCAACCTGCAGTATCAATACAGGCTGGGGGATGAAGGAATTGAGAGCAGCCCTGGCAAGAAGGACTTGAGGGTACTGGTGGATGAAAAGCTGGACATGAGCCAGCAATGCATGCTTATAGCCCAGAAGGCAAACCATTATCTGGGCTGCATCAGAAGAAGTGTGGCAAGCAGGTCAAGAGAGGTGATTCTGCCTTTCTACTCCACTCTAGTGAGAGCCCATCACAGCAGCATCTAGCTCTGGATCCCTCAGCCCAGGAAATACACGGACCTCTTGGAGTAGGTCCAGAGTAAGGCCAAAAATTTATCAAAGGGCTGGAGCAACTCTCCTATGAGGACAGGCTGAGAGAATTGAGGTTTTTCAGCATGAAGAAGAGAAGACTCTGGGGAGACCTTTCAGTACTTAAAAGGGGTCTACAGGAAAGACGGAGACAAATTTTTTAGTAGGGCCTGTAGCAATAGGACAAGGGGTAATGGTTTTAAATTGAAAGAGGGCAGATTTAGACTAGATATAAGAAAGTAATTTTTTACAATGAGGATGGTGAAACACTGGCACAGATTGCCTACAGATGCAGTAGATGCCCCATCTCTGGGAACATTCAAGGTCAGGTTGGATGGAGCTCTGGGCAAACCAATCCAGTTGAGCATGGCCCTGCTTATTGGCAGGGGAGTTGAACCAAATGACATTTAAAGGTCCCTTCCAACCAAAACCATTGTGTGATTCTAAAACTGCGCTTTTAATCACAGCATTGTTTTAACAAAACTTTGCAATGATACATGGTCCAAATCCATCTCTCTTTCAGTCTCAAAAAACATGAAGGGTTGCACAGTTAAACAAGTAGCACGGCAAAATCTGTGACTGACAGCAGATTGCACCTGAATTATTATTTCTGAACAAGCATTTTCAGTAAGTGTCCCAGTCACTATAAAATTCATTGTAGGCTTCCTGACACCCCTTGCTGAAGGCAGAGGAAATCAGATCATACTAGTTTGTGCCCATAATATTGCTCCAAGCAGTGCCTGCATATAGTGCATGTGCTTCTGTGCGATTGCTGGTGCAGCACTGCAGCAGTCACACCTCTGAGCTGCAACCTTCAATCCACATTCTTTACTTTTGCTGAGAGGTGAGTTAAGGAAAACAGATAGATAAAGCCCTCGCTTCCTACTGAGAGGGGCATAAAAATGAACCAGCTACAATTCAACAGCATCAGAAAAGATCTGGTCTTCAAAGTCTTCTGAAACATGAATTCTTCTCTATATAAGAGTTCATACTATGTCAACCCTACTCCCCTACCGGAGTCTGCTTCTAAAGTGTTTACCTAATTAAAAGACTACAGCTGCCATTTTGCAGTGAGGTTCCCCTGGTATAGGACAGGTTTAACTTTCACATCTCGAGAGACAGCATGCTTAGCATCAGTTTTCTCTGTCAGTCCCCTGACATTGACTAATCTTGTACAAAAAGAATAAAAAATAAAAAAAAAGCCAGAGTGAAAAAAGCTAAACATGACTACATTTGAACACAGATCTTCAAAATTAATTTCACAATATAGATTTATCATTCCTTTGTCTGAAATATTCTGTATAAAAGCATGAAGTTGTGAGAAAAAATGAACTCCAAGTAAGCTCAGGGTACTCATAGAGAAGATTGCAGCCTGTAGCTATTCAGCAGGGATGCCTTGACAGGCTCCCTTCCAGTCCACTTGAGTCTTAATGTTGATGATGGGAGGCAATGGCAGAACTGCTTGGAACGAGCTATTTGCAGTATGTCTGGTTACTAAATGTGTCCACTGAGGAAGGTCATTGACCAATACTAATGCACATTTTCAAAAATATCATAGAAAAGGAACTAGTATAGAAAAGGAGAGCAAAACACAAGTTTTAGAAGTTGCCTCTCTTTTTTTTTTAATCTAGACAAAAGCATTCCAGTGTTTTGGGCATGGATGTTTCTCCTTTAATACTGGTGAATTTCTTTCAGAGCAGTAAACGAGAATCTCCTATTTTACTGACATAAATTTCAAAACCATTCAGGCTGTTCTCTCGAGGAACTATAAACCTTATGGAAACACTCATTCCTGTTGCATTAATTTTAAGACTTTTGAAGCTGTCCCAGCTCAGGTAGAACTTTAAATTTGCTGTAAAACTTCCTCTAGTTCAACAAGAGCTTTACATTTAGAGTCTCAGTTAATATATGCTGTTTGTTAATGAATACCTCCACACACTGCTACAAAGGACGCAGGAGATATTGCTTAGGATATGCTACTGCTTACAAATGCTCTGTGAATTCCTTGTATTAAATAATGCATTCAGTTCAACTTAAGTCTCCCTGCTCATGAGCAGGTTCAAGTGGTTCTGTGTTGATAATTCAAAATGATTTGTTGAGTGCAGTCAAAGATAATTCTTTCTCAGTCCATGAGCAGTTGTTTTGGGCATTTAAATTCAAATTGTTTCAGATAGGCTACCCAGTTAAGCAATAGCTCAGTGTAACGTGATATATGAACCTTTCTCCCATCTATAAGACTGAAACACACATATTGGATTGCAACTGGTATCAGACTTCCCAAAGCAAATGGTTACATTTAGAAATACCAAAATTGCCTGTTATGATTACTCTGTAACGTGGCCTCTGGAACCACCATTTCGAAGTTTTCCAGAAGCAAGTTTTTCACTACAATATTCGTGATGCAAACAAAACAGCACCAGTCACATGAATTGTATTTCCAAAGCACGCTTACTTTGAAAATTCATGTTGCCCTGCCTGCTTGGATTTACATCCTTTAGATTATTAAAAAATCCAATCATCTAATCAATAGGCATTCACCAGTGCTACAAATCTGTTAACGCTTGAAATATTCAGCAGCTCTTCTATAACATTGCCCATAAATTCATATGCAAATGAGATTAACAACAGATCACATCTGTAGATACCATACACTCAAGACCTTCATGCAAGCTCCTTCTCGAATGCAAGGGTAAACATCCCACTGAGTACCTCCAGACTGGCAGAAGTTCTGCTGGATGAGGTCTGACAAATCGAGGACAGGGCAAGTTTCCAGCGCCAAAGGACTTCATAGAGCAGCCCAGCCAGCAGCTCTAGCCTGTCTGCAATACTGAAACCTTTTGGACATTAACTGAAAAACTTAAGGCAGCCAGCAACACCTCAAAGATCAAAGGTACTGCTTTTCCTTGGCCTGAAGCTCTACTCAGTAGGGCCTTACACTACAGAAAGGAAGCTTTGTGTTCAGAAGTGCATTTTAATATCTTCACAGTATTCACTCATTTTGATCAAGTCTGGACCATGAAAAACATTTAGGCAAGCCTATCACCAAGAACTAATGGCCCGGGTGAAGCTACCCACTGGCAGCAGTTCTCCTGCAGACTGGCGACTTCAACAAGGCAGAAAGGAAGTGATCTTCACTTCTCTCCCTATGCCCTGCACCCCAGCACCCTTAGGGCTACTAACCAATGCCATTGCTGCTACCTAACCAGCAGCAGGACCAGTACTGTCAGGAAAGAGACAGCAATCCAGTTTGTCCCTAGATCCAAAACTACCTTTTGTACCTTGTTAGGTATGTAATTCCCCTAAAACTAATAGGATGTAAAGACACTTTGGAGCTAGCAGCAGACAAGCTTAGTTACCAAAAGTGATGCAGACATGTTAACAGACCACTGTGAGGGCTAAAGTTTACCTTAAATTACTGAACTAAAAAATTACCATGTGTAAATTTGCCCATGCTGCCAAGGCTAGACCATTTCTAGTATCCAGGATCACACGCTCTCCCCTCATAGTATGTGTAGTTACCTCCACATTTACAAAGCAGTCATTGTCCTAGTGTATATTAAGGGAATAAAAACAGTATAACCATCTGCTATGCTCTCAAAAGAATCCAAGATTTCTCCCTAGTACTGTCATAGCAAACATGTCTCTAACAAAATGCTTTCTCCCAGACTTCTTAAGTGAAAGGCTTCCTTTTTCACACTGTTCAGGTCATCCTGACCCCAAAGAGCACCACAGAAGTCTGGCTTCTAGGTGACCATGACAAGCCAAGTAAGCAAGTGAAACTTTTAAATACTGCTTCTCAAGCACAGCTAAACAACTTCTCCAAACAACTTGAATAATCAGGGAAAGCCTGAGGCAGAGTTATGTCTAATTACTGTGAACTTGTATCACAAAAAGCAGACATATTTCTCCTCAGAGCAGATATTTATAAACCTCCTTTATTCCCCACCACATCCTGTGGTTCCTCAAGAGTTTCCCTATATTAAGCTAAGAACCTGTCTCCTAACCCCTCCCTTCTGCTCTGTTCCACCGGCAAACACAGGAGGCACTGAGGTAGCTCTTCTTTGAAGCAGCCTCCAGTTAGCACAAAATTTAGCTCAGCTTGCTGTGTGTCACTCTCTCACACAGTGTGATCAGAGCACCCTGCCTTCTGGCAATGTTCAATGGCTCCAGGAGACTGTAGATGTTCCCTCATCACAAAAGAGATCAGCCCTCAAAATAGTCTGGTGCCACTGGTCAAACATCCTCTTAGCACTTCCTTACAAGCACTGATCAGGCACCACAGAAAGATGAATTAAGCGTTCACCAAAGAAGCTACAGACCGTCAGAGTAAGAGGATGTTGTGCATTTGACTTCTCAGTTATCATGCCAGTTTATCAAATGGATAACTGGTGGCAATACCCATGATCAGTTTGGCTATAGACTGCAGTGGCATTTAAAGCTGCATAATGTTGTCTGAGGAAGAGTCTTAAATCTTTACATTGCAAAGAAGAAAGACCCCCAATAGGGACCATAAATACAAGTTCAAAAACAGCTATTCAGATAAATGGTATGAATAGACATAATTTCCAAGTTTAGTTTTGCAGCTATTCTGATTAATTCTGCAATAATTTGGACTAGGTGTGCTGACACCTATACCTTGTACAGAAATTATAAAATATTATGAAATAGCTAAGGTACATGTATGTGAAGTTCAACATCAAACAGGGAATTGCTGAATCAACTTAAAACAATCTGGAAGTATATAACCATACAGGAAACATTTTTAAATAAAAGCTTTTTAAAAATAAAATAGCATAAGCAACTGAAGAAAATAGAAGAGTATTACCAAACAAATCCAACAGCCAAAACAAAAAAAAAAAGCGCTTCTTCAGCAAGGCTGTCTGTCCTGCTAGGCTGATATGATTAAGTTTGGCCAGTTTCTGTAGACAGCAGCATGCAAGGGAGAAATGTAGCTAAATTTCACACCTGGCCAGCTCCCACTCCCAGATGACTCTATGTCATCCGTTACAACAGTGGGATCAAACAGAAGCCTGCTTGTTACAGCTCTATACAAGGCGTAAAGGTCACACGTCAGCTCAAGAGGATTAAACCAATTTGCTACATAACCTAACAACGTGTGCTCAGTTATTTATTGTTCTCCTTTAAAAATCTTAGTATAAACCCATGCCAAAAAAGACGAGCATTAGAGTATCAATCACCCTAGAGGGTGATTAGAAGCTATATAAGATTCAGTGGAAATACCAAAATAATTTGCAAGTGATTCACTTTCTAAGGATATGTCCTTAGGCATGAATGGAAAGGTTGAGTTGTGCATGACAATACAATGAAACCTGGCAATTGAAAGGGCAGTTACAGTCCACAACATTATGTTATTATTAAACTATTACATTGACATTTAACATTTATATTTTAGAACCCTTTGGCTGTGCCTGTTCCAAAGGAGATGGCAAAACTCCTCACACACCTCCCATCTTTGTGCCATAACAAGATCTTTGGGCAACCTCTCCTCGTTTCAACTCAAAATAAGCCTGACCCTGAGGCCATGAGGGAGGTACGATGCAACCTGACAAGTTTCCCAGTGTGACTGTGCCTCTGCAAGCTCTGACACAGAGAGCTTTACAACTTTTCTCAGTCTAGACCTAGAGACCTGAATGAGGCAGGAGCAATAGGTTCTAGTTGTAGTCACTTTTATCAAGCAATTCCATCTGCCTTGCCTGCCACTGTGACATACCAACGTGGGCATTTCTTTAAAATGCAACAAAAAATGCATGCATATACACACACAATTTCCAGAGAAGGAGAAAGACCTTGAATAAAATCTGCAAGTTTCATCCGTGGAAAAAGAACTATGCAGTTTCCCAATGCATCTTGGCCTCTCAGTGGTGGCTTTGGGGCCCATTCAGAGCTCAGATCCTTGCAAGAATTTTCAAGTGATATAATAAACACCCAACAGGAGTTCAGAAATTACATGTTGGGACAACCAAAGAGTTGAATGCTAATAATTGGCCTCCTCTCCACTTGCAGATGAGTATTTCATCAGAAACCCACAGGGATGTGTCAGAGGTTGATAGAGGAAAGAGTGCTAATCATATGATTTTGATGTGCTGCTTCTTGAAGGAATCTGAGCCATTTTCCTAATCAATGTAATATGATCTTCAGCCCAAAATGCATGTTCCTGTTCTACTGAATAAATTTTGCTTGAGGACCAATAATTGCAGAAGGGCCTTAATTCTTTTGAGGCTTCTGAGGAGGCGACGAAGGAACTTGCAGGTCATATACCAAAATACCCAGGAGTCCTTGGCTTTTGGGATAATTGAAAACAGAAATAAAATTAAATTCATCTCACACAGGCCAGCATGCATTTCTGGATGTATTAGGACAGACTTTGATTTTTTATTTGACAAAACACTGTTGACATTACTTCTGTCTTTTCAATGGCTGCCAGAGCTATTAGGAATTAAGGTCAAACACTAAATTAACTTTGCTGAGACAGAGTACATATCAGGGCTGTTAATTCTGCAAGGCTCTCAGTTCCTGCCTGAAGGTGAGGGTAGAGAAAAATGGAATAAAATGGGCTGGAATAAGAAACTATCTTTTGCCCGCCAGCCATAAATCTGAAATCTTGGAAAGTTCTAGGGAACACCAAAGGTAGCAATTCTAACATACTGCTCAGGCCACAGAACAAGAAGCTTGCACACTGAAGTGCTACAGAATGCTAAATCATGAGGTGAGGTGCCAGAGTCTGTGCCACAGCTGAACCTCAGCTGGAGCTGTTAGTGTCTCCCTGGCAGAAACCCAGCAATCACACTACTCTGGCTGCTGCTCTCAGCTGTAGTAGTGTCACCAGTTCTCCCAGTTTATACAATACCTTTTCTCTTTTTTTTTTTTTTTTATGCAATATAAATTCTCCCCAAACTAACAGGAAGCTTCATCTGCTATGTCTTCACGGGGGATATTTAACCAGACTGAAAAGGAAGGCATAGAATTTTGTTGTCTATGTTGGGATCAGCTGTTAGGAGCCAATCAATCCCCAAACAAGCAGCAAAACTATCCTGAGAGCAGCTGACACTTGTAGCAGCTTAGCATCAGCTGGATGCTTTTAAAAATCCAAGACTGTGCACAAAAATAAACTAGCAAATGTAATTAATTTGTTATCACAAGTTATTAATGCACAGGGTCAGACTTTACCATGATATGAATAATCAAAAATATACTTTGCTCTCTTCTCCTTCCATAGCTTGGCTGAGTGCTTCACAACATCACACTACCGCAATGTAAGAAACTAATGCAATTCAATCCCTTGCAAATATCTGAAGTTTCCTGACTTTCTCCCACAGATGAAATAGTGTTAGCATCACCAGTTTCATCTTTCTGTCTGCACGTATAAATTACCTCTTTTATCTTGCTCCTCTAGTTGCTTATTATGTGTGGGCTGTATTAGTAAGGTGACCTGAAAGTACTCCTACTGAATTACTGTGACCTTCATAAGAGTGTGATACATTAGGCCACTGCAGTTGAGAGATTAGTCTACAGCTCTTCCTCCTTTTTTGTGAGAGAGCTTGTCTCAAACTCCGTAGATGGGAAGGGCGTAACTTGGTTTGTTCATACTCCTAAAGATGAGAATTGCAGAAGATGCTTTAGTACTCAACAAGAAAGAAAACAATGTTACTGTGTAACACAGAGTCATCCTGCTTAAATCCCTTGGAACTACTAGCTTTTAACATGCTTGTTCACCTTATTGATAGAAGTTCTACAATCTTTCTCAAGTAACTTTTGTCTGCAGTGTTCAGGATGCCATTGATATTATTAAGATACAGAGCTTCTCAAAGTACCCTGATCCCTCAGCTGACATGGGAAGGTGGTTTAGTGAGTCTTACTACAGTTGAAGTTTTAAACAGAAATCCTCACCATTACACTTGGAGCTCACCAGCCTCTCCTCAACTGAGAAACCAAGGGTTCAAACAAAGGGTCTAAACCATCACATGGTCTTTCTTTGTATTTGAGTCATTTAGTTCACACCAAGGAAGGTTATTTCACACTACGGAAGAGTTTTGTTCTCTGAAGTACTGAGTGAGAAGCTTTGGGTCCTGACAAAGTCAAGGGAGGTGCCTGGAAAATAGTTAAGCATCTTGCCAACACTACACAGCCTAGATCTTGAAGTGGTATAAATTGTCACATTATGAAATAGAGATTAAAAGAAAAAAATTTAAGACTGGTATGCTTTTTGCCCATGGAGATATTTTACAAATATGAGGTAAATGCACAGAAAGCAAGCTATTACTTCAATGACTTTGGTATAGACTGGAGAGTCAGTTGCCTTAATCTCTGTGGAACAGGTTTCAGCTGTGTTGTTAGAAAATGTATTCAAGGAACCGTTCACTCTTAATTCTTATCCACACAATTGTTCCTCTGCAAGAGTACCTAAATATAAAGGGAGCTTAGTGAGAGGTGTTCTTTAAATATGTATGAAAGCCTAAAAAATGGCTTGCCTGAATGACCATCATATAACTGGAACATTCCACTTCAGAGAAAGAAAAAAAGGTACTACCTCAAATAAAACCATGAGCACTACAGTAAGAAAGAAAGAGAAACAACTCATCTAATGCTACAAACTGGAAAAGTACTCCTGTATGAAGGATGTCAGAGTCCTTTCCAGTCATCCTATCAGATAGCCATGAAAGCCTCATAAAAATAAAGCACGCCTCTTTAGAGACAGTAAGAGAAATTGATTTAACAATTAAACACCCATTGAGACTCAGCGCTCAGATTATCCATTAAGATTAAAAACATTAGAAAGGAAAGGAAAAGGGGAATGGGAAGGGGAAGGGAAAGGGTAAGGGAAAAGGAAAAAGGGAAAAGATGAGCTTCTATTTTCAAAGTAATACTTTTGGGCTGTTAAGAAAATCAGTTATTTTTAAAGGTGGGGAAAATTATTATTTCAAACATGGAGTACGCAAAAGTCAGAAGAGAAATGTAACCAGGTGGGAAGAAGTACTTCTGCTTTCTACTCAAAAATATATGAGATTTTTATTCAAGCCACCATTGACCTAAGTTATCAATCAAAAATCTTGGCAAACCGAAAATCCCTTCCTTCCCCAAAATAGTTTACTGGACAATAGGAAAAAAGAAAAGCCTCACTTGATACTTTTGAACATGTTTACTATCCAAAATAAATTTTGCCATAAAACTTCTGACCTCCTCTAACCAAAAGATGAAAGAAAAAAATTAATCTGAAATTCCTGTGACATCTAAAATTTCAACAGATGACATAAATTAAGATTCTTAACCTCTTTAACTGGTTGAAGCTTCCCCTGATGAAAAATTATTATTGCTCAAGAGGCACTTTATCTATATAATATGGAAGCACAGAGCTGTGAAGTTCATTAGTAGAGGGAGAATTAGCAAAAACTTTGAAAGGAATCCTTCTCTCTCACAGGACAGCTATGAGCATCCAGAAAGCCTGTGTGCAGAAAAGCCTACAGTAGTAAGAACTGGAAGGGGATTGACTAAACTGAAATAAAATGACCTTATAGTTTTTGCATAACAAGGTACTAAGTAAAATCTGATATATGCTTATTATATTTTTCATTAATGTAAAAAAGATTCCTCTTTTATCCACTCACACTTCTGTGAAAGTCACTGATCTACTTCATTTGCCATGTCCCTCTTCATTTCACAATATTTGTATAAGACAAACTATATCTGGTAACTTACACAGTTTTCAGGAAATTTTAATAGTTCGACTCCTTAGACTAGGCAACACTTATGAGTAACTTAATGAATAGGTGAATATTTCATTCAGGTATAAGTACAATACAGTGTAAGAATAGATTCTTAATCTGCATTTTAATTTTATTTTAATCAAGATTTCATCCCAGCTTTCTCTCACAAGACCACAGTTTGGAAAGAGCAAAACAAGATGTTCTATACCTGTCTATACCTAAAGGTGTTTGAGGAGCTCATCAAACAATATCACCTTTTAAAATAAGAAACTTAAAAGTACATGTAATGGAAACCATTGCATCACACAAGACAAGGCAGAAAGATATCCTAATCTGAATGTGAAACCCAGGGAAGCTGAACAGTATAATGCACATTCTCTGAGCAACTTAGGTACTGAAATGGATGAATCACAGGCACAAAAGAAAAAAGCTCTCTAACAAAAGTATTACTGAAAATTATTCTTGAGTAGGTATCTTACAGAACGCACACACACCATTACTACAGTATTACATTATTGCAATCACTCACTTCTCTTATGTACCAAGAGTTATTAGTTAACATCTGTATGACTGGGACATAGTTATTTATCTAATGAGCATCACAGAAAGCCCTTATTCAGCCTCAGCTATTCCTTTGTGATTGCTAGTGTTCACCATTTAGGCCAACTAAACAAAAGGCAAAGAAGTCATCATTACAGAACATTATGTAGCAGAATACCTTACAATTACAATGCAACTAAAAACGTAAGGATCAAATCACAAACAGGCTTGGAGAAGTACAAAATATCCCCAGAGAATCAGAGACTTAGATTTCTCAGTGTTTTTAAGAAAGTTTCAACTCATCTAGCAGCTAAATGCATGTTCTTGTGTAAGTATCTGGGCACACAACTAGGTGCTCCAAGATACAGCCAAGTAAATAGATATTAGAAGAACGTCTTCCTTCTCGTTGCAACCAAAATTTTTTGGCCTCAGTAAACTGGTGACAAAAATCAGAAGTATTTATAAGAGTTGATCCCTTTCCTCTTAGGAGCTGGTGCAACATATTGAATCTTTAATTTTTTTAATTAAAATAAGCGACACCTCAGACAAATGCAAAAGTTTCACAGGCTTTGAACCAGAAACTTCAATGGCACCCATTGAAAGTTTTGTTGTAGCAAGTTAATTACTTTCCCATAGCATTTGACTGAAGTAGTACAGAGTCAGGACTCAGAGAATTCTTCTGAAGTATACATTGCTTTCATAGACATCTGCAAGATTAAGCATACAAGATGAAAGAACAAAAAATCTGACACACACTGATTCACAAAGCAAAAGGAAATACAAAGCTTGTAGGTGAGACGGAGTGCTATACAGCAGTCTTCTTAACTACTTGTTCCCTCTCTGCACTTCATTTGTCCCCCTGCCAAATTAATACTGTCATACAACATGGGAAAGAACATACTGGCAGGCTCCCTAGCAATAACAAGTACTGTAAATTTATCTGCAATGCATCATTGACGACCACTGCTGGTTTCCTACCACAGAGATGTGTCTGACTCAGGTAATAAACAGTCACAAAAATAAATAAATTCTTAATAATATATCTTTTTAGGTTCAGTTCTATCCAGCGTGGTTGGATTGTTTAACTTTTTTTCTTTTTCTTTTTTTTTTTGGCATGTAAGCTACAAAATCAAAAGCTAATGAAGACTTTTCATTCACACTATATCAAAACAAACTCCAAACCCCATAATTACTATTATGATGAAATCATTGATTTGTTAATATATATTAATTATAGAGCCACTAAATCTCCTAGCTGATAGCTTTGCTAGAAAAAAAAACCCTATTTCTTAGAACTCATTTTATAATATTTTTCATACCATCTTTTAAAAAAATAGAATCAAGACAGTTTCCTGCATTTGCCTTTGGAAATTTTCCATGCCCAGTGAAACTGCTCATCAGATCTTTTCTGTTGCTCAAAAAGTTGCTTTTTCTTGAACTGTATAAAATTTCTCTAAGCTATAACCCATTCTGTTCTATTTACATAAGACCTCTCAGTGGCTAATTTTACTCCAATATGTATTTACCTCCCCAATTAATTTCTATTAGGTTTTTTTATATATATTTTATTTCTTTTTAACTTAGTACCAGTGAGGTTTTTCCTGCTTACTTCTAGCATCACTTTCTAGCTCCAGTTATGAGATGTCTGGAATTAAACATGCAGTTGGAAGTCAAGGTGAAGTTTGCACAGGAAGAAAAGACAGTTATTTCTTTGTTATGTCACATGACACTTCTAAGGAAAGCACAGATCTTCCTTGACTTTTGTAGTTGGTCTATATCATTACACTTCATGTTATACAGACATTCACAGGGTTTTACAGCAATAGGCCTTCCTAAAAAAAATAAATTCAGTTCTTAAATAATGAGCTATTTTCTCCCTTATGAATGAACTTTCTTCCTGTCTTCTTCCTGTTATTTAATTTTACTTTTCTCCTCATAAATTTGTGAAGATACTTACTATCTCTAGTTTCTTTGTCCAACATTAAACCACTGTGTTTAAGTTCGCTTGTCTCTACCAAGTTTCAAAAAGGAAAAGAGCAGTGGAGCATGAAGAATTCTGTGCACTTCTTTTCTCAGGCACGACCCTCTGCTAGAGCGCTACTCAAAGCACAGTCTCTAAACTGGACAGCAACGGGTGACAAAACATTGCAATAACTTAGAGTAGTGTTCCTAAGACAGGGTGCCAAACATTGATGCTCCCCCCCTGTGCTTTTAGTGTGTGCAATTTCTGGTGCATTCAGTTTTGTAGCATTGTTGATATAGTCTCATGATATGGAAGTCTGTTGTTTCATGGATTCTTTTGAGGGAAGCATACAATCGTCTAGGTTGGAAGGGATCTTTAAGATTATCTAGTCCAACCATCAACCAAACTCTGATAAAAACCATCACTAAACCATTCCTCTAAGCACTATGTCTATCCAGGAATGGTGCCTCAACCACTTCCCTGGGCAGTCCATTCCAATGATTAATAACCCTTTCCATGTAACATTTTTTGTAATATATAATCTGAACCTCCCCTGGTGCAACTTGAGGCCATTTCCACTTGTCCTATCACATGTGACTTAGGAGAAGAGACCGATCCCCGCCTCCCTACAACTTCCTTTCAGCCTCCTTTTCTCCAGGCTGAACAACCCCAACTCCCTCACCCTCTCTTCACAAGACTTGTTCTCCAGACCCCTCACCAGCTCCCTTGACTTCCTCTGTTCCTGCTCCAGCACCCCAATGTCTTTTTTTTGTGGTAAAGAGCTCAAAACTGGACACAGTACTCAAGGTAGAGCCCTCACCATATAACATAAATCAGGATTTCTTGCAAGTGTATTATACTAATTATTTATTTCTGTTTCTAACAAATCTCTAGGTTTAATTTTAATTCCTACAAAAAATGCTACATAATTGGTTATTTTCTAAAAAGTCAAGAATGATGCTTCTGGAAATCAAGAAATACACTGTGTTCACAGTGACGAGGTTTTTTTTCCCACAGATGATTAGATACATCATCAAGCTGTTCTCATTATTTTTCAATAGGTGAACCAAACAGTAGTAGATTTAGCAGTGGTTTATTCACTGAGATGTCTTTAATTGTTAATGTAATAGATTTCAAGCTGTTATTGATGGCTGCTAAAATACTGTCATTCAGAAATCAGCATCAGGCATATCAAAGTGAGTCCTGCCGTTCAAGTGATTACCACCTACTTAGGTAATTACACTAAGATTGTCAAAGAATGAAATTAATACAATGTACTATCTCTTTAATACTTTCATCAGCATTGAACTTTTGTTTTGTTTAAGGTGAACTGAAAGACAGAAGGAAAGCGGTAACAAGAAATTTCTTCCTTTCAGTTGAATTCAGTTCATGTGAAGAAGAGCAGGAACTGAATCCAAATAGAAAGACCCATCAAAGGCACAATAAACTTGTCTAGTAAGACAGTAAGCCAGGTGGCCAGTAGATACAGGAGCCTGTTCTAACTACTAAGCCAATTCACTCTTGCAAAAAAACTAACATATTTCACAGGTGATAATAATTTCATGAAATCTCTAGTCACACATGCTATAAATGGAAAGAAATTGTACAGATAAGGAATCTTACTCTTACAACCATGCCTGCATTTGCTCCTGCAGTGAAGCTAGGAAAACTCCTCCCTGCTGTGGCACAGGCACTTCTGCAAAGTCATGTGTACCTTAGTATTACTCAATAAGAACACTAAAAATAAAGTGCTACGTATCACAGAAAGAAACAGCCCATCATATACAGCTGCGAGGCTTTCCCATATATGCTGACTGAACAGCTGGAAACAAATGCACTTGGGATGTTTTCCACATAAAAATCAATTAACATCTGCATTAGAAAATAGGCAAATATACACAAACATAAGAATCAGTAGAAACATCTTTGAAAAATCATCTATGTGCAGATTCCCAGACTACATTCTAACACTGAGAAAATGCCAGAAGCAGTTTTGGACAGACAAGATTTCTGATCTAATGCCAATGTTTTCCACTGGCTGCCTTGCTGTAATTGAAGTGCAATATTTTGTTGATAACAAGAAAAGCTATTCATTTCAAGAGTTACAGATATTGTTACTTCAAAAATTTCAATAATCTTTCTAGCTATTGCAAAAAAAAAAAAATCAATGTAGCTTTCACAGGATTTTTTTTTATTATTATGATTCATATGAAGATTTTTAAGCATTCTCTTTGCCTAGATGAATACACAGTTCAGTTTGAAAATTTGAAAATTATTATTTTTTCTCCAGGCAGGTTGTTAACAAGAATCTATTTACTTTTCCATAGGCTTTGCTTACCTAGCTTACCAGCTGTTCAAATAAACAAAGACTATTTTTCAAACCATAAATTTAAAAATAGTAATATATTATACTCATCCATTCCTCTTGTGGCAGAAAATCACAATGTTTTATCACAGAAATACAAAAATTAGCTAATCCACCAAAATTTGTACATTAACAAGTAGAGGCAAAGTACAAGTATGTGTTGAGAGTTTTTTCTGCCCCCCATTCACTGAGGAATTTTTATGCTTAAATCTAAAGTGGGCCTTGGACCAGCAAAAGTGAAGATGATTCCTTCTTCACTGACTTTACTTCAAAGCCTCTTACCAAACGAAACATATTTTTTGAAGTCTAATTTTATAAACTTTCTTTTGCTATTCTGGTCATATCAAGAACACCTATATGGCATCACCTAAAAACAATAAACAAAGCAGATGACTAGCATAATTTATATGAGGCATTTTCAGTAGTAATAATGATTCTTGTGCAAAATCAGTTTGTCAGATTTCAAGTACCAATTCTCATGTTATTGGAATTTTACTCCATTCTTTTGCATATGTCAAGAGACTCCTCCATATCACTGTTCCAAAGACCAGCTTTTTCCAACGGTTTCAGCTTTTTGCTGATTGAAACATCTGCCTGCTGGCATCACTCCTTAGTTATCTCATTTACAAAATGTATTGTCTACTGTCTATTGTGCTCCCTTCATGCTTCACCTGTTTTTGTGGGGTTTTTTTCTTCAAAGAAAAGTTCTGCAAATTCCTTCAAGCAGAATCTGCAGCACCAAGTGAAGACTCTCAAACAACAGCTTGCACTGGGGTTTATTTTGTTTAGTTGATGTAACTGCAGAGTGATATTCCACCCTGGCTACTGGGCAGGGGCTTTACTGGAAACAGCAAAACACACAATCATAATGCTGCCAGGAACTAGATAACAGATTCAGAGCTAAATCAGCATATCTCTGCAAAGCAGTGAATTGCATTGTGTTGACATATTTTCAGTTATATTTTGTGTAGCACTTTGGAGAATGATGTATTCATCTCTAGAACAAAAATGAACAACAAAAAAAATCATTTTATTATTCTGCAAGGCAAGCCTTTCCCAAGGAATCTGGACTCATTAATTCCCATTCAATACCAGGTCATCACCTTTTGTTTACAGACCTTCTCCTGACTATTCTTCATGTATCTTTTCACTTGATTCTGGCTGACTTGTATCAGAAAAAAAATTCACCTGTCTATATTCACAAGTCTGTATCATTGCCACCATATAATATCTTTAATTTTTTCCTATCATCAGTTGTCTTGAATGAGATATACTGTTAATAGTAAACAGATCAGTAGAATAATAAGGAGTTCAAAGCATAGCTGTGTCAGTAGGAAAAGGTGTAATGCTGATATGAGAACAGTATCTTGGCAGTTTTGACTCTGAATGCATAGCAGCTGGATAGAACAGGACTCAGAGCAAATAATAACAACAGCAGCCACAACAGAGCATAACTTCTGTGAAATTACAGCTACATTGAAGGAGGAGAAAATACCCTGACTTACAAGAAAAGGAGAAGCAAAGTCCTATTCAATGCATAGCACCCAGGACAAGAGAGGCTGTGAAAGACACAAAGGGATTTCTATTTAATTCCCAGCTTGAGGGACAGTTTCAGCAAAAAACTTACTGTGTTTCTGTGGCAAAAGTATTTCCCTATTTCACCAGAGGATGTACATGTGTGTGTGGACGTGTTTGTCAGGATCATTTTGTCCAGGTTTACAAATTGCTGGGAAAGCATAAGAACTGTGTAAGGGCTGCTGTAAGTCATAAAAAGATTATATATATACACACACAGTTAAAGATAATGGTTCTTGCTGCAATAGGTACTCTGAATGTACTGTCTCCCAGTCTCGTCACTAACTTTTCTTCTTCAAGAGCTCATTAAAAATTCAGATTTGTGCATTCCAATTTTGATAATCAGCATTAGAATTGAATGTTATTTCTATACAATCAATTTGAATCAAACTCAGATGTAAAGCTTGATTAATACTTATGTTTTTCTACTGCTCCTACTTGAAATAACTGTCAACTCCTGCGACTGGCCTGATCACAATTACTACATGTTGTATCTTCTTTCATTAGAGAAAACAACTTGCATTAAGCACTTCATAAGATTTGATTCACATTCTGCTTTCACTTTGGGGCACTTGAAACTCCAGTATTAAAGCAGAGCAACAAAATTTCTATAAGCATTTGCATAATAAATGCACTAAGGTTTGTTTCTGCTTTCATCGTGTATTGCAAATAAACTCCCATGAAAATTACTAAAGTCAGAATATCTTTTATTTTCCCAGACTTCTGCTTCATGCTACCATTAATTAGACTAGTTTCCAGGCACCTGTATGGAGCCTAAATTTCAGAAGTAGCATGTGAATGTACCACACATTCTAAGCAATTTTAATCCCTCTGAAAGCACAACAGTGAGCTTCACAATGCAAGTCTGGCTGGCCATAAAGTAAATATTTTCATTAATTCAAGCACTAGAGTCTTCTAAAAGTGCAATTTTCCCAGCATTAGAAGAAAAGTTAGCCTCTCAACCCTACTGTAGTCCACTCTCCTTGAGCATGAATCCACACTCTGCAGACTCCCTTCAGAGACCAGCTCTGTCCTGTACTATCTACAGCACTGGAGAACTACATCTTGGCTTATGAATTTCCATACCAATGAGATGTGCAAGACCTGACAACCCAGATAATTTACATCCAAGAAGAGTGGAGAAAAAGACAGTGCTGATGCTGATGAAGTCCGTTTTAATAGGACCAGCCCTTTCTCGTACACAACATTAACATAGTTATTGGGCAGTAAGTACAAAAATGTGAACTCAGCAGACACTTGAGACAGCTGTCCCTGAATACAGAAATACGCTCGAGGAAAAAAGAGTGAAAAGTGAGTGAAGAAGGAAATGTGGCAGACGGCCTAACAGAAAAATATGTTGGATGCCCTACATATCCTGGGCACATGACTTCTATTAACTTAGCTGTCAAAGTCAAGTTTAGAGACAAGCTTCTTAAAAATTGTCCGTGGTGTGTTAGTATAAAAACAAATAAATTCTGCAGTAGACCACTAATAATGTAGTCTCCAAAAGCCCAAAGAATCTTTATAACTAACATAGAAATAATCTTATAAATGACCTTTTCCTATTCAGCATATCTTTTTCAAGCTTTGAACCTGCATGAAACAGCAGGTTTTCTCAATATGTTGTCTCTTATAGTGAATTGCAGACTTCAAACAGCCAGTCAATATGTTGACTTTTACATCTTCTAAACTCATACAAAAATATTAATTAAAAGTAAATAGCTTGTGCTGAAGAAAAGAAGTTAATTCTCATTGCCTGAGAATATAAATAAACTTCATTAATCAGATTATTTTCAACTTTGGTTTTATCACAAAGATAAAGAAAAGTACTTCTAAGATTTCTCTGTACCTCCGCATTCACTTTCATTGGCTTCTCCCCAGAACTGTCTTCTTTAGTGCATTTTGGCACACAAAATCCAGCAAATTCTCTTCAGACAAAACTCAGTCAACAATACTATCTGAGTTAACGCATTGCTAAACAAACTCTATTCACTATTTACTGACTGTCATAAAATTAAAGTCATGTTCCTACAATAAACCTGAAGGTAAGTCGACAGAGCTTAATTTTATAGAAAAATAATGTTCTACTGTGTTTCAGAGCTTTTTTTTCTTTGCAATCCATAGATGTAATCCTTTCTCTTTTCTGATAATTTTTTTCTTTATATTATAGTGCCATTGCTGAGCCTCTGTGACATCCAAAATCAATAGTAAAACCATATCAATATAGCCGTAAGGATGCACCTAAGGGTCCAGTCAGTCTTACAAGCACTTTTAATTAACAAGGATAAATTGATGCCAGCTCAGTTCCTCAGGACAGTAAGGGTTCTCCATATAAACGAGGACTTCGAACTCACAAATGTTAAAAAGAGAGAAGTATACCTGCAACATCTCTCTCTTTAAGGTGTTGCCTATAATTCCATACGTCTCTGGACACGTTTTTTTCAAAAATCTGGCTTTGGGAGAGGGCATTTTAAACAAAGAATAAGCCAAATTGCTACAAATGCTTATATTATCTACAAGCAATTACAAATATGTCCTTCACAGAAACTTCAGTTTGTTACATACTGCGCTCTACAAGCCACCTTGAAGACCATAGTAAACTTGGAACCAGATATCTAAGAGTGATATATCCAGACTGAACTGACAGAAAACTTGTAAACATTCAAAGATTTCAGCCTTCTGGCAAATGACGCTGACAATTCAGCCCCTGATCAGTACTACACTGATACAATAGTGGCGGACAGATCAAAAACTGTAACATCACTTAAAAAATATGCACAGCTTCATCACATGCCATTTGGCTTCTCAAATTCTAACCTATTTACTTTTCCTTGAAAAGCAGTTTGGAAGCTGGTGACTCCCAAGCTCTTTTGAACAAACATATTTGATGCACCTGAGTTCCAAACTGGCCTGCACCCCTGTCTTGGATTTCTGTTTCTTTACAAAATTTCAGTAACAACTATACTTGGCCTGTTCCATGTCTTAGCACATTCTGCCTGTATGTTTCTTCTCTTCTTCACAGCTTAGTTTCAAGTCCTTAGAGAACCACAAAATTATCTTACCTCCTATAACCTGATAAAAGTAATTACACTGCAGACTACTGCATGCTCAAAGAGTCGATATTGCTACATTACTATACTGAATTAATAAAGATACTTATAGCAAGCCAGCTACTCAGCAATTTGTCTGGAAAAAGATACTCAGAAAGAAAAACAGAAAAGAAATTGCTGTGAATGTCTCCTGCATAATGCACAGGAGAAAATGTTATAAAGTGTCTTCATGAGAATAAATTATTTCCAGAAATTTAAGGCCAGTTTTCTGGGAAAATGCATTTTCATTGACTAAAACAGTAATAAGTTTTTCTTACTCTTGTTCCAGAATTCTCATGCAAGTAACAGCCTAAAAGATGGAACAAATACATTAACTTGACAAAAGTTTCTCCAGGATATGCTGTCGTCAATGCACAGGAAAAAAAAGGCAGAATTTATTTGCAATTCTTTATCATTTAAATAATGGAGAAATCAGAACCTCCACTAGGCTGTTAAAAGAGGTAAAGATTGAAATATTTAAGTCAAAATGAAACCTGCCTTTAGACTAATCGTAGCACAGAACAAGGGCTAGAGGACTATCACAAAATCTGCATATACAGAACTTTCACTGACAAAATTATTTTGTGTTTTCACCAGTTGCCACATCAAGTATTTCAGTGAAGGGAGTACAGGGTAATTACAGGGGGGGGAAAAAAAAAAAAAGGAAAAAAAAGAAAACAACACATAAACCTCTTCCCTATGGACTACAGAAAACTTACTTAGAGTGAATCTGAGAAATTTTCACATGGGATTACTGAATATAGCAATAACAATTAATTGAAAAGAAAAATGCACCTTGAGTGAGGTGTTCCATAGCAGTGTGTATGATCAGTGAGATTAGTTCCTGTCTCCACGCTGCAATAGTAAAATGTCCTCTTCTCAGTGATGCTTTTAACATGCTGTTCACTTTTCCTCTTTTCATCAGTAGATGAAAGAAAGATTAAAGATAACAAGAGGGGGGGAAATTCTAGCATATGCTATCAGTACGTTTGCCAGCCTCTCATGATCAGATTTGGAAGTGTGACAAAATGTCAGAGAGAAATGAACTTTTGCAATAATTTCTTTAAAGCAAACAATCTAAATAATCAGAGCAAACTCTGACATCCTTTCCAAAGCCTGTCACATTCTTTAGGCTCAATTCTATTACAGCAATATAAAGATAATGCCATCTCAGCACATAGCCTTTCCTTGTCCTTAGAAAGGACAATACTGAATTATTAAAGTAACTAAATAAATAATCCAAATTTATAACTTATGCACATATTTTGGAGAAACAAACAATTTATTGGGATTCTTTCAAGAAAAACATAGTAGATGCTTAACTATGGATAACCTCTGTATTAAAAAATGTTTAGATTTTCTGAAATCAAGGTTAAGACTACATTCTGTCTACTACTTCCTGCTTTCTTAGGAATATCACTAAATACAATGTATTTGAGAATGGAACATGCTGTCTATGTTTTAGAGGAGAGTCGAGTCCAAGGTACCTGATGCAATTTAAGAATATTCAGGCAATGTATTTAATATTTATCAGATATTTATTTTTTTTTAATTGGGGTAGTAATTATTAAAATAGACCCCAAACTAAAACAGTCTCTAAGACAACTATATTGTGTGTCTATTAACATATATTGTGTGCATATTAACATTCTCCCAATAATTTTAGGCTGATTCATCATCACAGTCTGTTCAGATACAGGATTATCTTAGAAGTTTTCTGTATCAGGTACAGAAGTCCAAACTGTTGATCTTATCCATTTCAGAGGAATTGAGAAACTAACCTGTTACACTGTTGTAATGATACTTGGAATTTGAGATATCTGGAGACCACAGTTTGACAACATATGAGTGTCTATACCAATACAACAGTAGTACTCTCCACAGTGCTTTTTCTATGTTTTTTTTCCAATTCTCCCATTCTTTTAAGCTGGATAATTGGTCCACAAATGTAACAAGCTTGCATTGACGTTCTATGTTATTTAGCAGGAATTTTTACTCCCTTATGGCTTTCATCTTTCAATTACTCTGCTACTTTCCATGATGTTGACCATTTCCCCAGTTCCACACACAAGTGCTTCCACACACAAGTGCTCCACAGTTCAAGACTCCAAGCATGGGGCTCAAATGAAAACGCTACACATGTCAGCTGACACACACAAAAAAGTTATATAATATCACTTAAATTGATATCCCAGTTCAGCTTGCTTTAGTTCTGTTTTCTACGCACTTAAGTCATTTAACACTTTAATCCATTTACTTCTGTCTGTTCTTTCAAAGCTAATGTTATAAAATTACTGATTTAAGTCAATAATTTTTTTTTGTCTGGGATATCAAAACTGGCAAAAAGCTATACTCTGAAAGTCTTCCAGCAAATTACCTTTCAATAATTATCGATTTCATCAGTTCTGGTTGGAGGGACTCCCATCATTCTGATGATCAATGAAAACCCAGTAACAATAAACACAGCACTGTCACACGATGAAAGTTTCACACCTGTCACATCTTAAGTCATAGTTTATCTTTGTACTCCACCCAAGGAGGGTAAATATCAAACCACTGCCACAATAGAAATTTAGTTAAATATTGCAGTTTTCTCCTCTGGTATGGCTGTGGCAACTGATGGAACTCTTAACTAGCCTCCAGCAAAGGGACAGGCTCCCTGCTGAAGGCTCCTCATGCATTAACTCACGTCAGCCCTAACTATATGAATATGTATGGAAGCTGGAGTCTAAATAACACTTCAGAACAGAGATTACTTTGGCAGAGCCTTTTCTGGTGTATATGACCAATCAGTTTCTTAATTTAGAAGGGCCGTACTGCCTTATAGTAAGAATTATTTCAGCCTTTTCACTTTGAACAATATTGAAGTATTGTTCAAAGTCTGGAAATAGAGACAGTTTAAAAGTTATGGAAAGCCTTTCTACGTCAATTCTCCTTCTTTCTGTGTCAATGACTGCAGGAGACCTAAGAACAAGACCTAGCTTCCATCCGCTGTTTCCTGACCTACAGCCTTTTCTTTTGAGTATTTTCTAATGCCACCAATCAGTGCAAGACCCGGCTCTCTCTGTCTGCCTAGCCTTGCTGCAAAACACTCTTTCAACTGCTGGCATATTTGGAATAGAACTCTGATACCGAATTTGCCCCAAAAGGCACAAAGAGACTGCTTAGAGACAAAGTTTCATGCCCAAAGCAGGAGGTATTTTATTTGCAACGCGTTGGGGAGCTCTCCAGGTCGCCCTGGGCAAAGAGCTCCATCGTTAACAATCAGTGAAGTTCTTTTATACAGTTTCTGAGTATAGGTTACATCATTACATATGCATATTCATTACATCGCAACACTCGTATTAATATTCATATATAGGTGGAGTCTGGGCGGAGTCTTCCAATTTGGGGAGGTTTGCAGGGGGAGATCCGGAGCCTTCATCAGGGAAGGTGGTCTTTTAGGTTGTCTTCATCAGGCTAAACTTTTGAACTCCTCCCAAGTCTTTCCTAATTTGGGTAGTTTCCTTGTATTGTTGGCAGGGTCTTGGTGACCTTTGCCCATCCTAAAACTGCTGATGCCCCTATCTTTGTTTATGCTAATTTATGGTTTTAGTAGTCTTTTCTGTCAACATGTTCTGTTTTCCTAATGCTAAGCTTTTTAGTGCTTCACATTCTTGTGTTTTAACCCTTGGTTTCTCAAAGACTGCTTCCCTTTAGTGGTTTCAACTCCAAAGTGCACACATTCAGCATTCGTTTAAACAGAAATTAATCAGATGGTTAAGTAGGACAGTTTTGGATGTGCTGGCAGATATAGTTGGAGGTAATAGTTTGCAGTAGGTGATAACTAACAGTTGTCATACACACATGTACATACTATTGTGGAATTAGGGGCTTAAAGTCTTTCTATTTTTGCCTCTGGTTTTCCCAGTATCACATTTAAGTCATTTGGTATCATGTAGCATGCAAGCACATCATAGTCACCTTTATCAAAACCAGTTAGCCAAACTCTTGTGCAAATGTATATAGCAAAATCTATCTTGTCCCAACTCTTAATCTTCACAAACATAATTGCCAACATATATATTTAAACAAAACAGCTAAACACAGTACTGGGAAAAAGCTGAATAGCCTTATATCTGTCTGAGTGAAAACTATACACAGTTGAGCATGATGGGAGGAAATTCACACAATAAAAATCAGAAAAATATATTTGTCTGAAACTCTGAAAATACTCAGGTGGAGATAAGGACTGGCTTGAAAATGAACAGGAAAGCAGAAGCACAAAATACAAAAATCTAGTGCCTAAGAGGCTTGATAAATTCTGAAATCTCTAGGGCCCTACAACAGAAAAAAAATCTAATAACCAGAAAAAAAAAAAATCATTTACCACACAAACGTTACACTCCAAGGATAAACTGTGATAGTACATCAACTGTTACTTCTCTTCATGTCTGTGTTTGCCTCTTAGCACTGATTTCTCTCACAACATGGAACTTGACACATCTGTTTGTTTTGTTGTATGTTGGTTTGTTTTGGGTATTTTTTTAATTGGGCACAACAAAATTAATTTTGAGAGGCATATTATTTAACGGACTTTCTGATCAAAATTATTTTTGTGAATTTCTTGTTTCACTTCTTGTTTTAAATGACTGGTTTTATCTTGCATCAAAGTGTTTTAATCCTAAGTGAATTCCAAGAAAACAGTTTAAAACACCTGAGTTAGCCTACAGGTTTGGGGTGTTTTAATGTCATTAAAATGTATATCATAAATATTAAAACAACTTTGAAATACATAAATTTTAACCTGCCAAGTTATCCAAAATATAGCATAGTTTGAATTATTTCTGAGCCAGAGAACAAGAAACTCACATGGTTCTAAATAGTTATTCCCCCACCTGAAACTAGTCAAGGACTAATAGTAAAGGCACCCTCTTCAAATCTGAAATACTATAAATACATTTATCCTACCGTTAAGCAGAGGGTGATGTTCAGTTCTAAAGTTCAAGCTTGTCATTAAGTATCTTCTGCTAGTGGTATTTCTTCTTGCAGAGTAAGATAGACCTGGAAGAAAAATGGTGCCCTGTACTATCTCCCTTACATCATTCTCCCTTGCGCCAAGGAAGCATTTATTAGAACAAAATGCAAAATAGAACCATAAGGACAACATTATTATTCTTTTTCATTAACCAATACCAGGGTTTTCATTCTGGCTTTCAGGATTTCACGAAACTCATTCCTGCCTATCTGGAAACAGCAAATATTAAACTAGTCATGCATGTAATCCATGCAGGAAGTTTCCTGATAATGCGTCTGTTGCTTTCACAGCATCTCCACAAGGAACAGAGCATTCTCAATGCTGATTGATTTTAGTGGAAACTGAAGATGGAACAGAAGTATTTAAAAAAGCTTTTATTTGGAATTTCATACTTGTCACAGCTACAGACTTGTATGAGCTTTCAAACTGCCTCAATGTTCATTCATCTCCAGTGAAAGACTGAACTGGTGGACAGACAAATCTCAGACTCACCAAGCACTTACAGGATACTGAAGATCAAGAGAACCACAAGCTTAACATAAAGTAAATAAGGTAGGCTTAGAATAGACATGTCCTACATCTTGAAAATGTGTAGCATCACTGTGGTTTTCTTACACAGATATCAATAAATCACAGGAAATTAAGACCAGCTTTCTTTTGGTCATGAGTCAAAAATTTTTAATAGCTGTGTGATAAAACAGAGCTGCCAAGGCGAACATCTGAGCTCCATTAGGCCCTCACTCTATTTACATTTCTAAACTGTGAAAATATTTGAGATATGTCACTCTTATTCATCAGTCTATATCTGAAAAGCAGTATACTGTCTAAAAATACTCTGTCGCAAGAACTACTTGCTTCCCTCAAAAGCAGTCCCTGGCAGGAGGTTCATCTCTCTTTCTGTTCAGTAGCAAATATATCCACCTCCACAGCCAAGTGATCTCCAAAACTTTCCAATTAAAGTGTCTGCTGTTACAAAACCATACTTCAACCTCATTAAAATAGAGACCATGTTCAATTAACACAGCCACATTTTATTACTATAAAAACTTACAGCATCACCCTCAAAAATAACAAAGAAGCAGTTCCATAGACACACCTTTTTCAGGATTCTGTGAGTGTGTAATCTGGTCACAAAGCAAGTGTATAGGTCTAAAATTTTTAAGATATTTAGTACAATAACATAAATGTAGTGAAAGCTCTTATTTGTAATGTGCTGAATCTCCAACAAATTTTCACTTATTTACAACCAAACCAAGACAATCCCCTTCCACATGCAATACCAATTTTTAATCAAAAAAACCCCTGTTACACTGCACTATCACTGATTATTTTATGGCCACAAAGTAGGAGTATTTATCTGCCCTATTAAGTGCCTCTATCCACATCAATATTGCATTTCTACAGCAGATTTGCCCACATTCCCAAACTTCACAGCTATGCTTAACATCCATCTTAAATATTTGTGAGAACATTACTATCAGCTCATCTACCAGCAGTAAGCTATTGCTATTGACAAACTAGTAGTTAGCTTCCAGGAAGTAATTGCTTTACATTTTTTTTCTCTTAGCAGCTTAGCCTTTTGGAAACACAGAAAGACAGTTTCATATCTGGACAACCTTCAGATTACAATAATATTTTCTGAAGATTATATTTAGCATTTTCTCTTCTTTTTCTCTTATGCATGATAATCTCGGTAATTATGCTTATACTTTAAATACTTCCCTAAGACTGTATATTCTTTAAAATTTAACAATATTCAGTTTGAGATTTCATGGAGCACATGATGCAAGAGTTAGACTAGTTTTTCTCATCAGCATCTTTACACAAATTCTCTCACTGACTTTTAGTCTTGTCCATCTCAAGGTAACAGAAGACTGAATCCACATGCACAAAAGTGGAGTAAAGAAGAGTGGCAAAGACTGTCTTCAAAAGATGATCAAATAGTTTCAAATATTTAATTGTACATGTAGATGTAAGAAATAGTCATCTTAATGCTGATACTGGTTTCAGAAAGAAAATTCTTCAAACAGTTACAATTTGATTTATTAACCAAACATTTCATCCTAGAAGAATGTAAACTCATCTAATCTATTGATATCTTAGTATGTACCATGTTTGATTCAATTAAACATAGAGGACTTGGAAAAACCCCAAACAAGCTACTCTCTCTGATCAGTCTCTAACAACATGGGTTTCTGCTTTTCTTTGAATTGGTACATAACACCACATTATTCCCATAATTTACATCCAATTTACATCCATTCATACTACTAGATTATGCAGGATGTTACAAACTGTCGTTGAAAATGCAATACCTGTTCCAAACTAAGTTTCCCCAAAGAATGAAATTTGATGCTGGGAGTGTGTTGTGCTTTAACCCTGATTAGGCAGCCAAGCAACACTCACTCACTCCCCTCAATGGGATGGGGAGAGAACTGGAAGGGTGAAAGTGCAAAAAAACATGGGCTGAGATAGAGACGGTTTAAGAGGTAAAGCAAAAGCTGTGCACACAAGCAAAGCAAAATAAGGAATTCACTCGCTGCTTCCCATCAGCACGCAGGTGTTCAGCCACCTCCAGGAAAGCAGGGCTCCATCACACATAATGGTTACTTTGGAAGACAAATGCCATAACTCTGAATGTCTTCCCACTTCCTCCTTCCACCAGCTTTTATTTTTCAGCAGGATTTCACGTGGTATGTGATATCCCCCCTTGGTTTGCTGGGGTCACCTGTCCTGGCTGTGTCCCCTCCCAACTTCTTTTTGCACTCCCAGACCACCCACTAGCAGTGCAGCTGAGAAGCAGAAAAGACTTGACACTAAATAAGCACTACCCAGCAATAACAAAATCATCCCTACGTTAACGTACACTGTTTTCAGCACAGATCCAAAGCATAGCATTATACAAGTTTCTACGAGGAAAGTTAACTCTGTCCCAGCCAAAACCAGTACAGAGTGCCCATTTCTAACTGCCAGAACGCTAAAAAGTTTTGGCTTTCAAAGCTAGATTTGTTTTTCGTTCTTAACCGTTAAAAGCTTGAGAAAGTCACTAAATGACATTGGTTCTACAGTGACACGCTATCCTTTGCTCATCAGTCTCTATTCAGTGAATTCCTGTGGGAATTCTGTCTTGTCTTAGCATTATCTTACAATCAAGGTGCAAAGACTGACTTTTTGTTTTCTGCTGTATCACAATTTGACTGTACAAGACTTATCCTTGTACCAGTCATAATTTGGACCATGAAGAGATTGAAGTGAAATCAGACTACTGCTCTTTCTATTCCATTGATTCTAATTAAAGAGATGAACACGATTTTATTTTACTGTTCCCCACAAAATTATATAGTATAGTCTACAATCAACAGATGTTTTCAAAAGAGACACTATCATCTCACTCTCTTCTCCCTGGAAGCAAGTTCTGTGTTAGCATGAAAAACTTGACTTAAACATGTAATTGCTAAATAAAGCTAGAAAACTACTGTCTTCTAGAATATATGCTCCTGTCCTCAGGGGAGGTTTAGGTTCATGCTGAATTAGATCAGTTGGTAACTGAGTAACTTTAATTAAGATACTCTCGTTCTGTATTCTTTCTGATTAATTTTTATAAGCTTTGAATTACTTTGTTTGAACATCCATAATCTTTCCTGCATAAATTGTCTTTGAAAAATATTCAGCACAGTTCTCTGAACAAAGTAGTTCCAACCTCCAGTCTATCAGTTTAAATTTTACCATTTTAAAATCTTAGCTCTAATCCTTATGATTCATCTATTGTAAAGTTGAGTTTTATTATTCAAAAATACAGCTCCTAGCTTTCATGAATTAGTGTCTAAAGGCTAAATCGACACATTTGTTTTCAAAGGCAGTTCTCAAAAAAATTTTTATCCAACAGCTATAAAACCGTTGCTATTATATTATCCAAAATCTGTAGCCTGCTTTTTAGCTTTATGAAGTTCTTCTATATTCCCACTTTCTTACTTATTCAATCTTTTTCACAAACACTATATTTGAAAAGTCACACCTGTTAAATTCCCAAACTGGGAGGAGTTCTACTTAGATTGAGTTCAGCTCTGCAAAATAAAAACACCTTGGGATTAGGGAAGAAAGGTGGACATGAGCAAAGCAATAACTCAGGAGGGATCATAGACAGAACGCACCATACTATTATCCATTTAGTTTCCATTAGCCCAAGATCAGTCTTTACCTGATGAAAATGCTAGAAGAATAAACAATAGGTCTTAATGGAATTTGACACATACCAATAAATAACCCTTAAGATACAAAGCTTTGTTTTAAACAGGCATTCAAATTTCAGTATTAATGACAAGTCTCTCGGTTTCTAAGGATTTGACTTATTAAGCTGCAAACAACAGAACAATCATTAACTTTTGTCTTTCAGCCTTGCTCTATGTAGACCAGGTAACACACAGAAGTTCTACCCCTTCACAATCTATTTCAGACAAGGGCCAAAAAAAAGAGGATAACCCCAGATCTCATCACTTGAGCTGACAAAGAACTATTTACAATTGTGTATCTGTTGCGAGCTCTCAAGAACAGTATTCTCTCACTTAAACATTTTAGTTTAAGCTCTTTCTTCATCATGAAATGTGGAAATAAGAAATGGTATTCTCCTTGGCTTCATCTGCTGTGCTGCAAGAAAATGCTCCCCAGATATTTTGTAAATGACCAATCCTCTCCTTTCCTATCAGTTACCAGCAATTAAAGTCATCTGACACTGAAGTTTGATGTGTCATTGAGGCTGTAAGTCACCACCTGCTGTCATGCAGCTATTATTCAATAGTTTACAGATTCAGACAAAGCATGTTACATCAGTGACTCGCATTTTGAAGATCTACACGTAATCACAAGGATGATATAGTTGTTTAAAGACTATACTCATCACAAAACATCCACTTATGTGCCATAAGATGCAATACTTCATTTAGCAGTAATCATTTTGTCTTTTTTTTTCCTCTCCCCAGAAAAAAAATTATATTCAAGCACTCTGTTGCAGACAATCGTTCAATGGAGAACAGAACTATGCTATTTTAAATATATAGCTAAGCTTTCAGCCCTCCCTTCAGCCTTTGAAAAAAGAAAAGCACCTTGACAGACACGCGTGAAATTTCTCCTAGACACAATGTCACTCAAGCTGCCTCAAAGGAAGTAATTTATGCCCACAGTGTCAACAACCATGAGAAGGAAAAAAAAACAAAACTTAACCTTTCTTGAGACAGTAGAAACAAAGAAAAAAGTTATTTAAGGATTAAAAAAAAAATCTTAACAAAGAAACAAGAAGTGGATCAAAGTACAGAGTCTTCTAACAACAAAAACAAAAAATTAAAGTTAGGTAAAAACATAGACATTTGTCTTGCTTTCTTCAAATTAGTTCAAGGGTAATAATCAGAAGTGCACTCTTTCAAGTTTAATGCTGGAAGAGTGTACGTGCTAAAGCTTTTTATTTCTGAGTTCAGAAAGAATGAATGAATAGATAGAGAAAAACAAACCAGCAGAGAGAAATACCTTGTTAGAATCAATGTGCTTGTACTTGGTGCCATGCTGGTGCATTTATTTAGGGATCTGGGAGTTTTGCATTTAACACAAACATTAATAATAGTTTAGAATTAGATCAAGGTTACACCTTTATTCAGAACTCAGGCAAAATTCCTACAACAGAATGCTCAGGTGTGAGAAATTTCAGCATTTCTCTCATTTTAATTTTATATTCTTCGAAATCACCTCTCTTTTATAAATGTTCTACCTCAAAATATAAGCATTACATTCCAGCAATAATAAAGTAACTGCTGATCTGTTATCTTTCAAGTTCCAGAATGACACAGAGTGGCTGAAAAATGGATGTTATTACACCCAGTTCTCTTCTGTGAGAACAGATCAGACTTCTATGAATTATCAACTTCTTTTCAACAAATTATAAAATTTATCTGTTCATAAATCAGTCCATGACTGTTTCACATTACTATGCCTATATGAGGAAAAAGTCTGTTAAGAGATAATAAGCAAAATCATTTAAAATGTGTATCACACAAGGCACAAAACCGTTTAGTGAAGAAGATAAGCAGAAAAGCAGAAACTGGGTAAGAATAGAATAAAATAAAATAAAATAAAATAATAAACCAGGAACAGTCTATTTTTGCCAAAAGGCAGAAAATCAGATTTCAAATCCAAATCAAAATGATAAATCTATATTATCTCTGTGCTGATATAAAATTTGACTACTGAATCTTAGGTATTTAAATAGTGCCTTAATGCAATGTAACTTCAACCATACCTTGCTGCTACTGACATTGAGCAGTTCTCCCTACACAGCAGTGAAACAAACTTGACACAATTTCAGTTTGCAAGGGTTTCCTTAGATGACTAGTTACAATTTGTCTATCTTTGGGATATGTAATTCTTTACAGGTTACATGTGCATATAAGAAAAAGTTAGGCGACACAAGTTCCTGTGGTTTAAAAACCTGAAGTTTTAGTAAGATTATAATAGGAACAGATCTAGATTAAAATACTAATTTTTGCTTTGGTTTTCATATGTGCATTATCTGAAATCTTTCAAATGCTCCCTACATAGCCCAAAGAAATTTCTCTTGTGCTCACTCTCATAAAGGGCTTCACAGCTTAACTTGTGAAAACCACTACTCTGCCAACTTTGCATATGACAGTAAGGTTCTCCCTATGTTTATATTTGCCATGATTTTAGTTGCCTCATTCCCTAACTGGATCTTTTGGGTGGTGGAATTTTATAGATGGGTTCAAGTTTTAATTACTCTGGTACTTCCAATTGAATTACTGAAGCCTCAGGCATTCCACAAAACCAGGCTCAGTTTTCACTACTGTATTTAATCTTCTGATAACCTCTTTTGGCTGGATTATTATTTATATTTTGCTCTTTCCTCTGTTATCTTACTCTACTGTCCCATTCCAGAATTTTTCACTCCATTATCACTACTGGTACTACTACTCTCATTTGTAAACACTACAGAAATAAAAATTACTCCTCAGTCTCCAACTGAGACTGCTGCTTATTTTCCAGTGATAATCACTAATATAGTATTTCTTTAGGAGATTACAATCATGATTAGGCCTTACTATGAAAATTAGTTGTCTAGAAATACATCACTACTGAATTTTGCACTGCATGCAAGTATAATCAGTTGAAATGGATAAATAGTTTATCATGCACAGAAACACGGTTAGTGAAGTTGAAGGAAAAGCCAAAAAAGCAAACCTCAGCTGCCACCACAAACCATGAAGCCTAACATAATACAGCTAAGAGAAGATTCCTTTGCTACACTATTACCATATTCCTGTATTAATGAATTTCTGCTCTTTCTTTTGAACAGGCATTGGCATCCTACTAAGAAGTGCTTCAAGGCTACCTAATATACTACTATGTTCAAGTAGCTTTTCCATTTCCCAAAAGTAAAGGATTCCTGCACCAGATCAAATTCCAATATCATGATGTTTGAGCCTTCAAACTGAAGCCCACACAGAACACAAGCGCCACTAGAGTCTTTTGTCCACAGTCTTCTCCAAAGTAATGTTCAGTTCAGTCTGATTTTATACATAACACCTGCGTTCTGCCTTTTCTGTTAGAAGAAAATTCACAAAGGGGAATATCTTCTCCACTAAGTAATTTGCAATTAGACCAAAGACAACCAAATTCTCTGCTAAAAAAGACAACAAGAAGTAAAAGAAACAACAAAATATACCAGATACTGCTTCATTGCATTCCATCAGAACATTACTTCTATTTAGATACTGACTTACATGCAATATGTGGAAACAAACATAGGTAAAGCTGCTAGAAAGTGTCATTGACAGAATGATTGCTTCAATCATCAGTTTGGTTCACCGACCTCATAGCTTCTGGCTAGAGGTTGTTTTTCACTAAATCTCTGTGTCCATAATTTGATTCAGTCAATATTTATTGCTACACTTCCCCAGGGGAAATTAGTTTACACCACAGTGTTAAAGTTTGTAGCAACTAAATTCATTAATAGAGATCAGGACTGGAGTTCATAAATCGTCTTGCATTTTCCACAACATAATATTCCGCAATGCAGAAGTGTTCTTCACCTTTAATTACTAATTCATGGGGTTAAATCATTACCTGCTTTTTCTGTTGGCCTGTCCATGAAGCATAAACTATAGACAGAAGAAAAATATACCTTCTTCACAAATGAAGAGACAAATGGACTAAGTCTGTGATTACATGGTTCCATGACTAGTGTCCCCGACACAATTTTGGGGTTTTCAGTAATGGGATTGTCCACACGGCACCAGTCTTGCTGGTTTCAGATGGGATTCACCTTTCTTAAAGGGGGAAGAGGGTCTTCGCTCATAAGCTAGTGGAGCTCATTGACAGAGCTTTGAACAAGGCTTGAAGGGCAATGGGGATAAAAATCAGGCTTGCTGATGACAAGCTATGGGATAACCAAGCGGGATGAGCCCCCACCAAGGGCATTCAGCCTGTTAGTCTGAGGCATGCTGGCTACACTGCAGTATGCTTAAAGTCTTACAAGAGATGATCCAGAGGGTCTTGAGGTAATAGGGGTCAACAAGAAAACACTGGGGAAATACCTCAACAGAATTAAGGGGAGTTTCTCTAAGAAGGTGGCGTGGCCCACAGCCCAGCTGAAGCACCTCTACACCAACGCATGCAGCACAGGCAACAAACTGGAGGAGTTGGAAGCCATTGTGCATCAGGAAAACTATGACATAGTTGCCATTACTGAAACTCGGTGGGACAAATCCCATGACTGGAGTGCAGCTATAAACAGCTACAGTCTTTTCAGAAGGGATAGGCAAGAAGGGAGAGGTGTTTGGATAGCCCTTCATGTTAGGGAGTGTTTTGATTGTCTAAAGCTTAATGATGGTGATGAGAGGGTTAAATGTTTGTGAGTAAGAACCAGAGGCAAGACTAACAAGGCAGATTTCTCTTCTACTCTATTCTATACCATGGTAGGAACCTGTTACAGACTACCCAATCAGGATGAAGAAGCAGACAAAATATTCTATAAGCAGCTGGAAAAACTCTAACAATCATGAGCCCTTGAAGTAGCCTTAAAAGATTCTGGTCATTATCTAATAAGTTTCAGTTTTCAATAATTTAATGGACTCAGTATCAAAACAGAGTGCAATGTACCCAGAAGCTAACAGGACCTTGAGAAAGAAAAGTTAATATATTGGCTAGAGGTGAGACCCAAGTCTCAGATTTAAACTTCTTCAGACTTCCTTTCTGTCTTTGAACAATTCACTTCAGATTTTACCCAAGACTTTTAGCTTTTAAACATTGCAGTGAATCAAACATAAAAGTAAACTGATTCAGAGGACTAAAAAATAAAAAAAAACCACCAAGCTGAGACAAATAGAAATCAGTCCATCTAATCTTTGTCACATTGATGCCTTCCCATTTAAAGAATATCAAGTATTTAGATGGAATGGAGTCCCTGGGCAGGTTCAGGGAAACATTCAGAGGAAGAGCAGCACCGTAACTGGAGCAGGGCTCTAAAAGTACGGCAAAGCGGCTGCCAAGTGCAAGTAAGGGCTGCTTGAAGAACACTCCTGTAAGAAACACTAAGCCTGTGGCTGGAGTCTCATGGTGTACTGTAACCCTAACCCTGAGGGGCTGATCAAATATAGAAAAAGAGAAAGCACTGAGCAAGATTTAGAGGGTTGCTGGAAAAGTGCTGTCAAAGGCAACAAGCAGCAAAGTTTTCCTCTGTGGATGACTGGCTCTATAACTGGAGTCCCTAGTCTATGGTTTCAGCTAGGGCTCAGTCTAGGGTTGAAAGCGAAAGTGCAGAATTACCAGGTGACGCTCATAAAACATTAACAGATACTTCTTTGTCCTTCATGGACCATCTCATTAGACATTTTTACTGGGTTTTTTAGGTATTTTTACGGTTTTATTTTTATTTATTGTCTTCTCCATCCCTTGTTGGAGAACCAGGATTGTACAAGGAGTACAATTTCAGTTTGCTAGATCTCATGGGCTAATAGAGTTGATACAATATGTTATGGCAGGGTCAGAGGAAACAAGGAAGGAGTACTGAAGGAAGACTACTACCTTTAACTTCAAAATAAAATGGCTGTCACAAGAGAACATATAATTAAAAAAAACATTTAAAGAGTTTTAATGTATTACTCTTTTGGACCTGTAAAATAACACCTGCCCAAACTCACTAGCTAGCATGCCTGTTAAGCACACTTCTCAGCCAGTGTCCAGATGACAATGTTGTATCTGCCATTTGTGAACAGAGAAGCACAGAAGTTGCCTGCTGTGACTTGACTGTCAGGTCTTTTTCCAATACTACATGGCTTGTTACAATCTGTTTAGACCACTCTTAGTTTTGGATTAGATATCAGAAATTAATGACTGAGAAGTAGAAGACTCAATCTTATTCTGTGTTCCTTAACTGTACTAAGAAAGATCCTCATCCATCCCTGTCATGGGGAATATATAGCTAAATTCCCCATACATTTATGTAAAATAAATAATTTCTTCAAGAAAAAGGCCACAGAGCAATTATTTTAGGGAGGAATAGAAGCGACAGTTACCATATATAAAATCACAAAGTAGTTTTCCTTTAAGTTTTCTAAAATTCCTCATTAATATATGTGCAAGTTTGGAAATACTAGCATTCAACAGAACAAGTTAATTTAGGAACAAATCTCTTTACGTGAGTGTTAAACAAATTAAATTGTTGCAATTACATGGAGGAATAGCCATTCAAAAAACAATGTGTACTCTTTGGACGCAGGAGACCTTGGTACAACTCCCTCTTAGTCAGAGGTTTTCTGTATCCAGATACATAAAATTATTCAGGTAATCAAAATAAATGGAAGATAGATATTTCAAACACAATGGGAATCCGAGCCTCAGTGTCTTATTTCCTCAGTTGCTTGTTTGCCATAAGTATTCTCCTACATCACCACTGCTGGGAGAGAATAAACATACCACTTTTCCTATCACTGTTAATGTAGAAATGGAGAAGATTTAGTTTTATTGTTTTTATATATAAGAATATGCATAATATATAAATATAGAGAATTCTTATGTGCATTCCAATGCAAACACAAAAATTAGCAATTTGAGCCCTACTGTGAAAACTGTAGACAGATAAATAACAATATGGTTCTGCATTAAAGAATTCACAATGTTAGGTGCTGATCCCACGATTATTTATGTGCAGCCATAACACTAAGAACATAAGTAGTCCACCGACTGAATTATGATTCCAAAAAGTGTTTCTGCAATCAAACTCAAATTATTTAATGACAGACAAGAAGTGGATCTACCACCCAGACAGGGAGGAATAATTTATGAATCATTTCTGAACTGAAGCATGTTAATAAAATCTTTAAAAACACTTTCATGATTATTTCCCAAGGGACTACAAAGCATTTATGCTCCTAGAGTTTGATTTGAAATGATTCTACTAGTTAGTACTCTTCTAAATGCAATCACAGAATGCTCTAGCATGGTGGAAGCTAATTATCCAAAATATTGCTAATTGTGGCTCTTAGTTATGCTACTGCTAGTCAAAAAGAGTTCTGCTTAATCCATATATCACTGGAACCTGTCTGCACAGAAGCAATGAAGGTATAAAGAAGAATCATAGAATGGTTTGGGTTGGAAGACACCTTAAAGATCACCCTGTTCCAACCCTCCCTGCCACGGGCAGGGACACATCCCAGTAAACCAGGCTGCTCAAAGGCCTGTCCAGCCTGATCTTGAACACCTCCAGGGATGGGGCATCTACTACTTCCCTGGCAAACCTGTTCTAGCACCTCACCACCCTCACAGTGAAAAAAAACTTCTTCCCAATATCTAATCTAAGCCTACCCTCTTCCAGTTCAAGGCCATCACCCCTTGTCCCATCACTACATGCCCTTGTAAAAAGTCCCTCTCCAGCTTTCCTGTAGCTCCCTTCAGAGACTGGAAGGCTGCTATAAGGTCTCCCCGAAGCCTTCTCTTCTTCAGGCTGAACAACCCCAACTCTCCCAGCCTGTCCTCAGAGAAGAGGTGCTCCAGTCCTCTGATCATCTTTGTGACCCCTCTCTGGACTTGCTCCAGCAGGTCCATGTCTGTCTTGTGCTGAGAACTCCAAAACTGGATGCAGTACACTGGGTGGGGTCTCACAGGAGCAGAGTAGACAGGTGGAATCACCTCCCTCAATCTGCTGGCCATACTGCTTTTGACGCAGGCCAGTCTGCAGCTGGCCTTCTGGGCTGTGAACGCACATTGTCACCTTAGGTTGAGCTTCTCATCCACCAACACAGCCAAGAAAATATCCAATAACCAAAACATACAGGAAATGCAACATACAGGAAAGTACTTTTCTCCTACTGGTTGCTTTATCACATCAGGCATTAGGTTTTGATTTTTTTTTTCAAGCTAATGTATCTGTTCTTCCTCCAGTCTTTCTTCACCAACCCCATACCCCTCACGTTCTCCACCCTCTCGCAATGCAGTTTACACAAAGCCCTAACTCAACATATCACTTTCAGGCACTTTCTTGCTCTCCTTCTTCTCTCTCTTCCAAGTCACGATCCTCAATTGTGTAAGTCACTTTGCTACAATCTTGTCCTAACTCATGCAAAATGCCTGTTTATCATCCCAGTGAACACACAACAACAGAACATCCTGAAAAATAAGACCTTCAGACTTTCATCTTCAAATGTGATACTTTTGAAATAAGCTAATTCAGGTTCTGTTGCAAGATGAAGCCAGTTTCTGTGTGAGTTATCATGTTTGGGTTTTTTCTTGACCTACCAAAACTGTTGAAGATTTTTTTTGCTTTATCTTTTTTTTATACTGTTGCTGCTTTTCATACACACAATAAATTATTAGACTGCTACTCTTGTAGTATTAACTTTCCAAATTATCTCTTTTCAATTAAAAAAAAATTAAAGGAAAGGTAAGGAATTGGAGATGGAGTATTATCATACATCTGAAGATAATAATTTAAGGGCACATTTTGGTACAGAAGATAACAATTAAATGTGAATAGCTTACTTAAGTGCCTTTAGAACACAAAGACACCATGTCATCCTCTTGTTATGTTTTCCAGCTCTCAATTTAGCTACCCTGACCTACAAACCACTACAGACCCACACCAATGTACAGTGTGGTCACCATAACAACTGCTTAGGTCAGTAAAGAGAACCTCAGAGTCATGACTTCACTCCATTACTCTAATATGCTTCTGTACTCCGGGGAGATTCTTCTCTTCTCATGGCTTCTCCTGCATCACAGTCTACAGCTGAGTGATTCCAGTCTGTGCATTACTGAGAAGCCAGTTAAGCACATCTGTGCGCTTATCCAAACTTCGCTGATACTGACAGGTTTGTTTTCCTATCTACTTCAGATACATGGCCGAGATCTTTGACTGCCTATGGCTCACAGCTCCCAGATCTATTAGCAGCATGTCAGTTGCAATTACGTTGGGGAAAACATTGCTAGTGTTTTGCCTGCAGAGCAGGGAATTCTAAGGCACTCAGTAGAGAGTGCAGTTAGGGATTGGGCTCTACAGATCTGAGGAAATTTAGAGTCTGGAAAACTCTGTAGCTGACTAAGGATCTGTTGATAGAAGACCAAAAAGTCATGGAGAGATGATTCTCTAATACTTTCCAACCTCAAGTTAAAAGAGTCTTTTTGCATTTAAGTTGCAACAATTTCTTCATCACAAAGTACAAAAACATGCCAAAGTACACTGAGGAGAAAGGAAAGGAAAAGGCAGAAACAATTACACCCAAAAGCATCGAAATTGTAGTCTCTTGATAACGCAGTGAAAGTTTACACCATCAAAAATATTTGCTGTAGTTTTTCCAAAGAATATTCTTGAAAGCTTTATGAATTAAATATGTTTACAGATAAGAAGTGTCAAAAAGCAAAACAGTGCATAAGGGTTATAAAAGACTAACAAAGTAAAGCTACATATGCGTGCTACAGAGTAAAGTTTTACCAAGTACAGCTAATGGAACCTCAATAATTTACTTCACAATTTTTAACAGATTTCTGAGCTTTCCAGTAGAGAAACAGAAACCACTACCAGTTCTGGTTGTTTCTACTCCATCCAAAAATCTCATTAAGATGTACATTTTCTGGAAATGTTAAATTCTGATGATATCTCCGCTTCTTCCAGGCGGACAGAAAATCAAGAACTGCAGAAATATTTTATGATACTACATTTAAAAATAAGTCCTTGCAACTCACTTTACTATACCTTACCTGCCAGTAAAATCAAACCATACAGTCAGCTCCAAATTTTGCCTGCTATCTGACCTCTTCTAGTGTAAGCATACAGAAATACTTAGAATTCTATCAGTTCTCACCAGCCTAGTCAGAAAGAGATTACACAAAGCCACAAACTGTACCTAAAAAATACTTAAGTACCAACACTGTTAATTAATCACTAACCAAAACCTACATGAAACATTCACATTGTTCTGTCCATAGACAGATGCAAATTCATACATCAAATATATAGCCATACAGCTGCTTGCTTGTACAGTATAGTCACTAATATACCACTACGCATAACATTCAACATATACTCTGGAATAATCAACACAAATTTCCAACAAAGTATCCAATGTAATCTGACTGCTGTGTTGATCAAGATGAATCAGGGCTGGAAAATGTGAGGGGAAAGCTGAACTGCTAGTTTTCAAACACTTCCGTTTCTTTGCACATTTATTAAAGTAAAGATGTGTTAGGTAGCCACTTAAACATGAAGATGAAATGTGAAAAAAAAACCTGATCAGCAGAGTAGGTGTACTCTACTTTGATGTGCCAAGAGTCAAGCAACTGGCTCTGGCTTAGAAGTCATCTTGCTGAGGAATGTTCTTTTCATTTAGTTCAGAATCTGATAAATCTGATAAACAGATGATACTATTTTCATGTCTAACACAAAGTAAACTAGATTGGAAAAATCAGAAGCCACATTCGTGCATTAACTTTACGTTTATGCTTCAAAGCATAATACAATCTGAAGTTGGCAGTGTTTACCTGACATACATTTAATGTGTCAAAGGCAGCACATAGCGATAAATCAGTATATGGATTTTTGGAAATGTGTTAGATACCTGCCTGCTCCTAATGACTTAGTTTCATGTGGCATTTGAGCTGCAGGAAAACATCGTTCTGCGTTCCTATCCATCTGCACCCCAGGGAACTCCAAAAAGACAACATGCAATAAATATTACTGGCTTTTCATGAGTCTGGATCAAAGCTTACAAAACTTTCACAATATCCTGGTAGAGACTCCACGGCAATAACTCTAGAAAGCCAAGAGGCAGCAATAAAACTATCTTCTTAAGTCCCTAATAGTCAATGAGTGGCAGTGCTGGAGGAACAGAGAAAGCAGTAAATCAGGCTCAGTGGGTGAGAAAAAACACCTGAACCAGCTTAAAACAGCTACTGACATCCCTTACTTTTTGCTTTCAACAGCATACAACACTGTTTTTAAGAACCAGAGCTAGAGATGATGGCAAAACACTGTCATACCAAATGGATTTTGGCATAAGACTCTTATATTATGCTTTCCAACTTACTTACTGGGATTTTTTTAAAGATTCATCATAGCTACAAGGTCCACTTGAAGCTCTCATTGAAAGCCATATGCTTAATACCATCACTGAGAATGAGAAAGGCAGGTGAGAAAGCAGCTAGCATGTAATTGCTAGCACCAACTGTATCTTGCAACACTACCATGCTTCTAGGTTATACCACTCATACAACTTAGAAACACTTTACTGTGTGTGAAGTCCAAAACCACACAGCTGTGCAGAAGTAGTAAGCAACGGAATACAGTTTAAGTGAGCTGTAGGAGTAATACAAAGTACTAATAAATTAAAGACTCTAGTCTATAGGCAAAAAGGAACTGTTGGGTCTGTATGTGCTCTTTTGATAAACTGCATATCTAAATTTGCAGATTTGACCAAACATCCTGCCAGCTTTACACAAAATGAAACCTGACAGCAGATAAAAGCACATCAGCATTATTTGGCATTTTACTGCTCTACTGAGAAAACTCATTTTGTATCTTCCTTGCCTCTCAGTAACATTCCATTTTATTCTGCGTCTGCAAACTGCTAAAATCCATCAGGTCTCCTGAGGACATTAATTCTGGAAAACAAAACATTCCTTTTCAGAGTTTGGTGGGGTTTGGGCATACCTCCCTCCTCAGTCATATACACAGGTTAACTTTGCAATGGAAACATATCTTGGATTCCTAGACCCCTCTTTGGGTAAAGTACTGCTCTCCACAAGTACACTGATGTAAGAGGAAAGACAGGAGGATCTGTAACATATAGCCAGATCTCTTCTTTCTTGTACCCACTTCAGACTTGTACCACTCTGGTGACTAAACTTTATTCAGCAGAATTACTCCAGATTAACGTCTGAGCAGATGAGCGTTGAACTGGACTTCAATATCAGGATCATCATATGACAAAAGCTACTTCCAAATCATCCTCAGGTGCATGAATGTTAAGTTATGAAATTAGGTAGGGCTGTCATTAATTTCAGAATCACTTTGTTAATATACTGAATTCATTTAGGGGCTTTGGTCTCACTTGATTAATTTTACGTAAGAAACATTAAAGTTCTCTCTTAATTTCTTCTAACACAAGCAGACTAGAGAATCTGAGTTTGCATAAAAACATGAAAGTTGATCTTTCTACCTCAAAAACAATTCTCTCCTTTTCCCCCATCTCAGCCTCAGCTCCTGTGCAGAATTCAGGCTCTAAATTATGCTGAGAGACTAACTAACATGGGTAAGAACAGGAAATAATCAGATCGTTCAAACTCAAAACTCAAAAAAATTTTAAGTGTTAGAAGGCAGATGTTACCTAATCAGAGGACAGCTGTGGGCTAAAGAAAGGAAAAATAGAATGGAATCACCAAATAAAATTTTCATATCTTAATGGGACAAATAAATAGCACCTGGCCACCCACAACTCTAATTTTTATTGAAGAAGAGTATTTTCTTTCACAATATTCTCCCCAGAAAGAATAGCACTCATATCTCTTTTAATGCTGAAATGCTTCTTTTATGTTCTTGGACAGTATTTGTACAGACAAACCCAGGATGCTTCATATTGGATTAAGAGATTATGTGCAGTAGGTTTTGCAGCCTTTTTCATTTTCTCACTCCTATCACACCAGTATTTACTGAGTTGAAGTGTGCTGGAGGCAAGTTCAATTTCCACTTCTGCTCAGGGGAGTGATTAAATTTAGCTGATGCTGAGAAGAAGAAATTCAGTGTGATGAATTTAGCAAGACTTGACTGCCAAGCCTATGAGAAAGGATTAGTACAAGAAAAGCAGAGCTACCAAAACACTTGCAAAAAAAGCTTTCAATACAGAAAAAGAAAAAGTAAGAAAGAAATGGAAACTAAATCTTTTTCTAAAAAAGAAAAACCAAAACACTATAAGCCCAGGACTTAAGTGCATTAAACTCAGTTGTATATTTCAGTACCAGAATATTCTAATAGTACAGTTTTGTCAGAATAATCCTTAGTTTTGAGAGAGTTTGGAACATAACTTGAGATTTGGATTTTGTGGCAAATACGCATCTTTTAACAGAACTGAAATGAAATCCTAAATTTGAGTTTCAGTCAACTTTGGAGTCGATGCAAATTTTACAGCATTTATTCCTGACAATAAGACATCAAACAGTTGCCTCTGGTAGGGAGAACTATTAGAACATTTGCTACTGGCAAAATGGAGTAACTTTTCCTACAAACTGAAGCTTTTCTGCAAATTGAAACAGCAGTCATCTCCAGAGAGTCATCAAGGAGATCAATGAATATTTTAAAATGAACTATTGCACACAGAGGACAACTACTCACACAGTAGTCTGAACGCTTTCTTTTGGAGCTACATGTTAGTCCTTTTTTATGTAAAATAATTAGATTTAATTGACTGCTCTGCCTTTTCAAGACCAGGAAAGAAATGTACCGACCCGGCACAACCCCATTCCAGATTTTTCTGCGTTTTTACCATTGAGAAAGAGCACGGTGCCCAACACTCAAAGGCAGTGTGTCATCCATTTTCTCAGAGTGAAGGATTGGAATGTGTTTTCCAAAACTGAGACAATCACATGATAAGGAGGGATTTTTTAAATCCTGCTTTTCCTCAAGGGGGAAAACACAAGGGTGTTTTGGGGTTTTGCTTTTGGCTTTTTTGTATTATTTCTATTTTAAGCAAGCAAGCAGATCCTCAAGTGAGGTTCACTAACTTTGGTAAAAACTAGGGAACTAAACAGGCTCAAATTATCTAAACCCATTTTCCTTAAATGGTGATTTTGAAAGCACTTCCATTTCGAATTAGGAAAAAAATAACAACTAATGATCTTCTAATTAAGCTGAATTACTTCTAACAAGTATGTCAGATCCAAGATTATCAACATCAACAAAAAAACCCCTGTTCATCGCATAAGTGGAACAGAATCATTTTTATTTAAAAGCAGCTCAGTTTGATAAGTTACCACCTACAAAATGTGTGTGGCTTAATGTCTGCTTTAAAGAATGGTTGCACACAATTAATTTACCATTAGTTCTGAGCACCTCAGACTTTTGGAACTGGTATATAGGTACTTCGGCTTTAGCAAGACCTTTTGGGTAGCTCCTACATACCACTGCCATCCCACATACCTTGAACACTTAATGACTGGGCGTCTACCCATTTCCTATGTCAAGTGGCTCACAGTGAGTTTGAGATTGTTTCGTCTATAGATCATAGCCAATATTGTAACAACGATGACCAGTCATTTATGCACCTATCAGCCACAGTGATTCATGGCTTGTAGCAGAAAACAAAACACCTCACCATGAAAAGGAAACTGGCAAGCTTTAGGTAACAGCTGTTCTTCATGGGCAAGAGCATCTGTCATTTGTTTTAGTAGCGAGTCTAGCCCAAACCACCACAACTGCTATAGGAGGGGAGCATCACACTCTGTGTCAAGGACCAGCTGGAATGCATGAAACTCTGCCTGGGGATGGATGAGGAGCCAACAGAAAGCTTACGGGTCAGTATTAAAGGGAGTGCAGGGACAGGTGACATCACAGTCGGCATCTGCTACAGGCCACCCAACCAGGAAGACTAAGCAGATGAGGCTGCCTATAGGTAGATAGGGGCAGCCTCACGTTCACAAGCTCTGGTCCTCATGGGGGACTTCAACCACCCCAATATCTGTTGGAGGGGCAACACGGTAGGGTATAAGCAATCCAGGAGTTTGCTGGAATGCACCGATGATAACTTCCTTCTCAAAGTGATAGAGGAGCCAAAAAGGAGCAGTGCTATGCTGGACCTTGTTCTCACCAGCACAGAGGGCCTGCTGGGGAATGTGAAGCTCAGGGGCAGCCTTAGCTGCACTGACCATGAGATGATGGAGTTCAAGATCCTTAGGGTAGTGAGGAGGGAGCACAGTAAACTCACTAGCCTGGACTTCAAGAGAGCAGGCTTTGTCCTCTTCAGGGAACTGTACTCCGTCTCCTTCCCAGCTTGAGCTCCTCCTGAAAAACCAGTCACTGGAGCCAGTGGAACTGCATTCAGTGCAATACTAGCTTTTGTAATCTTTGATCCAGTTCAGGATTTATAATGCAGCTTGTTTTCATAAAGCAACAACAAAAAAAGATTTAAAATGTTCCTGATTTGAGAAGTTCAGCTCTCCACAGATGTGAAACAATTTTATTTTTTTCCACATTAGAATATATTAGGCTACCTCTAACCTATTAGACCAAGATATTTGAAACATTGACCATCTAACATATTGGTCAATTCTTGCTACTGGTATGATAGTGTTTCAAAGATTAAAGTAATTTCATTTTAAATGCTCAGACAAGCAACAGAAATTATATATTTCAAATACAGTATCTCTTCTGAAACAGAATTCAAGTTTATTAAAAGTTTTATGCTTTAATCTATACTAAAACTATTCCTGACATGATTACACATGTGATTCAAGAAAACCACACACACTAACACAGATGTCACCACAGCAGCTGTTGCAAGGATGAATTCCTGCCCTCTATGAGTAAGACATGGGCCAGTGTTCCCATTTGCTTGCACATTAGCATAAAAAATAAAGCAAATATACCTAAAGCAAAAAGACACAATTACCTAATGACAGATGGGAAAGAGCTCCTTGATTACACACACAAAGCCTTCTGAGAAATAATGTTTGCTCTTGTAGCTCCCCAAGAGCTACAGGGTTTTCCTAACTGCTCTCTAGATTAAGTTCAAAAATATATCTTTAAAGAAAGGCTACTAAACTTCTCCTATAAGTCAGGTTGTTAGAAATCAAAAACCCCATTGAAATAGTGACTTCTTAAATTACAAACACCATTCCCCCACCCCAATCTTCCTCTCCTTGTTTTGTTTCTCACCTGTGTCTTATCAGATGTTACATAGATTACACATATGCAGCTGTCAAGTAATTTGAGGAAATCTTATGTACCCTTTCTAGGAGGTTAATTAAACTGTCCACTGGGAAGGCTTTTATAGTATCAACGTTTGTGACACCCAACCAGCTAGCAGGCAAATACTGCCACGGGTGTACATTATTTGTAAGTAGGTGAAGCATAAAGTTTACAAGATTGATTTAGTTTTAGATTTGTTTTCAAGTTACAAAACTCATTCAGCCATAGTACCATCAGCTGACATATTAAAATCTAGAAATAGACTCAATCTACTTACAATCCATAACAAGACAAACATACTTTCAGGTAATTAATCACTGTTACATTTATTGTTCAATATTTTGACTGAAAATTGAATAATTCAGACAAGGTGATCTGTGGTTGAATTTTGGAATTCAGATGATTTATTTACTACGTGTTTGTTAAAGTATTTTTCATTCTTTCTATCCCCTAAAGGTATTAGCAAAAAAAAAAAATCAAAAAAATCAAAAATCTATCAAGAAAGATTTTAAAGCCCTTCTTATAGAGGAAATCAAAAAGTGCCATCAGCACAAGTATTTGATAAATAGAAACTAATGAACTACTATTTAAACTTATCACAACTGTCAGAGATCTAAAACAACAATGCTTAATTAAGATGATGTGTGCCCTGAGTCTTCTCCTAGAAAACTGGTGAATCACAGTAGATTCCCTTCATTGCTAAATATATTCACAGAATTATATGAACACATCTGTTAAAAATATGTGACTGACATGAAGTTCCTGCTGTTAATTCAGATTGATTACTTGTTAAACGTAATTAAATGAGACAGGAGGAAGGCTGTTAGCTGTTGCTTACATTAGGATATACAAAATAATAGGGGGAAAGCAATTGCGGTATTCAAAGAGAGGTTGAGGTACTGTTTGAACAGCAAAGTTTACACATTTAGGATTAAACACATGATATAACTGTAAGAAAATGAATGTTTCCCTTTCATTTTTTACTGTTGTGTGCCTCCTGATTTAACAGATTTCAGTGCCTGAATAATATAAAATAGGCACAGTGGACGGTTTTTTATTTCTGACAAGAGACAAATTATATTCTCCCATCATTGTGCAATGATTGCTTCTAAATCCTACTACTTCACTATACTGCCTGTTTACAGAAACGAATGCATTACTAGATGAAACACACTCCTGAAAGTATATCACATCTAACTACAGAAATGTTTTCTACAAATTTTGCCTCCTGTATACATTGCCATTCCTTTGAACCTCAGAGCCAGAATGAATCTAACCAACTGAAATGGAAAGAGTGTAAGCTTGAAATGATAGTCAGATCAGGTTTTTTTTGGATTTTTTTAAACTTACCATGATTTTGCCTGTTAAATGACTGTACTTTTTTCTGGGCTAGATCTCAGAAGACTTCCAGGAAAACCTCAGCTTCAATCTTGTAATTGTTTATCCAGAAAGCTCTGATTGAGGAAACCCATTCTGGAAACACAGATATTGTTACTGCAACTCCAGCCTCTTGAAAGAGTGGTACAGCCACAAGCAAAATTGACATTACCTTTAACTGTTGAATTTTAGGCATGGTGTTTTCCTGTCTTCTGGCATACTTATATTTCTGGCATCCATATTAGCAAAATTTCTCTTTCCTGAGGCTTGACACTTTAATCTTGCCTGCTTATCTCAAAACACACTTCTTCCTGCACTTTGGAATTAAAACCGGTAGAGGAAGTTAGAAGGAAAGAAGGTAGCATCAAGAAACATCAAGAGACAGACACCACAAGAGAGGTTTTCAGTAAGCAAAAGCATGCAGTTTCATGAACTGCAATAGAACTGTTCTGATTCAACTCAGCTGAGAATAGCTTTATAATTACAATTGTATCCACGCAGAAAGTCCATATTATGACTATTTCTCTTCTCTCACCATCTTTGTTCAAAATAAAAAATAAGAATATTTTTTAGTTACAAATGGGGTTCCCTTAAACACAATCCCTTCAAATAGTGGCACATTTAGAAGTGTTTTTTCCTAAAAGTACTCTTCTCTTTGTCCCATAATTAGGGCAGTAATATCTGTATAATTAACCTAGAGCGAGAACTGTCAAGCTATCAGAACGACTTTTCTGTTACTCTGGACAAAAACATTAAAAATCTCAAGCCAGGCTAGTCTGTGACTTTATTGCACTGGTAGCTGTGGGAGAACTGACAGGAGAGACTCAGTAACTGAATACTCCCTAACAGGAAATTAATTAATAATCTTTCATTCCTCTCCCAACCCACCCCAGGTGAATGTATTAATTTATTCAGATTTCACAGACCCCAGGTCATGAACTCTCAATGTCACTGAAGGGCAAGTTCCACATGCATGAGGAAGAGCAGGACCAGAAGACAGATGCTATAAATTCATTTACCTACCACATGCTTAGAGGAAACAAACAGTGTAACAGCTGCATAGGCAAGATACACCTACATCTACAGTGATAGCTTTCAAAAATAATACCACAACTAAAAAGGAGAACTGATAAGGCTTAGGGAAGAAATGCACCTTCTAGAAGAGATACAGAATTTCATAAACTACATTGCTTCCTAAAAGCAACTCAAACATAGGTATACTTGACAAGTTTTACCATTACTTTTCCTAGATTTCTATTATATTTTGATACTGTGTTTTCATAATACAGACTGAAACCCTGTAAGATATTTAACAAGATTAAGAGATTTAAAATTCAAAGTATTAATACATCTATTTAGAAATCTTCTACACACCCCCACGCCCCCACCATGTTTGTTGTGCTTTATTATTAAGCAAATTAAGAGAAAGGCAACACAAACCATACAATTTAAAACTGGCCCTCATTTTTTTTTTTTTGAAAGCAATATCACAATAATCCAGTAGTTTTATTACCAGCTTTAATTATTCATAGTTAACTTTCTGATCACAGAATTATTGAATAGAGTGAAAGGCTGATTAAGAATACAAAGAGAGAATTGTTGAATTGATCATCATACAGACATATACAATGTCTATGCACCATTTAAATAAAATTCAAACTTTGGATTATGTATTAAAAGAAGTTTTGAGTCAGAACTACTCTAAGATCTCAGGTTGAGGAAGCGTCTCTTCTAACAGGTACAGCATTCACGGACCTGGTAATGTAAGCAACTGGATGCTATTTTAATCTCCCCAGAAAGAAAATCGTTAATAAGATATGTCTTCAGGCTCAGGAGAAGCAAATCCAAAGTCAAATGGTATACAATTAAGTTCTGTTAGTTCAGAATTCCACAGCCATGATATTCTTTTGAATACCAATAACAAACTAACTAAACCTACTCACCCACGTTTTTGATGTCTGTTTCAAAGCAGTACTTCACAGCACTGAATAGTATTTATTAAGTCTTAACATAAAATGTCAATTATCATGACTTGTCAAGGAGAGTAGAAATGCAATAGAGGCATATTAAGCATAAGTCTGCTGAAATTTTTTGTGTTTATGATTTATTTTCATAAATAAGTTTGAAGCAAACTTCGAATGCAGGTGAGAAATACATTGTTTACGATGGTTATATAAATATTTTGCAAGAAAAACAGACTAACAATCTATTCTGCTATCAAAATTCATAGTATATTTTCTATGGAAAACTCATTTATATGTAAAGTGGGATGGATATTGTCGCACCAAAGATCTAATGATATTACAAAGTTACTAATATAAAATAGAGGGAAAGATATCTTAGACACACTTCATAGGTACTCCTGTTTACTTCACCTAAATATAGTCTTTTGATTGCTGATGCAAATCTTTGCCTTGCATTGGACATGCTTTTCATAGACAGGAAAAAGTTGTGGAAGCTAAATGCCTAAGTGAACACAGAAGCCCTGTCCAAAGTAATAGAGAAGAAAACAAAATAGGGCCACGGGGAAATTACTTTTCAAGTTTGTTCCCAGAATAAAGAAGTTCTACATCTCCAGAAAAAGAAAACAAAATAAAGTCAGAAAACAAAGTCATCTGCAACAATGGAAACTGAACCTAGACATCCCATTTACAATTAAAGTGCATTTGAACTCATAGAAATTATTTCCAGAGAAAATGGTTGATCTAATGGTAATTCAAGAAATAATAATGACAGAGATAGATTTCTCTTTATTGGAAATCTTCACAAAGTGAACTTCATAGGCTTGATTCCTCATTACAGTTTGAGTATTATTTCAAATGAAGAATGCAATTGCATTATAAGCTCAGTAGATATACAACCAAACCACTGTTTCTGAGCATACTGTTATCCTCAAACAAGTCAATTGTTCCATATCACACAGTCAATACAGCATAATATGGGACAACTTGCTTGGACATTGTTGAAAATACACGGCCTGAAAAGCTCTGTTTTTTAAAAGTGGTATTCAGTAGCATGGATTTTCTGACAGCAGTGCAATATAAAAAATGGATTTTTGAGCAGAATTTCATTTTTGAGTCTAACATGACAAGTTCCTCCTGCAAAGAATTTAAATGTAAATTTACACATATAACTTATCCTAGTGAAATTCTGAAACTTCTTCTGTATGTCCCTAAGCTCCACAAAACCTCCTAGCCATTTCCAGAGTCCCTAATGAAAACAATTAAATCCTTCAGAAGTATACATGGCAATTTCAGAATATTTATTTTCTAAGTATTTTATAGATACCAAGGAATATGCTGAAATAGTCCTTCTAACCATTTGAAAAGGCAAAATGTCAGGCCTGGATCTCCATTTCCTCACGTTTTGTATAGTTTTGTAAAATGTTGCTGAATCATTATACCCTGTTTTACACTGCTGCTGCAGACTAGAGGGTTTACCACAGTAGGGGGAAAAAAAGATCAAATCCATTCTCTCTACAATGAGATGTGCTATAACACACACGGCTAGGGAAAAGCAAAATAGGAATTGACTGAAATGTATAGTCCTCTAGAAGTGATTCACCTTCACATAAGAATAAACCATATAATTGTTATAAATTGAACACAGTATCTAATGAACACAGAGGTTTGTTTTATCACTCAGAAATGCAGTAAAGGTTACAGATCTGCAAAGCAAAAAATGAACCTCCCTTTTTATTAATGACAATAAATCATTACTTCATTTTAACTGTCAATCAAAAAATAACTGAAACAAAAACCCCAAGAATTCCTACACTGAACAACCCCCCCACACCTCCCTTTTCACCTCCTTATCCCCAAGAAAGGAGAACTTCAGATGCACAGCAAGGAGAAATAAGGCTGTTAAGAGCTCACAAACCTGCAACAAGCCAGAGCAGAGGAGGGTATTTGAAGCGCATTCCACCACACTATTGCCAACATCCCAAACTCCAACAGTCCATTTTTCCACTGCTGCTACACCACAAACATCAGGATCCACATAGCCCTGAGGAACAAATTTGGCTGTCTTCAACATTAACCACTGAAACAGGTTCAGCTGATAAGAGTGCAGAAATGCGTAATTATGCATAGCTAGACCTGCTAAAGAGAAGGCACCATCCCACAAATTCATATTTCTCTGCAGAACAGTCAACATGTCCCAGAAGCCAAGCTGGCCCTACACGGATCCAAAACAGGCCCACTCGAACCCCATATCACAGCTGTAATGTGTTAGCAAGGATCAACCACCTCTGCTTTTCATCTCAGCCTACCAAGTATCACGGCACACAGTCTCCAAAGCCTGCACTTATGATCTAACAGACTTGTGGAAAATGGACAGTTCCAAGCATCAGCACAAAGTACTTAGGCCAACACTGGTTAAACCCAGCATGTATTTAAAGGATGCACAACTGTCACACCCTCATTGATGGAAAACTAAGCTTTCTCCTCATAAATAGCAACCAAAAAAATGCTGTGCTCAGATGGTACCGACAGGTAAGAAATGTTATACCAAAGTCAACAAAAATTATAATAAATTAGAGGTACAGCACCCAGGAAGCACTAATCATGGTATCCACTGCAATTTTCAGCCAGTCACAGAGTGCCCAAAACAGAGAAATACCATCACCTTCAGTAATACAAATCATAATCAGAATGACATTACATTCCAGTACCTGAAAAACTATAAAATTCAATTTCATGTACTTATAACAAAAATCCTCACTTTGTCACTGTAATAATTTAGTTTGAGCAAAAGCTGTTTACAACATAGGTTTATCACTCAGATTACCAGGTGATATAAAATTTTTACCCCACTGAAATTTTGCTGGTCAGCACCAACATTGCTGCCGCTGCACAGTTAAATATATACTGAACATTATTCTGTAACTCACAGCAATTTTCTGAACTCGGAGGATGCAAAATACAGAACTGACAGCTTAGGATACAAACTTATGCTCAGTCGGCCTTAACCACAGAACTCTCCACTACAAGCCAGGACTAAAATCACTTTGTCTGCCAGGATACAAAAATGGTAATGAAGGGAAAAAGGACCTAATCTCACTTTCACCAAAGTCAGTAGTAAAACTCCCACTGACTTCAATACGAGCAAAAGCCAGCATGACATCTCCAAAATGGTTATTATTCTCTTCAGAGCACCATATTCATTTCCTATCTACCCCCTGCAGAAGGTCGATGGTCTCTCAGCTTTCCAATGATATTGCTTCATTGAAAAGCATCTCAGACTGACAGCACTAATCTAGTGTCTGTGATCACCTGAGGAATACATTTCAACTTCAGCATATAAACTGAAGAAAAGGATCAGGCCCTATGGAAGAAGAGGTATACCAGCAGTAACGACTCAATAATAACCTTGCAACCAACAGAAACAAGTCATTGCTGTATTTTAAGGAAATCCTGTACAAATATATATTCCCCTCTGCTAAATAAACATCTAAGATTCACAGAATAATATTTGCTATTAGATACACAAGTAGTTATTTAGATATTTTGCAGGAAACTGCTATTAAAAGTGACATAAAAAGAAGAATTTCCATCAAATAGAAAAATACATTCTGAAAGTGCTGCAGAAATACATTTTAATTCTCTCTGGGTTTAAAAAAAAAGCAAAAAAACCCAACCAAACAAACAAAACCCACACAACTCTGCTACATAATTAGAACCAAGTGCTGTATAATTAAGCATGTGGCTTTTTTGGACTTGACAGGAGAAATTAGTGTCACTGAACAGAAAACAGAAATTAAAATTAGTTATGTAGTCAACAGTCTTTTCACTAAAATTAACGAAAGTAACAAGACAGAACCTTCACTTTTCAAGTATCTTTACTCTTGAAGTTGCTTAGAAGCAGGCAGAGTAGCCATAAGTATTTAATTCATACATATAGCAGAAAGGAATAGCTAAAGATCATCTTCATATGCTCAGGCACTTTAGTCTTGACCACAGCATGCAGTTTGAAACCTATGCTACACCAAATCCATTAAGAATCTACTAATTATGCCTTCCTCTTAAGTCAGCTGACAGCACACCTAGCAGCCGTTTGCTGGAACAAGCTTCACACAGAAAGCAATAGTACCCCATTCCTAGAGGACAGGCTGGAATTCAGTCGAAGTTGCCTTGCCTGCTACGCAGTAAAGAGCAACTTCACCTCAGTAGTTAGAGGTGCTACTTATTGGTTTGATGATGAAGGCATTCTCCTAGGAAGACGCACATGGGACCTGAATCTGGGCTTTCCAATTCAACGGTTGTTTGCACAGAAATCATCAGAGCGCAGGACTACCACTTCAAATGGAAAGCTCAATTGCCTGTCACTCCCTTCCCAGTGCAAGCATGTTCAGAATCCACCAATGAAACTGTATAGAAATGCAATAGATGTCCAGTTCTACATGCAACATTTTATACTAGCTTTGGATCTCCACCTGGAAATCAGAAACAGGCAAGTTTAGGTTGCGTGCTGTTTGTTATTTTTTTTAAATAAAATACTGAAAAACAGACTTAAATCCAGAGGACAAGAGACCATTGCTACCTGGCCACAGAAGAGGCAATACAAACCACTTATATATCTCCCTTGGAAAGAGAAAACCTTAACACTTTAGTTACTGATCAACTAATTTAGTTACTGTCCATGCTACTGACAGCATTCAAGAAAGTTTCTGCAGCGATATTGCATATATACATTTCCTACTTTTCCATGCCAGCAAGAGATCATCACAACACCTTGCCAAAACATCCTTCTGTGCTGAGGCACTCTTAGCCCTAAGCTATTGCACATTTTACATGTTTCCTAACCTATATAATTGCAGTATAGGTGCCCCTAGTTTTCTCTTTCTTTGCTGAATGAGATACAAAAGATAAAGTTGGCCTTTCTTGAGCAGCTGCCTCACAACATGACAGGCAGAAAGATAACTTAATTCCATAAAATTTTTATAGAAGTAAATGACTAAACAAATCAAGTTTCCCCTCCAAATATGAAATAAGGATATCAAATAAAGAGGAATTCACAGGTAATTTGCAAGTATTGTACCGCCCTCTGTAGTCAGCATGTAAGTTCTGCAAAGATATCTGCAAAATGAGCTTGTGCACATGGCTTGTAAAGATCGGTAGGAGGCCAATATTAAAACCTCTACAAGTTGAAACCCAGCAGAATTAACATTTTTGTGGTGATGTCTTACTTTTTGGAATCACAGGAACAGAACACAGAAAATTTTTAATACTTCATATAAATGCTCTGCTTATTAAAGGATGTGGAAACATATGTTTAGCTGCTGTTTCAGAATGGGTGAGATTCCTCAATGATACTTCTAGCATTTACTTTCTTGAACCTTGACAGAAACTTGCAGTGCCCCATCTTAGAATTTTTCCTGGTTACTTCTAATTAACATAAAAAATTAACTGAAATTTTTAAAAGTTGTATTAACTGATCCGTCAATGACAGAAAAGTATATTTTACAGTTGTCCTGGTCTGAGGTAGAAAAGAACCGACTTTCTGTTCAGTAATTTTACTTCTTAGCTATGTCTCTTCTAACTCTCTGAAATTCACAGCAGATTGTACAGAAAACTGTTCATTCTCAGAGTGATAAGACCAATGTTTATAGTTAAAGCCAAGGAGTGGTATACAGAAAGGCTCTTGCTTATACTTATTGCTGTAACAACCAGAGTCAGCCAGCTTTGTTATTTGCCCTGCTGGAGAGTCATAAACAGGAAAGCATAAAATGGTCACACCTGCAGAGAGGAGCAGACAAGGACAGATGACCTAAAAATGACCATCAGTGTATTCAGTCCCATCTGCCCCATGCTCAGTATGAAAGCTGAGGGATCAAAGCATCAGCTCTTTCTTCAATGCTGACGTCCAAAGAGGACCCTGTCTGTTCATCTGCCTTTGACCCTGATCTGTGTGTTCATGACTCCAGATTTGGAATCCAGTTCTCATCTGCCACTGAGTCCAGCCTGGGACTTCCCCAGGGCCACCCAGTGGTGTTATCCTGGGAGCCTGATACGGTTTTGTATATATTGTTTCTATTTCATTATTTTCTTTTCATTTTGCTATTAATATTTCATTAAGGTAGCTTAGTTCCTTCTAAACTCGTAAGTCTATTTATCTGTCCTTCTCCTCTCCTTGGAGGGAGTGGTTGGGGAGAGCATCCATCATCTTGTTCATGGCTAAAACCATGACAGCTGTTAGGTTTTGCACCACCCTGTTTAACACAACTTAGAACCTCAATAGGGCATTTTCCTGGGACCACATGTTTAACTTTACTTAAAGAATAAAAGTTCGTCACCAATTTCAGCATGAGTGATTAAGAAGCCCATTCATGTGAGGAGGTTTTACACACATGATAAGAGCTCTGGATATCAACGTAACTTTGAATATCTGTTCAAATAGACAGCACTGTTGCACATAATACCTGATGGAACCAAAAAAGCATACAGCTCTGTACTACTAAATTTCTGTAAAGCAAACCTCAAAGTAAGTAAATTAATAAAAGGTAGCAGGTTCTTCCTCTGTGAATGCAATATTTCTCCTTCACATTTTAGTGTTTTAATACTGTTACAAACATAAGTTACATTACGGACAGCTGTCTCCTTAACACTGGTATCAATGCACGGCAAAACTGTTTGCTATCAGAAGCCTTTCATCCTAACTTAATTTACATCTGCTTTTTTCCCCCAGATCTGTAAAATCCGATAATTGCTTTAAAAAAAAAATTGTATTCACAAAATTTTTCTCCCCCAAATGAAAAAAACAAAACAAAACCAAAAAACCTTTGTATCACCACTGAAAACAGATTAAACTGCATTTTCTAGTGCATGTAATGAAAGCAGTGAAGGTAAATGAACACCACTTTTCCTTTTTAAGTCAGAATTAAGCTTTTGAAGATCCATTCTTCTGCTCTCGGCACATACCAGAAAGATTCTCATACCTTAAGTGTTCAAGACAGAGAACTAACTTCAGCTTCGCGGTTGTGGGTCATGGGGAAATAAGCAGGGCCTGAAAACCCTTAGAAAGAACCAACAGCTCGGGCAAATTTCTGTGGCCTCTCACCCAGCAAGCCCACCAGATCTGTGGGGCCGGGGTCCCCTCAGGCTCCCTCACGACAGCCCCCCTCAGCGAACCGCTGAGGGGGCCGTTTCAACGGCTGGCCCCGAGCCGCCGCCAACGGTTTCAGCAGTCTCCCTCGAGGGCCCTGGCTACGGCCGGCTACGGCCGGCTACGGCCGGCCCCGCCCTTGCGGCCCCGCCCTGCCAGGCGCCCCCAGCAACGGCGGCGGGTTTACCTCAGCAACGCTCCGCCCCGACCCCCCCCAGNGCGGCAGCCGCTGCTAAGCGACCGGTGAAGCCGACGGCGGCTAAAGGGCAGCTTGGTGTATCCGGGCCTGAACGAAAGCCTTACCGGCCTCAGCACTCGGCACCGGGCGCGGCCTCAGCACTCGGCACCGGGCCCAGCCTCCTTACCGAGGGGTAAGGGAAGGGACTGATCAGCCACCAGGACCGAGAAACAACGTCTATCAGCCACAAGCACCCGACCAAGACCCCTACCAATCGCAAGACTAAAGGCGCAGTGTCGGCCAGACAGGCACCATTATCCATCACAGACCCGAATTCCACACCTCTGTCATCTGCCGGGAGCAGAAAACGACTCTCACAAGCCACAGGTGCTAGAAATAAACGTCACCCAGAGATACGCGCCACGACAAGCCTCTCATCAGGCACAGGAGATGAGGCACAGCATGCGTCAGCACCAGTCGCTTGGATTGGACCCTTACCAGTCACTGGAACCAAAAAGCACCTATCCGAGATATACAGTAGAACGAGATCCCTACGAACGTGGGCACGGCCCCTATCAGCCACACGAACCTGGTTACGGTCTTTATCAGCCAGGATACAGTCCTTATGATGATCAGATACCCGATCCTGAATCCCAAGCACTGGCAATTCAGAATGCAAAAGCCTATTTACTGGAGAGCAGCACAACATCTGGCCTGAACTTGTAAGTCTGAAAAAGGGACACAACTGAAAGTGTAGGAAGTATGAGCGGAGAGAAAAATAGTGCTGGTAAAAGAGCAAAGGGTTGTGTTAAGAAAGGGAGGAGTACAGAAGGGTATATATAGAATGGGAAAATATGTTATAAATGCTTAGTTCATTGCTATGTCATACTTGTGTGTGTCCAGCATCTTTCAGAATCAAAATTCCTAAGGGAATTTATAGAGTTCAAAGGGAAACTGATTTAAGAACAAGTTTAAATGCAGCTTCAACTCCAGAGAGGCAGTTGCAGTATGTGCCCAAAATAAAAGATGAGACTACTCCTAAGTATATTACAATCAGGCTCATTTCAAATCTAATTTTCCATAATGCTCTATGATTCCCTCTCATCTAACTAATGCAACAATTTCTCCAAACCTCCAGGTGACTAGCTTCTACTTTTGATATCAAAACATACTATTCTAATACTTTTATACAGTAGGTCAATAATATTTACATTTATATGACAGGTATGATCATCTTGCTAATATGCTGACAAAGATCCTGGATGAACAGCCCAGAAATGCAGTAGACATAATTGAGAATATCAGCAAGGATGTGAAGTGGGCTCAGTTTCAGAAAAAAATGGACACTCTTCGAGATGAACCTGAGATTCTTCGAACATTTGAAGCTGCAGAAAAGCGTAAAGCTTTGTTCCTCAAGCCAGATGGAGAAGGAGATGAAGAATTAGAAGAAGAGATCGTGAGTTATTATCAGAGAAAAATAGATATCACATATACCCAGGAATGGGTGGGAGGATGGCAGAACAGGAAGGGAGGAAGTTGTGGTCTCCCTTGTACTATAGCCTCTCATGATCATATAAACAATTGCAGTCAGAGTATGTACCCTCTTCATAGTTGTGAAGAAGAAACCACATCTGGTTACGTAGTTCAGATATTTTCCTGTAGTAAAACTAGTATTCCAAGCCTTTAAAATCACGGATGTTATAAAGATGATTGGCAGACAAAGTTTACAATATCCCCCATATGCCAGTTCAGCATGGAATATTGCATCCAAATTTTTTTACTTTATATAAAAGTGACATTTCTTTACCTAAAGTGATCATAATTCTGGACACTGGTCTGAGAGTACTGTGCACAGCTGTTACTGTAAAGTAGAGAATGGAGGATTTTGTGATCCTTCCACCTCCAGTTGTGGTTTCAGTCTATCCTTCTTCAACTAAAGGAAAAAAAAAAAAAAAAGTTATAATGAAGAACTGCTAGAATTGAAAAGCCAATTCTTAAAATAGGGTATTTTTCAGAATTCAGTTGCTTATATGCAGAAGCATTTGTACCCAATGAAAAATTAAGAGAATTCTTATAATAACCAAGGGAAACAAACACCAAGATGTTGATTTTCTTATGACATTACCCCTATATATTCAAATTAATTGCCATTGCAGAATACAAATACTAACTACAGAAGACAGTCTTTCAACTTTTCCATAGCCTATTACTTATTTTACTGTAACAGTATATGATGGCAAAAATGAAAAAAAGTAGGGTATTTCAGAAAGGAATTTGGAATTTTTCATACTCCTCTCTGTCTGGTTTCAATATAAGAAACCTGGAAGGGCCAAAGAAATTCAGTACAAAACTAGCACTACTTCCAAATTCCCTGCCTTGCCATGTACAACTTTTAATATCTTTGTGTGATACAATCACCTACTGCCAAGAGATGGAAGAAATGTGATAAAGTGAAAGTAAATATTTAATGAAATCATCGTTATTGGTCTAGTTCTTCTTCCACGGGAGCCAGTTGGGGTCTTACTATGCATTCAGCAAGAGCAGAGGCCAGTATTTTTAAAAATGCAGGGCTTTATGCCAAGGTTTTCAAAGGAACAACATTCACTCCGGAGAGATGTTGCTGGTTTGGTGTCTAAATATACAAAATATGTATTATATTTTCCCCAAATGCATCTGCCACAAACACAAGGAAAGACAGAGATGCTGTTTGCAGACATCAAGGCTTCTTATGTAGCTGGCATGCCCTAGTGCTGACGTCCCTTATAGATCTTGTGTAAGAATTCTGACTTTCCTTATTTTACAATAATTAGGAATTTGAATTTTGAAATCTTGTATTCTAAAAGCTGCAGTTCTCTTCTTTACCCTTAAAATGACATTTTTAATTTTTCTAAATGGTAGCGGAAGTGGTAGTGAATGAATGTCTGCAAAGCACCTTGAGAGAATGCATGGCACTATAGGAAAGTGAAGTATAATGTTCAGTGAATAACATGTTTAATTTTTCAAAAAGTTAATTATACTATTCTTCAGCTCTGACTCTGAATCTTCTTTCCCAGGGAGAGACCCCTCTACCTAATGTGATGGAAACAGCTTTTTATTTTGAGCAAGCTGGGATTGGCTTGAGCAAAGATGAATTTTATCATATATTCCTTGCCCTTAAGAAATTAGTTAGTGTTCAGCCAGTCCGAACCTGTCGCTTCTGGGGCAAAATTTTGGGCCTGGAGATGAATTATATTATAGCTGAAGTCCAGTACCACGAGGGGGAAGAGGAGGAGGAAACAGAAGAGGAAGAAGTTACTGAGGAAAGAGAGAAAGAGGTGGATGAAGCTGAAAATGTAGATGAGGAGAAAGAAAAAGAATATGAACCACCAGTGTCCACCTACAAGCCTCCACCTGTCATCCCAAAAGAAGAAAATGGGACTGGGGCTAATAAGTATGTCTATTTTGTCTGTAACGAGCCAGGCAAACCTTGGGTAAAATTGCCCCCAGTGACACCAGCCCAGATTGTCTGTGCCAGGAAAATCAAGAAGTTCTTCACCGGTAGGCTGGATGCTCCTGTTGTGACCTTTCCTCCTTTCCCTGGAAACGAGGCCAATTACCTGCGGGCACAGATAGCTCGGATCTCAGCAGGAACCCAGATCTCTCCTATTGGATTTTACCAGTTTGCAGAGGAAGAAGGAGATGAAGAAGAGGAGACAGAAGCAGGAAGAGATACATATGAAGAAAACCCTGACTTTCAGCCTCTTTCTGTGTCTGAAATGGTGGATTCTCTCTCTGCGTGGGTGCACAATGTACAGAGTATTCTAAAGCAGGTATGTTCGGGCATAGCTTACACGGACCTCGGGTACCATTCTCACTGTAGTACTCGCAGGGTTTCAGATTGTGAACGATAGCCCTCACCTGCATATTTGAACTATTCACCAGAAATAGTATTGTACTGAGAGATATCTTTCTACATAAAATATATTTGGTATAATATATAATATATAGATATCTTGTATGTATTTACATATCACATAATTTTTATATAATTTTTTTTATATTAGTTTTAGGAACCTCGTAGGTTTAGTACTTTTTTCAGTGGCGTGTTCTTGAGTTTGAAACCTATCTTTACATATCTGTATGGAATTAGGCCTTGATAGGTAACAAAAATTTCTGGTATTCTCCTAGATTAGGTTTTCTCTTTTGAGGTCCTTAATTGACAAAAATATTTTAAATTGTCTTTTCTTGAGTAGGATGCTAAAATGCAAATAGCTTATGACTGTACGCTAAGTGGAACTTACATTTTCTTCTATTTTATTTTTTGTTGCTTACTTTCTTCTGCAAAACAAATGAAAAACCTTAAAACCAAAATATTGTAAATAAGATTGTAGCATAAAATATTTGTGATATCAGACCAGTGCTAGAAAGAGGTACTACTAATGTGATGATCACTGCTGGATGACCTGCTGGGCAGTCTACCAATTCAGAAATGCTAGTGTAGAAGAACAGTAAATGGAAGGAAATAAGGTTTAAAATTATTACCAGGAAAAAAAAAAAAAAAACAAACAAAAAAACCCCAAACAAAAAAACAAAAAAACCTAGTTGTAAAAATAAAATCTATACACATTAGAATCTTAAGAACATTTTGTTCTGCTCCTCTGACTGGTAGCTAAATATCACAATGGACTTCAAAAAGAAGGGGCAAAGTCCAGAAGCAGTAGCTTCTTAGTTTGCAGTAACTGGTAATCTAGTGAGGATACAAACCAAACTGGCAAGGAATTGAAACTGCAAAACAACAAAAGCTGATGACAGAGGTATGAGGTTATTCTGAAGCAGTAAACAGGGATGAGGGAGAAATGAGGGATATAGGGAAGGTTCTGCCAAGACGATACAATATTCTGCCAATAGTATATCAATTATGGAATATATACTTGTTATTTTCTTCCCCCCGTCCCTTAATTGTGTGTGTGTGTGCTTGAGCTGATTGTTTTAATTGGCTCATATGCTTTCACTGATTGTTACATGCATTTATTATTTCTCTATAACAATTACAGGGTCGCTGTGTTTGGCTTAATCCTCTTCAAAAATCAGAGGAAGAAGAAGAAAATGAAGAGGAGGAGAAACAAGAGGAGCCAGATGAACCGCAGGAAGAAATACAGCAAGAAATAGGACCTCCTCTTCTCACACCACTCTCTGAAGATGAAGGTATTCTTCATGGAATATGAAGGCTTGCATAGGGAGCACTAGGAATGTTAGCATTTAGGTAGTAAATTTTTGAAGTTAAAGTACTCTGGCACTTCATGGAGCAATATAGTTTGCCCCTGTAGGGTAAGCACATTCTTTTACAAAATTGGTCAAAAATGGTTAACAGTATTGACAATTTTAATAATTGGGTTTACTAATTAACAGTCTTGTTGAGAATAAAGAGAAAAAAATATCTCAGACTTGCCAGGCTACTGTAAGTTCAAGACAGCTCACTACATGAAATACATCCTGCTATTTTTCCATCATCCTTTTAGACAAAAAAAATATGTGTGCGCACATGCAAGATATGTACACACATGCATAGACATATAAATAAGAATTCAGATCCTGTAGCATATTACTGCGGCAAATTGTGGGAATATGGGAACTTGAATATTAGATTACCTCAACAGTAAATCATTTTCCTACTCGCCACTCCTTGATCAAGTTGAAATACAACTATATAATTTCTCCATAAGTGATAAAAAGTCCTTGACAAAGGAAACAGTGAGTGCCACTGAATCTCAGGATCATGATCTTCCCTGTACGTGGTTGGTTGCGCTCTGGCACTAGCTACCCATACATCAAAACCATCTGTTTGAATACGGCACCTGCATTTATTGTTTCTGACTTTTGGTTCTTCTAACATGCAAATTATTCTAACTACTGCTTGAATTCTGTGAAAGTCTTGTAGCTCAGTTTTGAAATATTTTGTAGAGGCTCATAAGCCAGCTTATTCTTTGACTGAGTGTTTGTTTGGCTGCCTCCAGGAATTCAAAACATCCCTGCTTGGACAGCTCAGCCTTCTACAAACCTGATCCCACAATACGCTGTTGCAGTTCTCCAGTCTAACCGATGGCCTGGAGCATATGCCTTCGCGTCTGGCAGGTGAGTAGCTGGTTGACATGGTTACAACCCAGACTGTACATGCTAAACACAGATACCTGTCTAATGAAGGCAAAGACGCTTTATTATTAATTCATTACATTAATTCATTACGTCTAACTGTTTCAGAGACCGGTGGAAGCCACTTAAACGTGCACAGCAGCAGTAAATACATAATCTTCATTGGAAAGGCTAGTATAAAGTTAATGGATATAGATGTCCAGTTAGCATTTGGGCACATCCCTTGATTTAAAACCTGTATTCTTGAGTCTGTAGTACTTTTTACAAAAACAGCTACATTCTGTGATTCTAATGTTCATTTGTTTCAACTACGCATGGTACAGTCATGGTGCTTGTTTATAAACGGGTACTGGAGTTGTTGTCAGACAGCACACTGTGTTAACAATGTGGGGGTGGAGTCATACTGCACTGCAGACAGCACACAGCCTTCATCATTTTAGCATTTGGAGATTTTTAAGTGGAAGACACATTAACAATTAGAGCAGTTAAAAAGAGGTGCCTTCTTTTAAATGCTTGTTACTGGATATCTGCACTGTAGTGTCTTTTCCACAGAGCAGAGTAAGGCTGCCTGACAACATCCCGTTGATGTCTTGTTGCAGGGGGTGGGGGAGAATGTGATCTCTCGCTTTTGTTCTCAGGAGATTTGATAACGTCTACTTTGGCTGGGGTCACAAATACAGCCCGGAGAACTACAGCCCCACGCTGCCTCCGCCAGCACAAGCAGAATACCCCAGCGGGCCAGAAATCACCGAGACGAGAGACCCCACCGTGGAGGAGGAACAGGCCTTCAAGGCTGCCAGGGAAGAGGCCTTGGCTGCAGCCGAGGAAGAGGAAGAGGAGGAGGAGGAAGACGCTGAGGACGACGAAGAGGACGATGATTAAAATACTTAAGCGTTTGAACATGAGTAGCCATTAATTAGGTGATGTTAGAGGAAATAAAATCGAGGCACGCCGCCTTTTCCGATGTCTGTAGGCTGCTCTCCACATCTCTCTCCGCCTACCTGCCTGCCTGCCTGCCTGCCTCCCTCTTCCCTTCCTCCTCCTCCTCCTCGTCGCCCCCCACCACCACCGCCCTGGCGCCAAGCCGGCGTAGCGTCACCGGAGGAGCCACCAAGCATCGGCTTTCTTCCGAGGAGGAAGCAGGAAGGCTGCGTCTCCTTCCTAAAATAACACAGCTTTCAACTCACTACCTGCCAGCCACCGCGCATTCACCTTGGTTTTCTAACCAGCGCCTCAACGCCGACGGAAATCTTAATTAAACCAAGCAAAACAAAACACCAAAAAAAAGCCAGAAACACACAAAAAACCCTCAAACAAAATAAAAGAAATCCAGTAATTACAGAGCAATGCCACTTTCCGCTGTGACAGGTTACCACCACGCCGGGCAGGTAGCGAACTACATGCCGAGCGGATTCCGCTCAGCCCGCCTTCCCGCCCCGCACCCCCCGGCCGGCACCATCACAGGAGTCTCCACAGACAGGGGGGGTGTGCCGGGAGGGCTCCGCCACCATTCAGCGGTCCCTCCCCCGCTACGCTTTCCCTGCTCCCCCCCGCCAGCCGTTGGCCAGTGGTACGCTCTGCCGCGGCGTCTTGCCCTGCGCTGGCCAATAGGAAGGGACGTCGGGAGAAGGTTAAACTGCGGTGGCGGTTGAGGCGCTTCGTTGTTCGCCTGGGTGCGGGCGAGGAGGGGAGAGAGCCGTCCCTGCCGCAGGCCAGGCGTGTCCCCAAGCTGCGGCGATGGGGGACGAGGGAGCCGTGACTGTCTGCGTGCGTGTGCGGCCGCTCATCGCCAGGTGAGGCTCCCTCCGGGCAGCAGAGCCGCACCCGCGTCCCTGGCTGGAGGGGAGGCTGCCTGCGGCCTGGGGGCCCTCAGCTTCCCTGGGTGTTGCTGTGCCGCCATCCCCTCCCCTGGCTCCAGCTAGGCCGCCGTGAGCACCGCTAACGCCCTTCGAAGAGGGGGGCAAGACGAGGGCACCGATGCGCTCTCCTTCCCTAGCGGGGCTGGCCGAGGGCCTGGGGGAGAGAGGGGAGCTCGGTGAGGGGGTAGGCCCGCTTGACAGAAGCGGAGCCCTAGCCTCCTAAGGTTAACTGAGTATCTCTTCCTTTAGAGAAAATGCTCTCGGAGATAAAGTGTCAGTCCACTGGAAAAGTGAAAAGAATACTATTTCTGAAGTAAACGGTACAAAAGTGTTCAGCTATGGTAAGGATACAGAAGAAATTATTCTGTTTTGATGCCTGCGTGGACCTTCGTTACAGCACTGCTTGGATGTATCAACTAACAGTAATGACCCTAGCTTTTTGCAGCTTCTGTGAAATTTTTTTCCAACTCGATAATTTTGACAGAATGTGTCATGGGTTGAGCAGTACAGGACTAATTTCTAACGCTTGGGAGAAAGCTGGTTTTTGAAGACTGCAGTGTGTGAATTTGTGAAAATGTTTACTTTACAGCCAGCTAGGCTGTGTGGGATTCAAGGTCTCTGTGTTTTTGAGCCTTGCTGGGTGCAGGGATGAGGAGGAGTGAGGCCTGGGCATTTGACCAAGGCTGCCCAACAGGATAATTTCATACCATGAATATCACATTAAATATAAATTGGAAAATTTCCTGTGTAGTTTCTTTCTTCATCAATGGCAGTGGGCCAGAGAACTCCTTGCCCCAGTGCTGGACCCCTGAGTTTGGATGTTAGATCCTTGTAACTAACTTCCTCTTTCTACTGATCTACTTGTTAATATGACTGTAGCCACTACAAAGCTTTTTCCCAAACTATAGACTTGATGAATACATGCTCTGAGCTAGGTGTTTAACAAGTAGCGTGTATCCTCATAGGTAAGTTAGCTGTAACTGGTTCTAGGATTAAGTGGGATGACTTTAACAATGTGTCCATTGTTCTTAGGTTTTTCCACTTGTCTGTTTTCTGTTTGTATCTACTTTGGTTCTGGGTTTAACGCTTGATTCTTTTACCAAAAAACCCAACCTGTCTTAGTAGTGTCACAACTATATTTTTCATTTGAATTGTCCTACAAACATTCTAATGCCCATTTGTTGGATTTGAAGTCAATAATATTGAGTAAAGTGACAGATTGGTTTTGATTCAATGGATTAATGCTCTCCAATGTTTGTTGGTTTGTTTTTTTTTAAGATCGTGTCTTTCACTCAAGTGACAACACTCAGCAGTTATATGATAGCGTAGCTGTTCCAATTATAAAGTCAGCTGTGCAAGGTTATAATGGTAAGTTTTAAATTAGTGTTTAAATCCTGTTTGTAATATATTTCATAAATCTTTAGTAAAACTTAACTATCTCCATAGGCACAATTTTTGCTTATGGACAGACTGCCTCAGGGAAGACATACACAATGATGGGAAACGAAGATTCTGTGGGCATTATCCCTAAGGCAATTCAACATATTTTCAAAGTTATCTGTGAGGTGAGCAACTCCATTAAATTGAAATGACTGAAAGGACCAGTAATAATTGTGATTGCTACATTAAAGATAATTTTAGTATCCAGGAGCTTATGAACAAAACAAATTTTTATTGGATCATGTGTTGCTTTGCTACCCTTGCAAAAATGAGAGGCTTAAAAAAAATAATGGGACACTACTCGTTGGAATCAAATCGAAACAAAACTGAGGGAGGTTATTAAACTTGTAACTATAACAAACCTTGTTTACAAATAAAAATGGGTACTCGCTCATTGATGTGGTAAATAAGGTAATGTGAAGTTTTGGGGTTTTACTGCTTTTTTTAAAACTTTAGAAACTTAGCTGTACTAAAGACTTCTTAGTGGGAAGAATATGACAATTTCCTTATTTCAGGCTTTCAAAAGAATCTTAGGCTAATTGCCTAATGCTAATAGGGAATAGGGAGAAGGTGTAAATTGAAACAGTGGTTTCCAAAATGTAATCTGCAGAGCACTTGCATTTTCCTTGGGGATTTCAATTAATTGTTATCCATTATGTGAAATGGTCACTGCTCCTTTGAGGAGGTGCGGAGCATCCTCAGAGCTCTGTACGAGGACCTAAAGCCAAGAGAACTTTCCATGATACTGTAGTCCTTGAGTCCATTGTGCAGCTTTTCCTCATCCCAGTATTCCCTACCAGGGAGACGGGGGAAGAAGTAAGTCTTAAGCAAGCAGAGAGAAACTAGGTATACTGAGGGGAATGAGCCTAGGCAGGAGGAAATTAGATATGGAAAGGACATTTAAGTGGGAGAATTACTGTCATTCTGCAGTAGGACAGTGATCTTATCTTCTATAGCCTACTAAAAGTGCTTTATCATTAATGCAGCTGGAAGGAGATGGGATAGAAGAAAAATGTTGGTATATGTGCGTGGTATATGTGCTAAGAGGATGGGGGCAAGAAATCTGTGGAACAATATCCAAACATGTATCTTGGAGTTAAGGTTAACACCTTGCATTAGAAATTGTTCATGGTATAGTCTTATTTTTTTATTATCTTCCCCCCCCCCTCTTTGAACATTAGATTCCAGAGAGAGAATTCTTGCTAAGAGTTTCTTACATGGAAATCTACAATGAAACTATTACAGATTTACTTTGTGATACTAGGAAAAAGAAGCCTCTGGGGATTCGTGAGGATGTTAATGTAAGTGGATGTTACATAGTCTAAGTATTGTGTCTGCTTGATGTAAAAGAAGCTGTTTAAAAAGAAAAGGCCTTCAGAGGCGTCTAGTTGAAAACTTTTGTGTCAAACTGGGTAGTTCTTATCTTCAGAATTAACAGGAGGACACAATGTACTACAATAAATACAGTAAAGTTGAGCTTGCTGTTGCTCGTTTGTCTTTGTAAGTGTTGTAAAAATAGATTTATTCTCTTAGTGAATCCTATTCTGGATAACTTATCAAAGGTAAATAAAATATACTTGGGAATTGTCTAGTCAGTAAAACCTTTTATAAATGTTATTAGTTGTTTGCGATGTGTAGTTGTGTGGTGATTGTCTTTTTTTCATACAGTGCCCTAAATGATCAATGCTTTTGATACTTAGGAAGAAGGAATTTCTATCAGTTTTGTGATTGTGGCATTATAGCACCTCCTGACAAATATACTCCTACATTGCTTCAGAAAGTGTTGTAATGATTTTTTGGTATCTTAGGGCTGCAGTTCTGATGAAGGTCTAAACTTTGCCTGTTCCTTGTGTTCTAACTAAAAAGACTTTTAACTGATGTTGCTTCCTTTTAAGAAGGAAGAAAACTGGAATAAATACTGTGATTGCTGGTAATGCTAATGTAATGTATTGAAGTAGTTTTCAGAGTTAAGTAAAACTTATAACTGTTTTTGTTCTTAAGAGGAATACCTATGTAGAAGATCTGATTGAAGAGGTGGTGGTTGCCCCGGAACAAGTTATGGAATGGGTTAGAAAAGGAGAAAGTAAGTTGTTTAACCAGTGTTGACTGATATCTTAGAAAAGCATTGCTGAATGGGGTGCATCTTTGAGATTGTATTCAGAAATCAATGTTTTTTCAGATATAAAAAAGGCACAATTTTAAAGCTGTGTTACATCCAGTTTATCAGAATATAAATAGAAGTATTCTAATACTGCTTTTTGACAGAAAATCGCCATTATGGAGAAACAAAAATGAATGAACACAGCAGCCGTTCTCACACTATCTTCAGAATGGTAAAAACTCTTTCACTATTAGGAGGGATTTTATTATTTTTCAAAGTGACAAAAACTGTTGCGTCTTCTTCTTCCAGATCATTGAAAGCAGAGAACGAAGTGACCCTGCAAACGCAAACTGTGACGGAGCTGTGATGGTGTCCCACTTGGTAAGCTGTACTCCAAGAAACTATTAAATAGGCGTTTAAGTTGAGAATTTCCTTTTGCCTACTGTCTGAGGGAATTTTAATCTATAGTGATATTACAAACATGCATTGGTGTTAAGTTGTATTGGGCTTTACTGTTAACTTAAGCAGAAATCACATTTCTGATCATCTGTACAGAAGGAAACTCTGGGGTGTTATCTAGAGTGTTATCTTCCTACCAAAGAGTTGACAGGGGAATAGTTCCCCAATCTATTATGCATTGTCTAGGACTGTTAGCTCCTTCCAAGGAGCGTAAGAGGCTATTGTTGGAGTGTTCGTGCATTTTGTTAAACACAGCTTTCCCTAAAATTCTTCCTGGCCACTGACAAGCCCAGTGAAATAACTAATTAAAATGAGGGCTGCTTGCTCAGGCAAACCATTGTGGGATGCTGTAAAGTTCTGGTTGACTTTGAACCAGATTCAGAGTGAGGCTTTCCCTCTGGTATTTGATTTCTTTCTTTGTTTGTGTCACAGTGTCAGGCAGAGACACATACAGCTGACTCGGGGCACGGTGCAAAATAACCTTTCCATGAAAGATTGGACCAGATGATCTGTGATTCTGTGAAGCTTCTTACAGTTTGAATCTGTAGTTAATACTTCTGTATTGAGAAACTGTTTCTCCTCTTGTTACTGAGGATAGGGGGAATTGCACTGCGAGTTTGAAATATTTTTGAGAGTGGTAAATAGAGTTCATACAAACTTATTCCATGTCCATGTATTGGTTGGTCTGTGCACAGCAGCTATGGATTGCTTCCAATGACAGACCTCTTGTTTTTTCTAAGTGAAAATATACTTTAGATCAAACAGTTGTCTCAGAACTAACTTATGAAATGTTTAATGAATTTGCAGAACTTGGTAGATCTGGCAGGCAGTGAAAGAGCTAGTCAAACAGGATCTGAAGGTGAGTGTTAAATGAATCTCTCCTGATGACCGCTTCTGTTAATTAACACTTATGAGAGACCAATAGAAAGGAAATTATTTGGTCTATATGCTGTTGTGTTACTGTTTTTAAATAATCACTTTTCCCCTTGGTAGGGCAGGATCTAATTAGAAAAATACTGAGAATACTGTAAAGTGCAAAAGATTATTAATCTGGCTTTTCTAGAATAGCAGAGTCAGCAACTGTCTTGCACTGAACTAACAGAATGGGGAGGAATCAGTAAATATTCACCTGTAGTAAAGAAATCATTAGAAGCTTGTAGAGACTCTTATGTAAAGATGGAGAGTGAATAGATGGATCATTCTTCAGCTAAAAGGAAGCTGGATTGTTAACAGCGACAGCGTGAAGCTGCACAAAAATCACAGAAATACCTTTAATGTGAAGAAAAAAGTGATCTGAGAGGAACACGAGTTAATATTCACTCTTGCAAGGAACAGCTAACCCAGAAGTTGTATCTGAGGCTCTTTTGTTGTATTTACATGTGTAAAGATGGACATTTGCAAAATTTAAACAGGAAACAAAGTTTTTATGACTCCGGCTTCTTTCTTACTGGATTACTAATATCTATTTGTGATGGGTTACTATCTTATTTTGATGCATTTCTACTATTTATAAAGTATTTGGTACTGGCTGCTGATAGCTCAGTGCATTGTGGCACTTGAGATTTAACTCTTGGATAATTCCTCTAAGCGTAACATAGCGCAGAAGTTTGACAGATTTGTTTTAAACTTAAAAATATGATTTCAATATTAAGATACAATACTGTGTGATACCTAGGTGTCCGACTGAAAGAAGGCTGCAATATAAACCGGAGCTTGTTCATTCTGGGTCAGGTTATCAAAAAACTCTGTGATGACCCTTCTAGGTAAGCACTTGTGTTTGTATAGCTGTTTTAAGATAAGTCCCTAATAAACCAAGAAGTTAGAATACTTTGTATATAGTGTTGTTTTATGTATGTAGCTATTTCTAATAACCTATTACCTCTAGAAAATAAATTTGCTGTGTTTTTTTTCTGTTAAAAAAATGAATTACTTTTTTCTTCCATCTTCATCAGCTTCATAAATTATAGAGACAGCAAGCTGACACGAATTCTGCAGAACTCCCTTGGAGGGAATGCTAAGACGGTTATTATTTGTACAATTACTCCTGTTTCTTTTGATGAAACGCTCAGTACTCTTCAGGTAAAACTTCTCACCTGTTTTCAAGCATTATTGAATCTACGCTTTGTAGACAAGTTGGAGGCATGGAAAATACAATCTGCTGGATCTACAGCCACTTGAATCTTCTAAAGGTCCTCTGTGGACTTGAAATATTTGTTTTGTATACAGTATCTTTTCCTGTTTGTCACTTTGCACTAGGTTGTTTAGAGCTTTCTGGCATTCAAAACAAAGCTCCTCTCACCATGCAGGCTGGAGACAGCTTCTGTTTTCTCATTTGTCTTTTCCAAACACACAACTGAAGTTTTTGTTAACCCAAGATGTTATACAGGCCCTACAGACAAGGGTAACTGAACTATTCATGAACTGTGTTCTTTTATTAAATTAAAAAAACCACCTTGGTATATTTTTGTTAAAATGTTAGGTTTCACTCTAGGTATTAATATCAAGTAAAGAAAACTTAGCTTTTCAAAGTTTTGAGTACATGAAAAATAAGCAAATATAAATATTTGTGTCCTTCTGTTATGTTGATGACGGTTTAATAAACTGTCCTTTTAATTCTGTTGGGAAATATTAGACAATAAGTGTTTTGAGACACTTGTTCACTAACTATTGCCCATGAGAGAATATTCTTCTAGTTTGCCAATACAGCCAAAGGAATGAAGAATACTCCGAAAGTCAATGAAGTACTTGATGATGATGCCCTTCTGAAGAGGTATCGCAAGGAAATTCTGGATTTGAAAAAGCAGCTCGAGGAAGTATGTAATAAAATTACTCTAATTTATCCCTAGTACCGGTAGCTATTTGGAAACATTCTGTTTTAAATCAAAACCAGTTAAATTTGGAGGGGTAGGTAAACTGTTGAAAGTTGTCTCTGTCACTTCTGTTTAGAGAACAGAAATTGAAAAGGTGCCGTGAGGGTTAGAACAACTGATGATAGTCAATGTGTAAGATCATGGGCAGAATGTATGTCATCTATAGGTAGAAGATATGTTTAGGAAATGAACAATAATAAGTTCCTAATGAACAGTGTAGTCTCTCCCCTCTCAGTTCATCTTTGCCCAAAAATCTATGGAGTTGAAAATCAACCTTGCAGGTCTTGTTAGAACATACATCATGAAAGGTAAAGCACAATAAAATCACCATCCTGAAGATACTGTTTTTGGTGAATTAAAGCATCGAAGTAGGCTTTTTTTAATTTGCAAATAAATAAAGTAGGAAAAGCTTAAGGAAAAATAACTGACCTCTTAATTTTAAAGAGAATTACTTTGCAGCGTGAAGTTGCACCTAGAAGTGAGCTTGCCATCTTCTGGGGTAGTAGGTAGTGAGGAAAGTACTTAAATACTGGAACGTTCCCATGTGAATTTTGAATTCCTCTATTGTAAGTTTAGAATAAATTGTCAAAAAAAAAAGCTAGCACTGTAATGCAGTTTCTTTACAACAGAATAAATTTTCAGTACTTCAAAATTTAAGACACCACATGCATTAAGAGGAGCTTGCTGTGACTTGACAACCGAATTGTAGTTCTTAAAGGGCTTCTGGCACCATAGTAACATCTTATACTGCTGCAGTTGAAAGAGTGCTTTCTTTGTCCCTAGAATGCTCTGATGCTGAATTGTTTTGGGGAGTTTTGACTCTCTTAAGTGCTAAGTCTACAAGTAAATTGTAGGCTAAACTGTCAGTTCCATCATTGTTAAAGATTGAAAGCAGTTCTTCCAGACTCAAAAGAATGTGTCTAGTTGTCTTTAAATATCAGTAATTGTGTATTTTCTGGAGTAGTTTTGTGCTCTTAAAATGTCAGCTTGATTAATGTTGTTATGAAAGGTGTCCTCGAAGACTCAAATTGATGCAATGGAGAAAGACCAATTGGCCCAACTCTTGGAAGAAAAAAATTCTCTTCAAAAAGTACAGGAGGATAGGATACGAAACTTAACAGAGATGCTGGTGACTTCTGCCTCCTTTTCCTCAAAACAAAATGCTAAAGTAAGCATATGTTCTAGATCTTATTACCTTTTGCAAAGTATTTCAGAGTTAAAAAATATTAAATTCATAAGGTTATACTGATAATGAAGCATAAGTTTAATAAGCAATTATCACACCCCTTTAAAAATAAGAGAAGTTAACTTTTTTAAAATAACTTCTGAATGAGTATCAATTCGATGTTGCCTTGCAGTGAACAGACCTCAAAAGTTTTGCTTTCAAATGGTTATGCTGTAGTTTAATTTTGAGGAAACTGCAAAACACTAATTAGCTGCTAGTACTGTTATAGAACTAGCCAAAACCTACTGTCTTCTTAGTGCTTTGACTGTTTCACTCTTTCTGTAAATACTTTTTTAAAGGCCAAGAGGAGGAGAAGAGTTACGTGGGCTCCTGGTAAAATAAATCAGGCAAATGTGAACTATTTTGAAGACTTTGAAGACCCAGGGCTGACGAAAACAAAAAAAATGAAAATGTCTCTGTCACTACCAGAAACAGAGGATCGTAAGTATCTTCAGGAAAAAATAAGTAAACAAAGCAGCTTTGAAATAAGAAGCAATCCCTTTTCAATAAATCTAAGTTTAAAAACAAACCTAACTTACTAGGAATATGAAAGCTACATACCATGGGCACTATACTACTCAAATTGTGCTTGATGAGCTCAGTTTTGAAAGTGTTACCTGTAGCGCATAGGGAAGTTACATTTGTCTGCTGGCAGAGAATGCTGCCTGGAAAGGAAGCGCGTTTACCACAGTAATACTGGTAGGTCTTGTGCTGCAAATAAGGTTCATTTTATTTCGAAGAGTGAGAGTGTGAATCTTACTCTATTCCAGGTTAAATAAGTGTAGCAAATTCCAGTGCGTAATTTTGCAAGTGTTACTCAGTTTCCCAAAGGGGAATAATATCGCTCTCTGAGAGCACAAATAAAGATAACAGCTGTGAGGTAGAAAGTGTGGTCTACAAATACTTCTGCATGGCCCACTCTAACCCCTTAGTCTTCTGTAAAAGTAGTGAAAGTTATCCTTTAACGCAGGTTATCCATCCAAAACAATGTTGTTCCCCCAAAAAGGTGGTAAGGGGGAAGAAAGAGGGTGTGTGTGAAACTCCGAAGTCCTCAGCAAGAATAGAGAAGTCATTACTCAAGGATCAGATTGAGATACAAACAAAATTTAGGGACTTACTAGGGGAGCGAGAAAGTTGAACCGAAGACAAGAGAATAATTGGACAGTATTATTGCTGAATTCCATCATCTTACAGCCTTATGACCTATCTTCCTGTTGAGCTTTTTGCTTGTATGTGGATTGCTGGGGTTTTTTTTCTGTATGGAGGGTGGTGATACTTTTTTCTTTAAGTCTTGCACAGTAATGTTGAGTGGTTCTTTTACTGACACTTCAACACTCCTCCTAGTCTGTAACTAAGTATATACTCTTGATTTGGTTTAGTATTCATTAATCTATGATAAGATGATGAGCACTAAATGTAGGGACTGGACTTCAGTGTTTTTCCCTTTCGTAAGAGAAAATAATGAGATTCAGAATTCCTACTCAGTGTACTACATCTTTGCCACTGAATGATTGTTTTCAGTGTGATAAATTTCTTTGGCAAGAAAATAATTCTTGATGTCCAGTTTAAAATCTGCTGCTACTCTGTATTTTTTTTACATACATCTTTCTTTTCAGCTACGTTAGAGAGCTTTGAACATGACAACCAATGTCTGATGGCTCCTGATCAAATTCCAAAAGAAGAATGGACTGATGGACCTAATATGAATTGGGTAACATTCTAACTTATTTTGGTTGTCTAATACAGTGCATATATCCTATATGCTTCCTATGCTTACTCTTCTGTAGTGTTTTTCTATATGTCTGAAGAATTATAACTGGTTAGAAAGTAAGTAATCTCTGAAGGTACCATCTAGTCTTAGTCATCTCTGAAGTTGGATGTTTCTAGGATTCTATCACTTTGTAGCAAGTGGTCCAGTAAGCTTTGGTATTTAAACAGGACTAGCTGTGAGAGGACAGGCAACAAGGAATATAATACTAAACTTGCTTGATCTTGTAGATAGTTAACTGAAAGCAATTAATTTTCTAGACTCAGAAAGACTTTGAAGAATCTGTGCAACTCTGTGAAGCATTAGCATTAGAAAAGGTAAGTTTGCTCTACGTTTTCTAGAAACAAGACTGACACTCCAACAACAACTTCTAAAGTTTCTTGTGCTGCTTCTTCAGGATATTGCCGTAAATGAGATCAACACCCTGCAAGCTAACTTCGATAACCTAGTATTGGAAAATGAGCAGTTGAAATTGGAAATCAATGAAATGAAGGAGAAACTGAAGGAGAAAATTGAAGTGGATCAATTTGAAGCACTGGAAAAACAAACACAAAAAGATCATGAGGTAAGGCACACTGAATAAATGCAAAAAGAGAATTATTCTTTATGCTTAAACACTTCATTTAGGTTATTCAGTGTATGTAATCTTGGATGTTGATTCACAAACGTAGTGTAATAAGCTGTGTTCAGAATAAATGATCTCAGGATTTAAACTGGATTTACTTGGAGTGTAAAATTCAGGCTTAAATTTTTGGAGTCTGTGTATATATGTATCCAGAGACTGTTTTATTATATGCACGATTTGAATTTCACTTCAGATTTCTGCAAGAGACAGTTCTGCTGTGTAAATTGGATTTTTGGAACTGCTTTGAAGTTAAAGCATGGTTGCTAAACCCCTTTGCATGAGTGTGTGAGAAACATCTTTTTTATAAACCAAGTAGCTCTGACTTTTTGAACTACTGAACTATGAACTATGCTACAACAATTGTGCTATGTTCCTTATCAGCCATCATTCAACAAACAAATCCTCAGTTATAGTTTTCTCTGCAAAGCTTTTGTGTATCTTAATAACAAATGCAACATTCTAAAATAGCTTCTATTACAATAATTGCCTTTTGAATGATTCATGGTTTTGGATGTTTGTCTGAAGACAGTCCATAAAATGTAAGTATTTGTTGATAACCATGTAGCAGATTAATATTGAAAGGTCACATACTTCACCCAATACACTAGTTGAAATCCAGTTACGTAAATTGCCACAGATATATAGATATAGGTAAACTCTGTTATTCTGAATAAGGGTATCAAAGTACTTCCATATCTCCTGCAACCATCCTCTGATTTTCAGATTACAGATTGGGTTTTCTAGCTATACTCCTAGCTATCTAGAAATACTCATAGGAAAGTACTTGTTTTAAAGCTTTTCACTGATCTTAAAATTACAGGTTGGATTTTTACCTTACTTACACTTGTGACTATACAGAAGTACTTGTAGATAAGTGCCTACTGTAAAGCTTTTCTGACAAAGACTGAAAGAAGCGCTTTTTCTGCCTAGTCTTCTACTTGTGCTTTGATTCAGAGGATATCACTGAACGCATTCATGGCTTGCTTTACCTCAGTTTTGGCACCTTCTCATTCTTGTTAGTGGATAAACTAAATCACAAATATCTGCACTGTGTCATAAGAAGCTGCTTTAACATGACTAGAATTTGAAGTGTTGTATCTACAATTTGTGCATTAATGGCTTTGAGCACTTAGCTCTTGCTTCTCAAGCTGTTGCGGATTAAATTGTATTTAAACCTTTTCTAATTATAGGGAACATAAACCAAAACTTTGCATCTCATCTATCCCTTTGAAAGAATATGTACCAACTTGCTTTGTAGCTGTTTAAACAGATACGTGTGCATATATAATTTGCCCACTAATAGAAAACACAACATGAGGGACCTTGCTCATTTTCACAGTGTTGGCAACTAAAACTACTGGTGTGGGTGCTTTCTAACATCTGCTGCAATTTTGCTTCACTTTGCTCCACAGGAACAACTAATGCATGAAATTGCCAACTTAAAGAATCTAATTTCAAATGCTGAAGTGTGCAAGAAGGAACTTGAGGTGAGCCTGTCCGTGAATTTGCATGCAATAAGACTTGTATGAATGCGCTTGGTTTGTTTATCTTGAAATACTGTATCTGCTGAGCACAACCTAGACATCACTGGGCTCTGGTTAGTCTTACCAGCTCTAAGGGCGATACGTCTAAAACCTATGAACACGTATGATATACGAATTTAACAAAAATCTGCTTTGTACCTGAAAAAAGAAACTGTACGAGAATCTTCCTTCTTGTTGTTTTCTGCAACTTCTAGGCAAAAATGAACTCCAACCTGGAACAGCTGAAAGAGAAAGATAACAAAATAAAGATATTGCAGAACCGTGTGGAAGACCTACAGAAAGCAGCAGAAAAAATGGACACATATTTTTCAGTGGTAAACTTGAGTTTTCTGTTGGGGTGAGAGGTGGTTTTGTTGGAAGTGGGTGAAACTTAAGTACAAGCTTGATAAAATGGAAATCTGCTTCCCTACACATGTTAGGAAATTTCTTTTATAAAGCCTAAAATGCTAATTACTGTATTATACAGCAGTGCTCTAGTGAAGTAAGGCTATGGGAAATGTTGCCCTTGATCCCATCTCTCAAATGAGCCTGCTACTGTTCCTCTTAGAGAAAACTTACCATGTTTTCTGAGACTGTATTTTCACTTTAACCACATCATAGTGAATACATTTGATTTACTACGGCCATATTTATTTCAGTATTTATCTGTCTTTTTCAGGGGGATTCTGGCAAGCTAATTGAGGAAATTGAGAAGCTGAATAAATCCCTGTTAGATAGTGAAACCATAGCCTTGGATGCCAAAAAAGAATCTGCTTTTCTCAGAACTGAAAATGTGGAGCTGAAGGAGAAGATGGCAAGTACTTGTTGAATTGCATTTATAGCTGTACAAAAAGCTGTTGCAAAAGGCTTGTCTGCTTCCAGACTAATGAGGAAGGCAATTAATAAAGACTGGTAGAGTACCTGAAGAAATTTGAAGAAAGCTAATAACTCCTGCACAGAGTAATGGTCTTACTATGAAATTCATAGAAAATGAGTCTTTGGGAGAAAACATAAAATGAAAATAGAGGCTGCTTCCACAGGAGTGGGTGGTTAGTTTTAGGTTTACCAGTAGAGAGAGAGAAAGCAGATGAACAGTCTTTAGGGAGTTACTAGGACATAAGATTTCAAACCTAATTTTACCAGATAATAAGAGATAAGGTAATAAGAGATGTGAACTCAGAAGTGGAATGAAGCTTACTCCTTCAAAGTTCCAAGTAAAGAGAAAATAGAAGCAGTTACAGTCCTGTCCTCTAAGGTAGGGTATATTTTGTTACAGGACTGTGACAGAAATGTAGTTGTTTAATTGTATGTTTATTTATCAAGGCTAAAGTCACAGCAGGGAATATGACAGATGCAATATCTAAGTGTTAAGCAACTAGACTTTTACTTTGTGTGTGAATTGTATGTTGTTTTGTTTTCCTGAAGAATGAAGTCTTAAATAATTACAAGCAAATGCAAAAGGATGTTCAACTCTATCAAAGCCAAATAGAAGCAGGAAGAGCCAGTTACAAAAAAATGCAAACTGAACTGCAGAAAGAGTTGCAGTCTGTATTTCAAGAAAACACAAGACTAACCTCATTGATGGAGGGTAAAGTTCCAAAAGGTACTGTTTCAAGTGGTGCTTCTTACCCCTACTCCTCTCTTTCCCCTTACCTGTAATAGTGGGAGAATTGGGAAGACTTTGGCTCTTATTTTCTCAAATACTTGGACCTTTTTTCAACATAACGTATTGGGGTATCTGGTACTGCTGGCACACTGTAACTGCTTCACCACTTTCTTGAACTGTTTGGAAAACTGCAACTTAGAGAATGTTGAGGGAGGTTTATTTGGTATGTGTTCAGGGGATTTTTAACACAGAATGGTATTCATGAGGGTTGTCAGGGTGGATCTAGAATAAACCGGATGTCAACTTAATGATTGATTGACACCACTAGTTTCATATTTCAGTTGTTGGTCACTGTAAAATATATGCTTTTCTAGAATTATACTGATATGACATCCAGAATGCATTATAAATCTGGTTAATTTAAAACATACTTTTCTTCTCTCTTATTAACGTAACCATGTTAATTCTCTAGATCTGCTTTCTCTTGTGGAGCTGGAGAAAAATGTAACTGACTTAAAAGACGAACTAGAAAAAACACTGAAAGAGAATGCGCTTCTACAAAAACAAGTAGATGAGCTATCTCAGCTTCAGTCTCTACCAAATACTGTTGAGATACAGCAGCAAGAGGTAAACGAAGAAGAAAATTCAACACTTTTTTTTATGTATTATTTAACTGGTAATGTATTAATGGAGGCCTCCTGGATATGAAATTTAGAGGTGAAAGTTGTCTTGAATCAAATAACCTGAGATTTTGCAACCAAGTTCACTAAATTCTTGGGGTTTGGGTATTTAATATTTGCACAAAGGAATGAATTTCACATAACATGTTTGGTCACAAAGTCTACTATAATTAATCAGGAATTTCTAGTGCTTTGTTTGCCTGCCTATTTACCATAGTCACCATCAATAACCATGTGTATGCATAATGTTGTCTGATCCTGGTTTATTGCTCTAACTGGGCAAAGAGAAAATTTCAAGACCTCTTAACAGAAATGCTGCTTGAGAAGTGAGAGATCTAACTTGCAAATTCTAGAAAACTTGTAAGGAAAACTACTTCCTGGCAGGTCAGTGCTTAATGTAGACTAAGTTTGCTGGAAATGCCTTAAAGGGTTTGTTTGCAAACACTTTCTAGGTTTCTTTATCCTTAAAGAAATGCTACTGAGTATACACAGTGAAAATTATCCAGGGCAAGTAATATCACAAACACATTATTGCTTTGCAAAAAGTTTGAAACGCTTCCTACGGTCTACTTCCACTAATTAACAAAATTTAATCAGATATTAGCAGTTTTATAAACTCTGTTATGAAGAAAGTATTGACACATCTAAATACTCAGTTTAGGAATCTTAGATAGGAGTATAAGTCCACTCCTAGCTCAGACATAGTTCCTTTTTTCTATGTAAAGAAGTATGTCTTAAGAGTTGGGGGAGAGGCTTCAAGGTTTTGGGACCTGTTTGTCTTGCTTCTCTTTGAAGGATTGCTTACTAGGCAGATCCCTCACAACAAGACAAAAGGCAAGGTATTGTTCTGTGTGTTTGCCTGTGCTTTGTTTCATGTGTCTTCATGTGAACGTGTTTTTTACTATGCAGCCATGAGAAATACTGACTTAGAAAATGCTAATAATGTTGCTTTTCTGTTGGCAGATTCTTGAAAAATGTGAGGAGCTACGCTTATTAAAGTTGGAAAGAGAAAAGCTGCTTTCTGAAGTAGCTGATAAGGAAGTTAGACTTAAACATATGACTGAAGAAATTGGAAAATCAAAAGATGATCTAGCAGATGCACAACTTAAATATGTCGCGTCTGATCAGGAATATGTAGCACTTAAACAGCTCCATGAAGAACTAGAGCAAAAATACACAGCTGCACTAGAAAACAATGAACAAATGAAGCTCCAAATAGATACTTTATCTAAAGAAGCACAAGAGTCTAGAGCTGCTTTGGATGAAGTGAAATTAGAGGTCAGTGTCAGCTTGCTCTTTTTTACGGATAAGACACAAGGAATTCATTCATAGTATTAAAAAGCAAGAAAAACTTTTTTTAAGAGGTGGTCTTAAAATTATAAATGACATTATCATTGAAATTTCTTTAGCATGAGTGGATATTATTCTATGTAAGATATATAAGGCCATGCAATTATGTGGCTCAACTGTCTCTTTCTTCATTGGACAAAGAAATGTATATGCTAATTCAGGGGATATTCTCTGTTCCTGACACTTTAATTCTTCTCTTCCCGTTCTTAAATTATATCTTTAATATGTGTATTTTGTTTTTTAAATATGCTGCTATGACTCACTCTACCTAAAGTTATAAAAACAAAGTTTCCTCATTGGGAACAGGAATCTATTTTAGAATAGGTCTTTCAAACCAAAGAGAATCACCGTGTAAATTGGTAATTAGAAAGGAAATTCAGTTCCCTGTTTTAAAAAGGGAACTGAAGATGCGTATTTTTGACATGGCTTTTAGCACTGATATGGCCTTCATCTTCCAGATGTGGATTTGATAACTCATTTGATAATTCTTAAGGTACGCTGTGGTTTTGTGTGTGGTGTTATGCTGTAGTAATACTTGCTGCTGAGGAGAAGCTTCTGGAAGGCTTCATAAAACCAATGCTTATTTAATGTCAAGAATATAATCAGTGACTTAAGGCAAAATTATGAACTTCTTATTCCCTTGTTGAAAGATAACATCTCTCACCCTTTCTAAGTCAATACAAGATTCTGTGAGGACATGTACACATTATACAGTTCTGCATAACAATGAAAGTATTTGGCCTTTTCCTTTACAAACTAAAGCTCTCTGGCAAAATGAAAGAACTGGAAGAAAAGGCAACAGAGCACAAACAACTTCTAGAGGTGAGAGAGGATTTTATTCAGGCTCAACAGAAGTTAAATGAAATGGAGCAATTAAAAGAGCAAGAAAAGATTATGGAGTCAAGACTGGAGGCCAAGGATTCAGAGATCCAAGCAGCTCTTCAGCAACTTACTGAATGTCAGGAAGAAGTAAAAATGCTAACCCAGGAAAGAGATTACTTGAAGCAAAAGGAGGAATCTCTCCAAGCTGAGACAGACCAACTCAAAGAGGATATAAAGGACACTGTTTCTATGGTAGGAATTCTGCCTCTATTGAAATGGATCATACACATTAAAGGGACAAGTGTAAGAACACTTAAACTATTGAATTATATAGGTGGGGGGAGGGGAGGTTGGTTTTGTTGCTTTTTTTCAATCATAGAATGCATTTTTCTTTTGTGGATTTTCTTCCTTCTGTTCCGAAGAATATTTTGGCACAGGAAGATCTGAGAAATACACAGATTTCTCTCGAGCAATCCCAGGACACTATCAAGAAGTTGAAAAAAAATATTTCTGAAAAAGAATCTCAGATTCTGAGTGTTGAAGAGGCACTAGGGAAAACCATTGAAGATCTCAAAACACAGGTAAAACATTATGCAGTAATTCAAAATAAAAATGCTTTTAGTATATTTTCCAACACTGAAAACAAGCCTACTGAATCTGCGTACTGTCTTTTTTTGCTTGTGCCTAGAAAACATCTAGGCCTGTGGTAGAAAGTGGGCAAGAAAATAATACTGCCTGATCCAAGCCTTGACCTGTTGCTGATCTATTTCTGTAGAGCTTCAAGCTGTAACATGTGCTCTTTGCTTAATATCATGCCCCATGGTTGTCAGTTTGCATGGCGACATTAGATGGCAAGTGGAAGAAGAGATAAGGGTTACTTAGGGCTAGTAATGAGGCTGGTGGTTTATAACAGTCCCAGCACACAGCTATAAATAATAGCTCAGTTCCTAACATACAGCACTAGGATTTGTGCCTTTTTGTTCAACAGCTGCCGAAGAAGGATGTTGAGAACAGTGCATGTTACACAGTTCCTTCAGTGGCGTAGTTTTTCTGGAAGCTTATCAGCTGTCAGACCTGTTAAGTCAACAGTTGTGAATTCAGCATTTGCATGTTTTGGAACGTGTGTGTGAAAAATAGTCCAATGGATGTTTCTTATCTCTTTTCTTCTTCTCAGACCTTTTCCAGATAAAAATCTGGCCAATATTGCAGAAGACTGTTAAGGCTAGTGTTTAAAACTAAAGAGGTGACAAAGGCCAAAGACTAAGTTTAATGTTAAAAATACTGTAGCAGAGCCAATCAAATCAAATAATTTTTTTTTTCATTTTGGGTTTGAATTGGTAGAAACACCGATCTTTGCACTCTTTTTTTGTTCTTTTATAGATAACACAAATGACAGATGAAATAAAAATCATCACATCAGAGAGAGACCGGCTTGCTGAAGAAAAATCAGAAAATGCCTGTAAAGAAAGTCATGAGATTCAGGCACTAAAGGAACAAATCTTTTTCCTTACCCAAGAGAACAGTTCATTGCAGGATAAGCTGGACAATTTGCATTTGAAAAAAGAAGAGTGTGGGGAAGGAACTCTGGTAATTATACTAAGGCCATAAATGACAAGCATGCCTATTTAAACTTTCATTTGAGTGAAAATAATTTGCAAAACGAACTGAAGGAAAGGGTTGTGCTACTTGACTGCAGCCCGTTAACCACCAGGATTATTGTTTACTTGATATATATTCCACCCATGTTGTGTATGGGCAATTAGTTGTAGGATATTCTGTAAACAGAATTTTAACTTGGTACAGGAAGGTGATGTTCTGAGTTGATTTGTCTGCACAGAGACATGGTTCTATAAATAGCTGAACCTAAAACTTCCTTATCTGGGAAGGGTGGTTCTGCTTTTTCAAAGCATAGACAGAACTGACAAGTTTTTTCCTGACAATGTATGACAAGGGACATTGCAGCCAGCATTTTCCATAATGGGATATACTGATTGTCCACATGTGTTATGTGTATGTATGCAAAGTGTGTATATATATATGTATTCTTTGAAAAAAGCGAAGTATGTGCAATACTTCAATATTCATGGAGCAGCTGACAAATTTTGAGGAAATAATTGCCTTGATGCCATTATTTTATACTTTTGAAACTACACATGTGGATAAAGTCTATGTGGTGGGTTTGGTTTTTTTTCTGTTATTGGATTTTTGGTTTGTGGTTGGTTTGGTTTGTGGTATTGTTTTCTTGTTTGGTTGACTCTTTTACCTTCTTGGGCTTAAACTATGGCCATGAAGTTCTGCTTTTGGTAACTTGTTTCATCAGTCCTCAGTCCAAATCTTACTCTTACGTGTTTTAGTTTACTTTAATAAACTTGAATTGCATAATGAGGTCAATCAAATCTTAATATTATGAAAAAAAATACAAATCACTCTAAAGTATTGTTTTACATAATCAACCTGTCAATGACAAGATATGTTTCTTTAAAGCTACTTTTCCAAATGTGTTGACTTCTATCTCCGTATAAAATAGATACCACAGATTCAAGAGAAATCCGTTGAGCAAGAATTAGCTCTTCTGAGAGAAGAGTTGAGCCAAGCACAAAGGAAATTGCATGAAATGGAGGAAATAAAGGCCAGTGAATGTCAAAGAGAACCTGAAGAAATGGGAAAAATGGCTTGTATTCCAAAATCGTGTGACTATCGGGATGCGAGCACTCTGACAGAAACAGAGGATGATAATCTTAAAATGCAGCTGGAGAACCTCCAAAATGAGAGAGACCATTTAAGAGAAACTATACAGGCGACAACTAGCATGGTAAGTAAAATAGTCCTATTCCATTAGGATAACAGTTTTAGTAAACTTCTGTCTTAATCTTTGGAAGTGTTGTTCAGGTTTTGATGTACTGTAACTGTTTCATGTCCAAAGAATTCAGAGATGCAGGAAGAGTTGAGATGTGCTCATAACTCTCTCAGACAACATCAGGAGGCTATTGCAGAGCTGAAAGAAAGTATTTCAGAAAAGGAAAATCAACTCTTGAAAGCACAAGAAGAGTTGAAGGAAACAACTGATGAACTGCAGCAGAAGGTCAGATTCTGTTTTGTCAAGTAAACTAAAAATTCTGTTCGGATTGGCAACCCATGTCCTCTGGAAATACCAGTTTCTAAGGGTTTGGTAGTTATAATAATGAAACATAATAAGTTTTTCCTGTCTTTGTTTTTTCTCCTCATACTACTTCTCAAAACAGTTCTGTAGGAGCAGAAGCAGTGAAAAGATGGTCAAATGCAATTTGGCCTGCAAGTTACAACCCTTACCTATAACTAAACATGCCTTAGTGCTGAGTGATGGAATGTTATTTGGAATCAATGCTGCTGTCTGATCTCAAAGCATTTTTCAAGTTCTCAAATTTTTAAAGTTCTCATAATATGCCTTTTAGTTATGTAACTCTGAATATACTTGATGAACTAAAAGGTAGTTCAGCTGCTTTGACTTGCTGCAGTATTATAAATTTCTTATCTACCTACTATTTTCCTGTCTGAAGCTATTGCAGCTTTTGTTAGAATCAAGCCGGTCTGCTGTGGATGTATTAATGCAGTCATTTTTATGGAGTTATAATGTCATGTTGGTTTTAGAAACATGTACTTCGGTCTACCAGTCTTTTGTCTACTTTTGTCTATCAGAAGCACTGAAATTTGATTTTTAAGTAAAATTGTTACGTCCTTTTACTTAATGCAGCAATAAAGACATGAAGGTGTCTAATGTAATTCAGTTATAACAATATCTTAGTACAGATAATGCTTGTGAAATATGATACAATAACAGTCTTAAATCAGAACCTAATTACAGGGACAACAAAACTTAATAAATTAGAACGTTAGTGGGTCTCTTCCGAACTAGCATAGGTAGAAGTAATTTGACAGAGATAATTAGAAATTATTAATACTGGTTCTTATTTGTTGTTTCAGCTCACTGAAGTAACTGAAAACCTGACTCGTATCTCTTCTGAACATAGCAAACTGCTGGCAGAAAAAGAACAAGTTGAAAGAACAATGAATGAGAATATATGTCAGCAACTTGAGAAAATCACTTTACTTAATCAGGAGAAAGACAAGCTACAGCAGATGGTAGAGATTTGTAAAGCAGGCAGGGATCAGTTAGAGGCTGAGTGTCTGGAAAGCAAGGAGAAGGTAAATAATTCTTTTAAAGGCAGGTTGTACTGGTGCAAATTATTTTGGTCATGAAGCCTGCTAGTCAGTTTCTCTTCCTCTCCCTTCACTTGCTCGTAACAGCAATAAACTAAAAATTTAGCTTACTGATCCAGTCGGGATTTTGGAATCTTGCCTCTTAGTTTTTCTTCCCCTTGTCCCCTTCTGCCCGCTGTGTTTACTCCGGGTTTAGGCGCAGTTGCCTGCCACCTGCTGGACAAACACTCCCCAAATCTTACCTTCCAGCTACAGTGTCCTTCTGCATTTAGGGCTGAATGGTAGAGGTAATCAAAGTTCAGTGATCTGAGGGCTTAATTCTCCTGCCACTCAGCTCATTCTGGACTGATGGAGAGAAAGCTAAACCCAGGGGAAAAAATGATCAGTTGTCCTATTTCTCCTTCCTGATGCCTTATTTCCTGGCAGATTCGTGACTTCAATACTCCAAGTATTTGCATGAAAAGTGTGCTTATGTTGACATGCTATTTCAGACAGATTTGTTCAGATAACCTAGTTAACAAACATCAAACTTATAATTTCTAAAGCTAAAAGGAAGTCTGGTAAGTTTTTTTTTCCTAAGAGAAGCTCTACAAATTATTTTAAGTAAAAGCTTTCATAAGAATTTTAGCAAACCTCGCATACAATCCCTAATCTCTTTTAAGTGTGTAGACCGACTAATTTAAAAACTAAAATCGGCAAACTAGGATTATCAAATATTTAATTTTAGATTTGCATCTTGCTACTAAACAACTACACAAATTGTTCATGGTGGCAGTTGCCACAAGAATAAGAGTATCTTTCATATTAGGGTGTTTGGGTTAGTTTTTAAGTAGCTTACATAATTTGTTCCCACCTCCCCAACATTTTTCCCTTTCTTCTTTACTGCTATTTTTATTTCCACCCCTGCCTTGTTACACACCACACAGACACACGTGCACACACACTGATTGTTTCCAAAGACTGTCTTCCTTGAGCATTCTTAAACTAGACATGGGGGAATGACAACTGAGGCTTTTTCCTAAAGTAACACACTAATTATTCTGATAGCTTTTTTTTTTTCCCTACACATTCAAATGCTTTGATTTGTTGTTCTTAATTGCTAAGCAAAACAGTCATACTGACTAAACATCTGTGTAATACCTTGTTCGGCAGTCCTTAAAAATTCTGACAGAAATGGAAAATCTACAGGAAGAACTAAAACATCAGAAAGAGCAAGCTGATATCCAGAAGAACATGCTAGCAAATGGTGAAGAGAAATGGCAAAACACCGAAGAAAAACTAAATGAAGAAATAAACAAACTGAAAGAAAAGGCAAGTTCAATAATTAAAAAAACCCCTAGAAATACTTTAGAGGGTGTCCTCTCATGGACTTATCAGAATAGCAGGTATTTACCTGTAACTTGTGCTGGTTTATTGGTCTAATAGATGGTCTCATGGTAATACAATTTAGCAACAGAAGAGGAGGTTTTGCTAATAGGTCTGTTGATTGTATACTTTCAAAAATATTTTTAATAGGTAGTCAGGTTGAATGAGGACTTAAATTTGGTAACTAAGGAAAGGTACCAGCTGCTGGGAGAACTGGAAAAGACTGAGAAGGAAAGCAGTAAACTTCCACAACTGCAGAAACAATGTGATTTGCTAGCACAGGAGAGAGATCAGCTCCAGGAAATGCTGAGAGATATTCAAGCGGAGAAGAATAAACTGGAGATGAACCTACAGGAGAGCATTGATAAGGTACTTTATCTTTGACTAAAGTATAGTAACTGTAAACACTTGGTGTGGAGGAAGATGGCTAACTCTTGAAGCTGTCTTCAAAAATATCTTACCAAGTATCAGCATAAGACTGAAGAATGCTTTCGCTTCTGTCTTGGCGATAGTATTTAAGGATGTGATTTTTTTTTTCCAAAAATGCAAGTGTGGGGTTTTTTTTAATTTGATGAAATTATATGTTTTATAATTGACCTCAGAAGATTTGAAACTAAACCTGACAAATCCTGATGCTTCTGTTTCTCTTCTGGATGCATCATACCTTCCTAATAGTGAAGACAAGTGAGTTGGGGAGTATCCATTGAGCAGCTGTTAAATATTGAGTAATCTCTTAAAAAATCTGTAGTTAATTCAAATCTATGGTGGAAGTAAAATCTTATTACTCTTGCTTCTGATGTCTTCCAGCTCACCGGGTTTTGAGTATCGATTGTCTTGCTGTAGAACTTAAGCTTCACTGGAGATTTCCAGTTTTAGTAAAAGGAACACTAGTTCTATACTAACTTATCAAGGATAATTTAACAGCATTGACAAACAGTCCAGCTCATAAAATTGTGTTAGGTAATATTTTCTAGATGGTACTTGAGGTAAACCCTATGCAAATAACATCTTTACTTTGTGGTGTTCATCTGAATAAACAGGGATTGTAGAAAACATGTCCAAATACGATTGTACCGTACTCTAATTCTTTATGTGACTAAGGGTTTGTCAATGTGCTAATCTGCAGACTTTGCTTAGTGAAATGACAAACTTTCAAAGTCAGGATTTGTAATTTCTCTTACCCAAGCTAAAGCAGGTTTCTTGTCAAGTATTCTGACTCCTATTAAGTATTGAATGGCCTGTTGGGCGAGAGGTAGATTCACATGCCATCTCAGAACTTAAATTTTATTTGTTGATCTGTTCTTACTCTAGATTCTTGAAACTGAAAAGGAATTGAAGCGGCAACAAGAACTCCTCAGCAATGAGAAGGTCAAAGCTGAAGAAAGGGAAGAACACTTGTTAAAGGTTCAGAGGCAGTCAGAGATTTTGGAGGATAATCTAACAAACAAGGTGAGGAGTTTAGCTTTTAGTACCTGTTCTGTAATTCTGTCTTCTGCTGTTCTATCACTGATGTCCTAAACTTTTGTTCAAGACAAATCTTACTTAATTTTTCATTCTCAGGCTCAGCCAACATGGGTTCATGAGGAGCAGGTCTTGCTTAACAAACCTGATCTCCTATGACAAAGTGACCCACTTGGTGGATGAGGGAAAGGCTGTGGATGTTGTTTAGCTGGACATTAGTAAAGCCTTTGATACAGTTTCCCACAGTATCCTCCTGGAGAAACTGGCTGCACATGGCTTTGACAGGAATACCCCCAGCTGGGTTAAAAAAACAGCTGGAGGGCCAGGCCTAGAGAATTGTGGAGAATGGAGTTAAAGCCAATTGGTGGCTGGTGATGAGTGGTGTGCCCCAGGGCTTGGCATTGTGGCTGGTTCTCTTTATCATCTTTATTAATGATCTCGGTGAGGGGATCAAGTGCACCCTCAGGAAGTTTGCAGATGACACTGAACTAGGTGGGAGTATTGATCTGCCTGAGGGTAGAAAGGCTTTGCAGAGGCATCTGGACAAGCTGGATTGATGGGTCAAGGACAATGGGAAAAGGTTCAATAAGGCCAAGCGCTGGGTCCTGCATTTGGGTCACCACAACTCCATGCAATGCTATAAGCTTAGGGAAGAGTGACAGGAGAGCTGCCTGGCTGAAAAAGACCTGGAAGTGTTGGTCAGCTGTTGGCTGAACACGAACCAGCAGTGTGCCCAGGCAGCCAAGAAGGCCAACAGCATCCTGGCCTGTGCCAAGAACAGCATGATCATCCCCTTTTACTTGGCACCATCTCAGGTACTGTGTATAGTTTTGGGCTACCTTACCACAAAAGAAGACATTGAGGTGCTGGAGTGGGTCTAGAGAAGAGCAACAAAGCTGATGAGGGGTCTGGAGAATGAGCCTCATGAAGAGAGGCTGGTGGAGCTGGGGTTGTTCAGCCTGGAGAAGAGGAGGCTGAGGGGGAGACCTTATCTTTCTCTATGACTACCTGAAAGGAGGTTACAGAGAGGCAAGGGGTTGGCCTCTTCTCCCAAGTCAGGCAATAAGACAAGAGGAGATGGCTTCAAGTTGCACCAGGGAAGGTTCAGGAAAAATCCAACACAGAAAGGATTATTAAGTGTTGAAATGAGCTGCCCAGGGAAGTGGCTGAGGCACCATCCCTGGAGGTATTTAAAAGACAGACTGACATCCTGCTTAGTGATGGGTCACTGTTTTTCTTTTATCAGAGTTAAGCTGATGCTTGGACTAGACCTCTAAGGTCCCTTCCAACCTAGACAATTCTATTCTATGATTTTGTATGAGTTTAGTGATGTTTGGAAAAAGCATTCTCGACTTGTTTCAGCCTCATAACCAGCTGGTTGGTCACTGCAGCAGAAGGGATGCTGATTTATCCAGTGTCTGCAGGCTTAATGTAATAGTCACAATTGTACATGTACTTTTTCAGACTTTAAAAGGGGCTGTGTAGACAGTGTGTACCTAAGTGGGTGTGGAATCCTTGGTGTTCTGTAGACTTTCAAACTGTATGTGTTATTTGGAAAGTCTTGCACTGAACTCTTGCCAACTCAGTTTTTTTTGCCGTTTTCACTTTGCTTTTCACATGTTAAACTCCTTCGTCTGTAGATCAAAGAGTGTAATTAAGGATTGCTTCAGATGAGCAAATGTGTTCCTGTTCTACTCATTAAAGCAAATATAAAGATGATTCCAGTGCCTGTCTCTTACACTAATCATCTATTTGTTTGGTTGTGATGTGGCCGTATTTTAATTGCCTTCTTGTTTGTTTCCTCTTGCTTCACTGAAGACCAAAGTTGACTACAGTTTTCTGGAAGTAATTCTATTCCTCTTGCTTTGTTTCAGTGATTAAAGCAACAGAAATATTTATAAACCTGTCTTGCTGTTCGTGTGAATTTGAGTTATTGGAAGCTGTGTTCTTTGTATCTGACACAACTTGAATACTTCATGGGGGTGTAAACAGAGCAGGACCAAATCATAATTCTTGCTTTTCTTTTCTCCACTACTTATTATAGATTCAACAGCTAACTGAGTCTCTAAACAGCGTATCATGTGAAAAAGACCAGTTATTGGCTGAAAGAACCAGTCACTCTTTGCAACTTAAAGAACAAATCTCATCAATTAATCAAGAAAAAGATCAGCTACAAAAACCTCTCTGGGATGTCAGGTCTGAGCAGGACCAGCTCAAGGAAGAACTGCAAAACATTTCCAAGATGGTTGGTGTTGCAAGTTGCATGCTTCAGTTACTCATCACTTCTCTTCTTGAATGGTACTTAAATACGTATGCTTTGTTTTTCCTAGTGTGTTGAAGCAAGTGCAAGGCTGGAAAATGCTCTAGACCAACTGAAACAGAGAAGCCTGAATGATGTGTCCATTCAGGTGAATCTACTGGATAATGCAGAGCAGATGGTCGATGACAGTCTGGAGGAAAAATCCTTGAAAATTAAGGTAACTTTACTTCTCTGCTTACTGAAAAGATGTATGCAAAACCTTTATGCTCCAAAACCAGGGTTATAGACCTTGTTTCTATACGTAATCCATAAAATTGTTTGCACATCTTGCTAAGATGCTGCAAACCACATGATCAATTAACTTGCAGTTGCTGTTCAGTGGCCCATGCATCCTGTTCCAAGAATGTTAAATTGAACTTCTCACTGAGAAGTGATCTCAGTCTCACTTGATTTCATTCTGTCCAGCCAGATACGAAAATAACTAGAAGCACTTCACTGTTTTGTTCTTGCAAACATTCCCCCAGATCTTCCCTTGCACTACCCATGAGAAATAAGTTGGTTTCCAACATGTTCATTAAATAGCTACTCTCCTCAATAGAAAGCTCCTGTAATTCCTCAGAGCTTTTGTTAATTAACTATCCTTAGCATACTTTCTCACATGTGAGAAGTACTACTAACCTACTGAAAGCCTAAATAAGCCAAGATATAGGAATGTGTATGGAACTTGAAAGAGTATCATTGCTACACAAGTGTAGAGACCACAGTACAGATTTAGGCATCATTCTACTTGTGCTAGAAAAGCCCTGAGTGCTTCTTCAATTAACAACAAAAGTGGTAAGGGAGCAAATAAAAATCAGTTGTGTAGCTTTCTCCATTCGTGTTGTCTTTCTATCTTATCTCAACAGTAGGGCATGGGTTTGTTAGTTAGATAGTTTTTACAGTAGAGTGAAGTGTTAAACTGGTGAATCCTGTCCCTTTCAACTAAATCAGAGGTAGAGGCAGTATGCCTAGGAAGTTTTATCCTTACTTTAAAAATGTATAACCTAGCTTCATACGTGAAAACTGAGTTACAGTTCTCCATAACTGGGACTTTACTAAAGCCTATTGCATTTCTCAGCCTGCTCGCTGCTTGATCGCATCTCCCTTTTTATGGCAGAACGCTAGGAACAATTTCCTGACCCCTTTCTTTGAACAAAGGACAAAACAGATCAATGTGGGAGCCCATGCTGAAGGCAGCCCAGCTGGTAAACTTGTGAACAGTCAACAATTCTATTTCAGGCCTGATCCACAGGCCTCGATATGGCTAGGTAGTCCAAATATGAAAATAATTTGAGCCTGTGAAACATGAATTTTCTGGAAAACTTAAGAAATTCTCTCCTTTTGTGCCTGTCTTAGTGTTTCTGTCATACTGCTGTGGCAAGTCAAAATTGAAGTCTTAATCCTGTTAACTTTCCTATTGTAAAACCAACATGTACTCTAGGGGTTAGTCCTGCAGTCTGATAGTTTATTTTAAGCTTCTGTTTATAGCTAATCACTCTTTTCCTTATTGTGACTGAGTTTTTCCCTTGCATTTAGGAGCTTCTTGAGAGATTCCCAGATATAGAGAAGAGGTATGAATGTCTCTCAACGGTGTCTCTTGATCTAAAGAACAAACTGAAGAGTCAGAAAGCAGCAATAGCTGTGATACTGACTCAGCTCTCGTCGGAACAGAGTAAACAAGTCCAAAGACTTCAAACTGCAAATGAGAAAATAAATGGTCATCTCCAGAGTTTATTGAACAAACTGAAGGTACCATCTTAAAATGCTGAATATGTGGATGTTTTGTGTTGCTTTGGTTTGGTTTCTTTTTGTAGCTCTAGATATTAACAGCTAAGACTCTATGTATTCTAACTTTGATTTTTGTGAATGCATATCTTCTGGAAACAAATTGATAGTAAATGTCTTGCAGTCCTGGAAAACTGGAACTATTAAGTCAATCAACCCTAGTTTTTAACGGTAGCTCAGCTGCTTTGCACAGTATTATTTGACTAACACTAATCCATTTTAATTAGGGAAAAGAAATTACTCCACAAATCAAATTATAAGCCCCTAAGTATGTATTTGTTGTGGGGAAAGGAGACATGCAAGATGACTTGCAGATTCATGTTCGCTCTACAAAGCTATCCAAGTAGTTTGGGGAGGGCTGTAGAAGGTATCAATGTGTAGTTCAGTGTTTCCAATTATCAGAAAAAAATTATTCTAATTATTAGAAAAAAGTTAAGGGGGATGGGAATGGTAACAGGTATCCTTATTGTTTACTGTTGCATGAATCTTTTTTTTTCTTTATTTGCCATGCAATGTTAAGGGGTGGGTTGTGGTTGTTTGCTTTGTTTGCAGAGTCAAGGGAAGGGCAGGCCTGGGGAGAGAAGGCAAGGTTCCTGTCCAATATACAAAAATACTGGATGTGGTCTTGAGAGTCAGTTCTCTCTAAATATCCATTAACTGAAAAGTTTATGTATTCCAAAGATCCTTATATCATAAGTTCACTTAGGCTTTGATATTTTTCTTTTTTTCTGGAGATATCTTTCAGCTTTTATGGTTAAAGATGTTTAAAATGTAAGTAGGGATCTCAACACAGTCGTGTTATTCTTGAAAATAACTTGCACCTTTCACAAGTCTAAGAGAAAATAAATACAACAAAGAATAATTTGCTTTTCAAAGTCTAGATTAATGGAAGGCTGTCTAGAGTCCTGTAGACTTTTTGGCCTTTTTAGGAGTCTACAAAAAATAGTATAATTTAGATATGCTGAGCCAGCTAAAAATCTTTTATTCCATTGCTATACAGCACATGTGAACCTAATTTTCCTAGTCATGTTTTAGCTTTCCTGGACACCTATGGATTAGAAGAGTGGACAGATTTAATTTATAAAATACGGAATTCTAGCTGGATTTTAAAGCATACTCACTGATGTATCTTGTGCTTCTATGATAGTTTCTGTTCACTCGTGTTTGCGTGAAGAAAAGAGAATATTATACTACCATTAACAAGCATGAAATGGAATTGCTTGAGGAAAAGAGAAAACAAGATCAGCTACGAGCTCAAATTCAGTGTCTGAGGAAGATTTGTTTGAACCAGAATGAAATACCTTCTCAAGAGCTAAACATCAGTGAAGTGCTGCAGAGTTTGCACTTGGATGCAGAGGTAGTATTTGAAACAATTTTCAGACAGAAAGACTTGCATACTTTAAAGAATGGGGTAATGCAGTGGTGCTGATCTAATGGCATTGCTTTTATCTGTTAAGGCTTCACTTTAGAGGGGTAAGAATTCATATTTAGCGCAACTAATTCTATAATATTATGATTCTGTTTCGTAAAATGGCTTGAAGTGAAATTATTAGGCTATACAGTAGTGGGAATGTTATTTAACCATTTGCTCTGTAAAATATGAACTGCACAGTCCCAACTAAAACAATGAGATAAACTTTTACTAATGTGCATGGTTTTTCCCCTTTCCCCTTCCCACCTGCCTCAGTAATGCAGATTGTCTTCTCATTTCCCAGTAGGGTGTAATTTAGATGATAATTGGATGCTAAAACAGGCTTCCTGCAAATATTGATAGCTTAAGTGGACAAGATGTGTATATAGAGATGCAGCTACCAAAGCGATATTTAAACTTCCTTTTTTGTTGTTTTTTAAAGAGTGTTCTCAAAGATGTATCAGAAATGGAGGAACAACTTCTCAGCATAGAAGCAGAGTTACAGCAGGAAGAAAGTGCCAGAAAAGAAACAGTACAGTTCTGGGAAGCTTGTTCAGGAGCCCTCTGTGATGCAGAAAAAATTCAAGAAGAGTTAAAGAAAGATAATGAGAGGCTTTTGCAAGTCATTAAATACTGGAATCCCAAATCAAAGGTAAAATTAAATCTTCTTTAATCAGAAATGTATTTGGTGGAAGCACACTGTAAATGTATAATCTGATAGAAAATAAAACACCGAAAAAGGCTCTTTGAAGATTATTCAGGATTGTCAGCACTTAGTATACTCCTACTTATCTGAATAATGTAGGAATACTTCCAAGAAAATTTTTTGAAGACTTCTTGTGCATTCAGACTTGGAAACTTGATTTGTAAAAAAACTTTCTAGGCAACAAATGGGCAGGGTGGGTGGGTGTGTTTTTCCAGAATTCAGTCTAATAAAGAGTAGGTTCAAAATTGTTATAGCTTTGCTTGCAAACCTGGCAGCCTTATACAGTCACTTTCTCCAGATTTTACGCTCGCAAGATTGTCTGCTCTCTTTAAGCCAATGTTATCCTTCAGAAAGTCAATTAATTCTAGAGGTGCTTCAGCCTTCCTTTCCCTCTCTTTCCTCCTTATCTCTTGCCCCTTTTAGGGGGAAGAAAGACCAAATGCTTTATGGAGTTTAGCATACCATGAACAGGATTTAATGAGATTTTCTCTCTGAATGTATTGAATATTTTTCAAAAAAACAGGTTATGAAAGGGAATCCACTACCTACCGATTAGCTGTTAGGAACAATTTTCTGACCAAGTGTATCCTGGAAGTTCCTGGTCCATTCATATTCTTATTTCCTTGACTAGTGTTGCTTGGAAGGATGAAGAGCTCATTGTCCTCCTTCGTCCAGTGTTGTGACTCGGTTCTGTCCTGTTAAGTGCAGCCTATTTTAAAGTTTCTTCTGTAGAGTCAATAGTCAGCCTTGATTTCTTCAAGATTTCCCAGTATTGGCTGGCTTTTTGGAAGAATTCCCTGACAGACATACTATGTTTTCTCTCAAGTGGTTTTACTTAGAATGTACTCATTAGATATACTAGCCAAAACTGAATACCTGTGTTTCTTTCCCTTGCTGACTTCCAAGAAGTCTTTCCAATATAGTTCCTTGGTTTCTGTGACATTACTGTTTGAGTTAATGCAGAAGTACTGGTGAACTCCTCCTGTGCTGCTTCTTCCCTCCCTCTCTTGGAAATAAAACCAGACTTCTGAGTGTTAGTGATTTGGTTTCTGATAGCAAGTGTCTTCAACAGAGATACTAAAACAAGAATGTGAAATAAATACCAGTCGAGATAGTGCCTGTTTCTTCTGTTTACCTTATTTCTAGCGGATTCAAAAATTATTTGAAGCTTATCTTTAGGACACTACCTATTTTCAGATACTCCTGCAACTTTCTTCAGAGCTGGATGCCAGAACTACCAACTATCGTAAAAATGCTGATGTTGAATCAAAAGAGAGGAAAGAGAAAAGTGAAGAGTTGCTTCAGGAACTAAGCTCTCTTAAAGAACAACTGGCTCCTGGTGGCTCTGCCAGTCCTGCATTAGAAGAAGAAGCCTATAGGCTTCGTACCAAATTAAAGGCTGCAGAGCAAGACGTGAAGGTACCACTATTTGTTTTTAAAGAAAACTTCTTGGTTCCTTGTTTTCTATGTGAGAATACTTCAAACTGACAAGAAAATAAAGGTTGATGACAACTGTAAATCTGTGCTACATGATGCACTGGCCCAGAGTGGACTTTATTTTTGTAGGTTTATTTACTCACAGGGTGAAAGTTTGAGCTCCTGTTTGTAATGTGATTATTGAAATTATTTGCGTACAGAAAACAGTAGATGTCACTCTGGAAAACCAAATGAAGTGTTCCCTTTCGGTCTCGAAGTATTGGTTTTAATAGCTTGATGCCTCCTTTGAGTAAACGGTATTCACTATGTCAAACTGGAAGCTGGAAAAGAATTCTGCCTTTAATCCTAGAAACTGAGGACTCATTTTGTCTCTGTTCTATTTTTTTTTTAATGATATAGTTACCCTTGTTCAAAGCACTTTTTCTCTGCATGTTCCAGGATACTAAAAGGTGACACAAAACACTGAGGTAGATACTGAGAGTTGCTATGGAGCCTATGGTGTTGAATATTTTTTGTGTGGCTTAGGTTTTTTTCAACTGTAAAGAATATGACCGTGTGCTATTACTGTTGTATCTCCCAGTACAGCTGTTCATAACTGATTGATATATCTCAATAGGCTATGGAAGTAAAAATTCAGAAGCTGGAAGATGTGATAAATGAAGTAGGAAAAAATGTTGAAGAGAAAGATAACAAGATAAACACGTTACAAGCACAGATGAGAATGCAAATAAATGAGCTCACCCAACTGCAAGACAAACTGAATGCGACAGAGAAGTCTCTCCAAAGTTCCATAACAGAGAATCAGAGACTCCAGGTATAAGCAAAACACTCTGCTCTTCTCATTCAAATGCGAATTTTGAAACTGAAGCATGAGTTCTTCTGTGTAATTTTGAACTAGTATTTGCATACTAGTTCAAAATTCCCAGGCTTATGTCAGCAAACAAGTCAGCAAAAGTTGCTAAAATGTAATTGCATGTGATGTAGTAGAGTCAGGATACAAACTAATACTGTACTGCTGGTTGGTAATGGTCTTATTCCACAATGGCTTCTGCTCCCAGTCTTGGTCTGAGAAATCCAGTAACCCTTAAGCTGTTGTTAAGTAACAAGTCTTTCTTCATACTAAATCTTTTTATTTCAGGCAAAATTAGATAAAGATGCTGAGTTATACAAAGAAGAAATTGATAATCTCAAAACACAATTGGTAAAACGTGACATGGAAAGAATGAAGCAATCCAAAATTTTTGATACACAGTAAGTTCAAGTTTGACCTTGTTACAATTTTCAGCTACTTAGCTCTTAGGTTTTCACTTTTCTGAGGGGGAAAAAAAAAATAAACAGAAGTGAGCACTCAGCTTTAGGTGTCCTAGGCTTTTATTGTAGCTAGATTATAAAGAAAAGAAAAACCACATCAGTCTTGGGTTGATTTCAGAACTCCTCCCCTGTACACTCGCCAAAATTTCTCAAACGATCTATGTGAGGGAAAAACAGGAATTGCAATCACCTTCTAGCTCACTGGAGAGAAGGGATACAGAAAAATAATTCTAGTCCAACTTTTGGTCTTTGCACTTTACTTAAAATCTAACTAACAATCATGTTTATGTAGTTTTATGTGGTTTTACTTTTATAACTTGGATATGTTTACATTTGATAGCTCATTTGGAAATCAGGCTAGCTCTCCTATGACTGCAGTAATTATTAAACCAAGGAGTTCTTTATTTTTTTTTATCTCTTCGTGTCTGTTATAGACTTGCTAACTACAAAGCTGTTGCAGAACACAAAGAACAACAGTTAAGAAAGCTGGAAAAAGAACTCAGAAGAATGCATCAAGACCAAGATGCTACTGGTAAATTCAAGATAAACATACAGAACTCTTAGGTGTTAAACATCCTGTTTTAAGGTGATGTGGTTAAAGTCCAGATTGAGATGCAGGCCTTTTTATCTCAAAGGGTATGAGGAGGATTAGATGCTTTGGAAGATGAGATGGGAAGTAAAGTGTTAGCTGTGCATACACTGCATTAGAATCACAGTAGTTCCTGTGTTTATTTGTCCAGCCATGTTTGCAGTTGTGGGTGGGGTGAGCTGTAGTTGTAGCTTGTGTAGCTATTTTCCCCCTGACTGGTTTGGCATATGAATAGTTAGTTTTAATCATAATTATGACATACCTGAAACTAACTACTTAACTCTAGATGGCCTGATGAAGCCTCTCTTAAGTTTCTTAGTATCTCCCTGTCAGAGTGAATATTGGGAGGTATATTTGTGTGTTAAAACAAACAAACAAAAAAAAAAACCCTCACAGCCTGTTGTAATGGCACTTGTAACCTAGTATGGCTTTATAGACCATAGGAAAGAACAGACTAAAAAATATACTGACTTGTTTTTAAGCGCTGTCCAAACAACTCACACATCCATATAAAACTGCTTTTACCAGTGCTGGAAAAAGAAGCTCCTCAGCAACCCCGGGTTGCCCTTACTTGTGGTGGTGGCAGTGGGATTGTGCAGAGCACACAAATACTTAGTCTAAAATCTGAACAAGCTAAGCTACAGAAGGAGAACTTCCACCTGAAGAAACAAAATGACCTTCTACAAAGGTAAGTAGAAAGCTGATCAGCAATGTGTCAAATTATTTGTTGCTATTTGACTATGTATGTCGCTAGTGTTCCTTTCTGGGAGACCTATAGAAATGAGTAATTATTACTAATTTGCTAGATTTCTTTCACATAAAAAACCTCTTTAAAGCTAGTGATTTGTTTATATCTGTTGAAATTGAAATTGCTTTCTCATTAGAAGTCATTAAATGACAGAAGATATATACTGAAACGGTACGTTGGAAGGAATTGTAGCTTAAATTTAAAAAAATGATAGTAATTGTGCCTCTGAACCATGATATATAGATACAGTCTAGCGTTGCTATGTCTGTGGTGTGTTGTCTGAAGACAGAGGAGCTGCCTGTTGTCAGGAAATTTTCCTTATTGAGAGAAACTACTTTAAAGTCGTCTTAATTAAACTCTGGGTGTTATTTTTCTTTGCAGTAATGAGCTTGAACTGAAAGAGGAACTTAGAAGATGGAAAGAAAGAGCACTAAAATGGAGAGAACAATCCTCAAGAGGAATCACTCGAGATTCAGTGCCAAGGTCTCCAAGGAAGATAGTGCCATATTCCCTTGAAGATCAAACGCCTTCAACCTCCAAGGAACCTGTTTCTCAGGGAACAGAGGCTCCGATACATTCTGAACCGCAGCCACTGATTTGTCCAAGAAACGTCTTTGATAATTCCAGCTTGGCTATGCAAACAGGTATGTAATGCACTAGTTTTGTCCTATAAAGATTCAAAGAAGCAAAATACAGGGGGTGGTATGTGAATTGAGGGTCAATGTCCTGTTCTTTCTATATTCAGACTTGAACCTTGCACAATAACACTAACAATAATAATAAAAATAATAATAATCAGTTAATAATAAATTTTATTGAATAGTCAGTCAGCTGACTGTTGAAGGGCTGACCAGCTGCAGCTGTGAAGCTTATATACAGAACCTAAATTCTTAAATGAGTCTTTCACCCCCTCAAAAATGATGTAAACTTTTTTCTTTTGCTGCAGTAGGAGTGTTAATGACTGACTTTAAAAAGTGAATTAGCAGCGTATCATTATTAGATAGCTGATACTTTAAAATGGTTTACTCCTTTACATTGGTAAAGCACAGGCTTCTGGCAAAACTATTCAAAGTTAACTGCTGGTCAACTTCTTTTTCTAAACTTTAACATGGTAGACTTTAGTCTTTGTTGAATCCACTAGTCTGCCTGGCTCCAGCTGTTTGTATAACATCTGTTGGACAACCCTACTTGGGACTTCTTATATGTGGCTGATGATTTCTGGGGAAGTCTTGTAGGGATCTACACTGGCATATTAATGCTGCTGCCTTCATCATTGCACTTGCTTCTAAGAACTTTCAGAAGGCCCCAGCAGACGTGTTGAAGAGGTAGCCAGTTTTCAAGTTATTAATGGCAGACTTCTGAAGAGTAAGACTCATTGCTGTTTCTTGCGATAGCCAAGTTGATAGTAGTACAAACTTCCTCACAACACAAAGCTCCTCAGAAGCAAGCTTTGATAGTTGACATTCAAAACACTAGTCAAGATTAAATTGCTGTATTCCTACTGCTTGGCTAACTGGCAAAGTCTAAGCGCTACTTTATTGTTCTTATCTTCTGTTTAGATACACAACCTGCAGAAGTCGAGCCCAGAGAACAACTTCAGCACTGGTTTAGAACTTCAGAGAAAGATGAAGCTCCTGATTGCATCACCCAATGAAGATGCTCTGTGTAAGCTGCCTCTGCAGTGGCTACAGCCAGAATCTGTATATATGAAGTTTGCTTCAGGTCAAAAGCAGTGAGCCTCTTCCACAAATTGGGAAGCTCTCTGATGACATGCAAATGCCTTGCTGTCTTGGAGCTGCTACTTCCCACAGTTGGAAAAGCTGGAACATAAGAACAAAAAAGGAAAAGCAATCATGTTGCCCGAACCTGCTGATGTTCCACTTTAATGGGCCTTGTTTTAGATGGCAAAGAAAGGGAAGCCAATGTCTTGGGAAAAAAAAAAAAATGGAAATGGGAATGAATCACAAATTAATCTGCTGTGAAACTTTTCTCAATCTTAAACTTCTTATTCTGCCAATTCTAAAGCAGCCCTCTTCTGGGTGGCTGGCTGATATTTGTATGTTCAGAGCACTGTTGAGTTGGAAAAAACTATGCTTGTTTCTTAGTGCATGGTTTTTATACCATGCTTTTTCGAAATCCATAGAAACTGTATTTTCCCCACAACTTTAACCTCTCTATCTGGACACTGCAACTGAAGTTACTAATGTTCCTGTTTACAGGGCACACAATTCTTAAACTCCCTACACTATTTCTGCAGCTCAGCCAATTATGGTGCCAAGAGTAACTTGTATTTTTGCATCATCTTTCAGTATACTGCTAGCTTCTGGCTGAAGTTGGCTATTGGAATCTGTTTGTTTTGTTGTTTTTTTTAAATCATAAGCAACAGACCAGGCACTTCTCTGCTACTCTAGTGAATTGAAAATAAACTGGACATTCAGGGCTGCAAGACTGACTATTCTACTAGCCTGCTTATCTGCATGGTGAAACCTATCTTTCTATCTTTTGTATGAAAAGGTTGGGTTTTGGCAATAAACTTTAACATGTCTAGTATTTAAATGAGTTTTGCTGGTCACTTCACTTGTAATCAACATCCTTAAATCATAGCACATTATTGGTGTCTGAAAACTGTCACTGACAGTGATCTTACCACATCCATCATTATTATGCCTTTTGTCTGTGTTCTCTGTAACTTTCTGCAATAATTACTTTGTGCAGAATTTTGCTATTGCACAAGTCCTTGTCACTGGAGTTTTGTTTGATTCTTCTTTCTAACTGAATCTTTCTCTGTCGGGAGGTGTTTGAAGTCTAAATGATGGATCCTCCTCCCTTTCTTCCCCACATGACCTCCACTGCCAACTAAATAGGAACTTAGCACTCAAAATCTGAGATCAACTTCATTAAGAATTAAATCATCATGAGATGAGAAAGTCATACCTAACAAAGATACTTGCATCAAAAGCATCACCCTTATTTTATACACATAAAGCTCTAACTGAGCTCTTAAGTACTCCATTTTGGGGTACTATGTTGGAGAAAATCAAACTTTTAAATTCTTGAGTCTCACTAGATGGCAGCGTCTCAACGTTTCAACAGGAAATTACGTTGGTATAGAGAAACTTACTTGGTTAGACTACAAATCCCACAAACAGAAGAAAAAAAAAAAGTATAAGACTTCCTTTTGTACAAAGGTCATTGAACGCCACAAGCTGTTCGAGATCTCTTGGTGAGTTGCTGTACTGATAATTACTTTTAAATGCTTCATGGAAACAGCGTGGCGACTGTTCCCAAAAAAGCTGGTTGTTAGATTGAAAAATGTACTTATAGTGTATTTTGCTTCCAAAGTGTTAGGATGATTTGGGGAAGTACTTGGGGAAAAAAACACCTGATCAGTCCCACTGAAAAGATATTACGTGGCGACAAAGACTAAGAACAAGTTTCCTCTGCCTGGAGTGAGCACTTTGAGCTCATTGTTGAGGTACTTGGGATGAACAGAACCTTTCCTAGAACTTTGTTGGAGGAGCTGCCTTTTAGAAAGCTCGGTACACCGCAGAGACATTGTGCCCTCCTTTTGCCTGTAATCTTATTTTCCTTGGTTAACTTGGTATTTTTCACCTGTCGATGCAAAAAGGTCTGTATTAGCATGACTGATCTCATATAACCTTATACAGATGGATATCGGAGGCATCTGAAGGGATGTCTTTTTGCTAGCCAAACTAAAAAGTGATTTTAAGGTATTGTGCTTTCCCCGAATCAGTGAGGTAAACCCCCCTTACTGTTGGCTTAGGAGAGTGTTCTTTTGGTTTGTGCTTTGTTTCTTTCTTTGCATGGGGGGGGGGTGAACCTCCAGTGAAACCTTTCAACATCTTGCTCTGTAACTCAGTCTCATTTTAAATCAGGAGGTAATGGTTTTATTATATTAGGACAGAAAGAATTTTTCTCAGTTAAATCATAAGAAGTTTGAGGTTTTCTGAATCTGTAACCTTCAGGGAAACATTAGCTTTGCTACAACTATTCTGGTCATAATCAGAGAAAACAATCAGGTTTAAGATGTAGGACACTAAATCTGAGTCACAGCATGGATTTCAGCATTGTTAGATGATGACATGGGCTGCTAACTTAGGGGAGATGATGGCACCTTTACCTTCTCAATGAAGTACTCGGCATGTGGGATTCATGTATACATTTAAAGACTTTGGGCTCTTGGGACACCTTTCTACACTCATGGCTACATAAACGAACTTTGCTCTGCAGATGGTAGAATTGCAGAAAACTTTGTTTCTTGGGAATCTGGTTAACAAACACCAGATATTGCACTTTGACTGGGACACAGCGACCTTACTTTTTAGGCAGTCCTTTGAAACATCCTATTAAGTAGTTTATGCCTTAAATAACCAAAACCCCATAGGAGTGAGAAGAGGAAATTTGCTTTTACTTGTTCGTCTGCAATTTTACATGCTGTGTTTCTTTAAACATAACGCAGCATTTCAAAGTGTATGCTTGTGCAGAAGTGAGGAGGGCTGCTTTTTGGTTGCTGTGTATTGAGTAACGTGGAACCTCCTAGAGGTTCCCCAGGGCTTGCCCCAGGCGTGCTCAGCAGTTTCCTGAGAGGGGTGAGACAGGAGAGAACTTACTCCCCCTCAAGAAGATCCTAAGACAATTCAGAGCAGGCACCCAGGGCAGGGTATTGTGGGATTTATTGCAATCCAGGAAGCTGCTGAGTTAGTAGTTTGAGAGGAGCAGAAGGCAGACCTGCTTTCGAAGAACACAATGGACAGTGGCACTAGATTACAAACCGTTGTGCTTCTATTTTTATTTTTTTTCTGTTTAAGGAAAAATAAAGCCCAGCTTATGTTGTTACAAAGCTTGGCTTTTTGAGATCAAATGTCTCTTGATCTTTTTGAGGTCCTCACAAAAAAAAAAAAATAAAAATTTGAAGTAGTGCCCCTCCCAGAACCTGGATGACTTGGGGATACACCACAACTAAACAGGACCATCCATGGTATGATTTGATGGCAGAGGTACTCCGAATCCCGTCTAGTTTTTGGAATGCATTTACAGCTGATTCCCAGGGACTGGTGTTGGCTCATCTTTTTGTGAAAATGTTGGTTCTGTGACACCTTCTGTCTGCTCAGGTCAGCATCATGGGTCGGCTTGATGGGAAGATCATCCTGCTGTCTGCAGCAGCGCAGGGGATCGGGCGAGCAGCTGCTATCGTAAGTTGGAAAATGCCTCTTCCTGTACCTAAGCTCGATTTCCAGCGTAGGTTTGTCCAATAGCACCTACACCAAACAAGTTCCTGAGTTAATAAGCCACAGATGGAGCCAGAACTACCCACTGAAAAATTCAGGGAAGAATGTAGTCACTGAATAGCATCATGCATGCTCTGCGCTGTTTGAATTTCTGAAAGTCTTCACCTCTGAGGGGTGACATTAGACAAAGGTAAGGGCAAGATTTGAGAACAGCTGCTTTTCTAACAATATATGGTTGTGTTGTCTGTACCTTTTATTATTCTGGGAGAAGAAGAGGAGGAGAGAGGGAATATTTCCTGTTGTAAGGGTGGATACTGTGAAGGTCCTCTATGGTAGAGCCAGTAAGTTTTATCTACACTAATAATTGACGTAACCAAGTCTATATGATGCTAACAGCACAGCTACGATGTTGTTCACAATGAGCAACGGTGAGAAGTCCTTCTAAAATTCCGTTTAATTACTTTGAAACAGAATTCAAAATATGTATTAACTTACTGGTTAACTTTTCCTTTTGATCTGTTCTTCACCCCCTGCTACTTCATTTTTCCACAGCAGACTCACAAACAAGGGGGGCTATCTCAGTATCTGTGTAATGTAATCAGCGAGTCAGGAAAAAACTCCTGTAAGTAGTAGTTAGTTTCTTATGCATAGAGTTACGAATGCAGAAAACTGGTGATCTTGGCACTTACTTTAAACCACTTAGCAGGAAAATTACCCACTCCTTTGATTGCACTTTTGAAATACACAAGCAGCCACGGAAGGCTGATGTGTTTAATGCCACTGTCCTCTTAAGCTGCACTTGAGACGCTTATTTTGAAGGTTAGGGGCTACAGCCTGAGATGCTGGAGTACTTTTGACACAGAAGTTGCTCCGTTAGCGTAGTTGTTGGTTTACCAGTAATCACAACACAGAGAAAGCAGGTTTTGGGGGGAGCATCAAGAATGAAGGAGTATCTCTGGTGAAGTATCAAAAAAAGTCAAACTTCTATAAATATTACTCCAATCAAATTATTTGGATGTAGAAGATTTTACAAGAAGATTAACTGATGTCCTTTGCTTCCTGATGTGCCCAGAATGAAAACTGAGAGATCAGCTGCCTTCAGCCAACTTTTATTTCAAGCCAAAAAGGAAACAAAAAGAACACATATTTTATTTCTGGTAAGATCTGGAGTATATAAATATAAACATCTTCTCTTACTTGTATTCTTCAGGCTTTTGCTAAAGAAGGAGCCAAAGTCATTGCTACTGACATCAATGAGCCTAAGCTGCAAGAACTGAAGACATATCCAGGTAAATGACCTCCAGTAGTCGTTAGTTCAGCTCTTGCAAGCTTTGTTGTAGACTGGCTCAAATATAATTTGAGGCTAAGGCACACTTAAAGGATCAGAAATAAAAATGGAACACTGTCCAGACTAACTCTTTAGATGTTGGCATTGCTTTCTGTGACGTGCAATAGCAGAGAGATACTGTGTAAAATACTGCAACATCAGCATATCCAACAGAGTATTATTCCAAGCTTCTGAAATAACTTTTGAGTTTCTTGTGTCACAGAAGCAGTTCATTTCTGCTTCTGAGAAGGGCAGCTGCTTCAATTACCTTTTGAGATCACTCAGCTAATTGTCAAACATACCACTCTGGAAGCCATGGAATGCTTTTCTCTGATCACAGGAACTAACATCCGGTTATATCAAAAGTACCTTTAGTGTCTTGCGTTTCCATGGTCCCTACTTACTATGGAATGCATTACAAGGATAACTGTCTAGTAGAGTTCATATGTCTTCAGAAACTAATTCCACAAACACTAGATGAGCCTATTCTGTGTGTCAGAGTGCTCAGGCCTGAAGGTTGCTTTCCTACCGATACTACAGGAACATACTTCAAGAAGTGCTTCGTAATCATAAGTGGCACGAGCACAGGACATTAAAAATTTATTTTTTCAATCTTGAAATAGAAAAAAATAAGACTTGGATATCTTTGACAACTGAAAATGTTTCCAACTGAATTTGACAGAAGGAAGTGGATTTAATGCATTCCTATTACAGGATGATAGTCAAATATGCAAAACTGCTTTTTTCTGGGACAGCTTTTAGAGCAAACAACGGTCTCTACTGAGTGGAATTCACCCCAAGAAATCCCTTTGTATTTCTTTAGGAACTTTGGTACTTTCACCATGCATTCTGAGGGTGTTTAGAAAAGTGTTATGTTTTGAACTGTGTGGCTTTTTTCCCTCAGCTGGTGTGCTCATAGGGAAAGAAGTAATTTTCCATATACTCAAAGCCTTCTCCATCCTTTTGACCCATGATTAGTTAAGCTGTAATTCACCAAGGCTCAGCACGTTGTGGTCTTTGAATTTTATCCAGGAGAGGTAATTCCAGTGTTGGTGCTAATCACCAGCCTGCAGTCTAATTGTATCCTTCTACGCCAATTTCTTCAAAAGTGTCTGTATCATTTAACTAAGGCATACAAAGCCTGTTCATGGACTTGTCAGTTTGGCTTCAAAAGAAACAGGTTTTTATCTATTTCAAATTGAATCCTCCCATAATTTAGACATCACTCAGATGCTTCGCAGACAGCTTTACAGTCTTTCATAGAAAGATGTGTGTTGGGTGAGACCTCTGGAGGCCATTTCATCCTGCCTGCTGCTCGAAACAGCTCTGGCTGCAGCAGGTTGCTCGAGGCTGTGTTGAGTCCAGCTCTGAACATCTCCAAGAATGGAATTTCCTCAACAACCTCTGAAGGGCCCTGTGGTGCAAATGCCCTTATGGTTGTAAAATAATAATATTTTAAAAACAAACATGCACACTCTGCAAACAAACAACGCAAACTCAGCAAAAACCAAGCAGACCTTATATTCAGTCAGACTTTACCACATTCCAACATTTTTCTATTGCCTTTCATCCATCCACTGTGGCCTTCTGAGAAGTCTACAATCTCCCGATAGGTAGTTTATTAGACTGGTTGTCAGTAATTGCACCTCACTAAATTGTGGGGGTTTTTTAAAGAAAAAAAACTTTGGGGGCACAAGTGTGCTCTGCACCACATGTCCCTTCATGCTTTATGCAGGGTATGCTGTGACCTGCCTGTAGCAAAAAGGTGACCAGCAGCAAGTCTTAGTGCCCTGGGAGCCTAATTGTACCCACTAAGGGAATGCTAGAGTACACCCCGACTCTTTTCCAGTCATCCGTTTCCTTTTGGATGAAAAATTCATGTATTTGGGGAGGTTGCACAGCTCAGTCTTTACAGGCAGCATGGGTTGAGGGAGCAGGCAAAGTGTGGCATGAGGTAAGCCTAGTCCATAGCAAGGATTCATTCTTTACATGGATGAGAGGAACTAGTTGTGTTAGATTACTGGGAGCTACTTAAGTAAAATGAGACAAAATCACACGTAGATTGTATTATATCATATTATATTACAGCTCACCTGGAAAAGCAGTTCTTTTACTGTCCTTTTGTTGCTTCTTGCAAGGGAATGGTGCAGCTGTGGCTGGACCTAAAGCAGCAATGTTAGAGGGGCTGATTCCACTGAAAAGTGTTTGGAAGAATTAGGCCTGACCCTGTTTTGCAGTAATTAAGTTTCTCAATTTTTCAGAGATAACCTCCCTGAACAAAACATAAAGATTAGGGGTTTGTGATGGTGGTTTGGTTTGGGGTGGTTTTTTTGTTATCAGTGGCTGTCTTGAAGGTATGGCACAGACACAGGTGATGCTATAAGCACTGACGGTGACAGCTGTGAGAGGCTGAAATACATAGAAGCTTATAGTGAAAAGCAACATATTTCCAGGATTCTTTTGTTTGATTATAAACAAGTAATTGCAAAAATATCAGATTCATATTTTTGAACTAAGCTTTGTGATAGAAGCCATCAACTTGTTACACTTCCTCTTCATTTCTATTATTATGGCTATGATATCATTCCAAGTTATGTAAATTCTTAGGCTCATGAAAAATCACTTTTTCTCATTAATTAAATAGCATAAAGCCGATTCATCATGTGCTCAACTACACATGGATAGATGGCATGTAATGTGACTAAATATATGCAACATGTGTAACTACAAGTTTGAGAGCACGGTGGAATTCACATTTATCGGAAATGTTTTTTATGGTAAATGATGTTAGCTCATCTGTTTGTGTGATGCTGTCTGACCATCAAATTAGTTAATATTTTTTTTAATTCCCTCCTGAAATTTTAAATAGCATGCCATGCTTTCTGTTGCTGTCCTGATTGAACTATTGCACTAATTTAACCATGAAGTGTAGCAGTGAGTCTCTATGCCATGGTGAACCCCTGAGAGGGGGCTGTTCTTGGCAAGCCAAGACTTGAGTTGCAGATGTAGTCCTCGGTGCTTCAGAAAAATAAACTGCTGATCTTTAGCCAAACACATTGACATGAATACCGTGTTTTTCTAGGCATTCAGATACGGGTGCTGGACGTCACCAAAAGGGAGGAGATAGAAAATCTGGCCAAGGAGATTGAAAGGATTGATGTCCTCTGTAACGTTGCAGGGTAACCTATCCTATTGCTCTTTCCAGTTTTCCCTGCCCTCCAGAAAGTAATTTCTTTTCCCTAAGTGCATTTTGTGTCAATGTATTTTATATCTTTACTATAAATATTCATGTGTTTTCATCAACATTGAACTTTTTGTGCATAGCTGTGTTACCCAGGCCAAGGTAGAATGGCTCTGGAATCAGTTTTCCCTCTTCTGTGGGTGCCCTATACTGATGGCTTTGGCCTTTCTGGCACAACAGGGAGTGAAGGTGATGATCTGCCGATGCTCTGTCTTTTTTTACTTGTCCTATTACCAAATATTTCTTTGCATTTATCAGATCTGTCTTGTCTCCCTGATCCCCAGCAGAAGAAATACACTGCTGCTTGCTTTTTTCCAGAGAGCTCATCCTTCCTTTTCAAGGTTGGAAGGGTTAGCTGTTACAAAACAGCCATGGAGAATATGCATTAAAAGTCATAAAAATGTAAATCACAGAGAGTAATTCACTTCGTGCCCTTACTCTAGGTTTGTTCATCATGGAACCATTCTGGAGTGCGAAGAGCAAGACTGGGACTTCACTATGAACCTCAACGTTCGCAGCATGTACCTAATGATCAAGACGTTCCTTCCTAAGGCAAGGCTTGGTTGGTCATGATTTTTAGTCTTTGCTGTGTTTTCTTTAAAGTGTGAGAGGTCTAAGTTGTTGCCACTGCGATAGCATGGGGATTGGGATAAAAAGGCAAGAATGCCACTTTGTGCACAGGAGGCTCTTAGCAATTATAGTGATCCTACTCTAAAACATTCTCTGTGTTCTGTAATCCTTCAAGTAGGTGATCTATCTAGAGGATGTGGTAGAAAAGATTAATTTAGGGGCTTTACCCTATGTAATTTGTAACTAAAATCCTTCAAATGCAGAGCAGAGAGGGAAACGTTGCAATACAGAGCTACTGTATTATACTGTACCACAGCTGCACAATACCACTGCCACAAAATGATTATAAATATGTATATTAATGTGAATTTTATGCAAAGGTGAAAACTATCTTGTGAAGCGATTCAGTGCCACTGATGCCAACATGCTGGTTATATCAAAACAACATTTTAATTAGACAGTGTAGCAGCTCGAGGACACTCACATTTCACACAGTAACCAGCTTTGGGACCACAAAAAATTGTGGACTGAATGAAGTGTGCGTATTCCTGTAAATGCAAAGGCCAGAAGTGGAAGCTGTGACCATGAGTGGTTGATGACTACTCTTTTCAGTGTTGTTCCAGTCTGTTTTGTATGGGGAGTTGGGTTTGTATTTTTTAGCTGATCTTCATTTTCAAGTATTCTTTATACCAACTTCAGGCACAGTGTGTTTTGAGATGCCTAAAAAGGTTATAACTTAAAGAAATTTAACTGTAATTCAAAGATGCTAGAAAGTTGGGGTTTAGTCTTTTCCAAACAAATTAAGAAGTGTGTTAGTGCATTTGCAGGTGGCATAAACAGATGTCTGTGTAGTGTAACTCCCTGTGGTGAAAAGAGGACAAAAATTCAGAGGTGGCTATCTAGGAGAAAAATCCTTTCCTGTCACGGTCTTCACCACTGAGATGACTTAGGAGAACCTAGTGACAATTTCAGATTCTGCTTTACTACTTTGGTCAAAAGATCAGAAAGAGAAAAGCACATACTCAGGCCAAGTACGCTTTGTTACCCTGCATATCACTTGCATGTAGGGCTGTTCTGTGGGTTATCATGGGTTATTTTGCTGGACCTGCAGATGACAAAATAGTTTGCATTTGAATGACGTAAGTATTCTTTTGCAGATGCTTAAACAGAAATCTGGAAATATTATAAATATGTCTTCTGTGGCATCTAGCATTAAAGGTCAGTAGCTTGCTAGAGAACTCCTTAGATAAATCTTTAAAATGATAGGAATGCAAAATAAAAATTGCATGGCATTGAATTCAGAGGACACTGCTGGTCCTGTGGAGAGATGCATTCAAAAAGTGAACACATCAACTGGTAAGTACACACAAAGACACAGATGGAAAACTGCAGAAGCACTAAGATCATTGCCTCTGAGCTTATAAATCTGCCCTGACTGGTTGTAGCATCCTTTTTACCAGTTTGTATTAACTAAAAAGGCATTACTTCCAGTGATGTCTTGCTACGTATGTTCTTCAAAGAAACAATGAAGAGGTGACAGTTACGTAAATGCTGTAGCTATGCTTCCCCAGGAAACCTGTTGGTAACTAACAGATGGGTCTCTGCTGTTCCTAAATCTCAGTTTTCTTAGTTAGCTTTTCTAGACTACTCCCCAAACCTATACTGTCGAAAGATCATGTGCTTCACTCTTGCATACGCCTGAGTAGAGTTCTGGCAGTCAGCATTCTAGTTAGCCCACTCTTTATGGAGAGACTACAGGTGCTACAGGAAATGCTGGAGGTTGTTTTGTTTTTAAATATGTCCCTATGCTTCCTTCACACTGACCTTCTGCTAGGAGTTGTGAACAGATGTGTATATAGCACTTCAAAGGCAGCAGTTATTGGTCTGACGAAGTCTGTGGCTGCTGATTTCATTGAACAAGGCATCAGATGCAACTGCCTATGTCCTGGTAAGCATTCTTCCATTATTTTATAAACTTGGAGCAGATGCTAGGAGGCCTGTTTTAGTTTGGTATTATTAACAAAGAGCAGACTTACAAGTAGCAACTGAAGTTACCAGCAATCAAAAAGAACAGGACATGCTTGAAACAGTTCTGAGATTTAAAACAGAAAAGCTGTTACTTTTATAGTAAAGTTCTTGTGTTTAGCCTGTTAGGCTAGCACATGTATGTTATACATGCATTATTTTCCAAGATGTAGTCTGGAAGTTAGAAGCAGGCAGGGGCTAGCTAGCAGGCTAGCTGTTGCTTAACCATCTGAAAAGGACTGAATCTTACTCTCCTGCCTTTGAAATGTAGAGTCCTATGCCTTGCCGATAGTTCTGCACTCTTTCTCCTGAATCATATTATGAAATTAAACATAACTGCTAAGACGTGCAAAGAGAACCAATTAGCTGCATTTTTTGTCGTTGTTGATGCAGTTGATTTTTAAAATTGAATTTAAAATTTTGCTTAGGGACTGTTGACACACCATCTTTACAGGAAAGAATCCAAGCGCAGCCTAACCCAGAGCAGGTGAGAAAGCAGTTTATTAGTTTGATCATTTGCATACACATATTTAACTCCCTCTGAAAAAACAAAAGGAGCATCTCTACCCAGATTCAAGATTATGCCCTATTTCAGAGTACCAATGACAACATAACAGTAGTGTCTCTTTTTGATAGCTTTGTCAGTCTGTACTCAAGACAGAAGTCTTAAAATGCCCAAGAAGGGTACTACTGCACAATGAACACAGAGGGTCTGTCATCTAATGGAAGTGTGGTTACAGTATCTAGTGCAAAACCAGAAGACATTTTTGACTTTGGCATGCAGCTGCCCTAATCTAGTGCAAAACCCTGACTGAAAGGGCATTCTGGCCTATGCGTTTCAAAGTTATCTGGGATCCTTAAGCATACTGAATAGAAAACTGTGAGCCTTTGCTTGAAGGGCATGGGAATACCCACTGCCAAAAGAAGAAAGACTTATGTTGGCTTTATTCTGGAACCAGAGATTCAGATCCAGTCTCCTAGTACTTTTCAACCTGAAATTGATACTGCTGTTAATTTTGCAATTTAATGCTTTTGTATATCTAGGCATTGAAAGACTTTCTAGCTAGACAGAAGACTGGTAGGATGGCTACTGCTGAAGAAGTGGCCCATCTCTTCGTGTACTTGGCCTCTGATGAAGTAAGTATGGAATGATAACATTTGCTGTAACAAAATCCCATGCTACTTTGCCGTAATCACAATAGAGAGAATTTGTTTTGGGAGGATTTATATTTTCTCTGAGTTGGATTATTACGAAAATAAAAACCTGATGATCTTTTACTGAGTTGAACCTACCATGCAGAAAGTGCTCTGAATGTTGACAGTGATTGCCAAGGCACCGTGTATTTGGTACCACAGCCTGGTGGTTTCATGTCATCTGAGCAAATTGACTGACCACACTTCATCCTGAATGACAGCAGAAACGGGCTTGTCTGTGGCTCCAAGTTTGCACCACGGCTTGATCATGTTTTAAGGAGGCAGGATTAGCCATCATCACCTACATTCACTATTCAAGAGCAAATATTTGTGTAGAACTGCTGGAGATTTGAGCTAAAAGGGCTAATGCTCAGAGTCAATCTACCCTTTCAACAGAAGGAAAACAATAGACTTACTGAGGTTGTTCTAAACCACACTCTTAATGACCACTGCAATTATCACCAAAACTAATGAGCACACAGCACAAGGTTATTTCAGATCCCATGAATTTACTCTGAGTCTAAATTTGGACTGGATTCCTCTGGACTTGTCCAGCAGTCCTACTGAGCATAACAGAATTCTTTAATGGAATTAATTCAGTCTTAATGTTGTTATCTATCAGTAACCTGTTTCTCGTTTTCATTTTAGTTTTAGTGTTTCTATAAATCTACTGATTTTTTCCGATCTGGTTACAGAGTTTTCAACCAGGCATAGGTAGAAATGCAGTTTTCCAGTATATTCCAGTATGTTTCAGTACTGGCATACGGAGAAGGATGCCAACAGCTCAGTTGCTTACCTCGCTTTCTGCAGCATTTACATTTTCAGTTAGCCAATAATTGTAAGAGGACCTGACCTAGTCAGATTCTGCTCAGCTGAACAGAGTTAGTAACATCATAGTGTCAGGTTTTATTCCAGCAGGTGAGATATCTTAAGTCCAGCTCACGTGAATTTGTATGCTCAGGATGCACTCTTATCTTAATGCCTCTAATAAAATTTTTGCCACACTGCCCTGAATTAGTAGAAAGGCTTCCATTTCTAAGTTAGTTTATGTTCTATTTAAGATACTTTTGTAAAAGAGAGTGTTTGTATAAAAAGAAAGCAACCTTTTGAATATAAAGAAAAAGGTTTTCCTTGTACTTAATAGCCAAGAAAAATTAACTAAAATTATTTTTACCTTCGTAATTTCAGTCTGCCTATGTGACTGGTAACGAACTGATCATCGATGGAGGATGGAGCTTGTGATTGACCCTATGTGCAAATGGAAACTCATACTATGAAAGACAAGTCAGAATCATGTTTTTCCACTAAGATGGCTTACAAAGGTCTAGATCATTCACCTGATGTCTTTCAAAACAAATTTAGCTCATTTTTACTACTATCTAATCTCTTTCTAGGTTGATCTTACTGATTGACTTTTCCCTAAATAAAAATGTATTTCATGTGGCTTCGTTTCATGGTAAATCCAAAAACATGAAAGAAAAGCAATTTAACATTTAATATTTCAGAGCACAAAGAATATTATTTAGGGTACAAAATATGAATGAAAGGAATTGCATACTACCTTTATTCTCATCCTGCAAAGTATTTGAAAGCTAAACATTCACAATTCAATTTCCTACTAGCATTGACAGGCTATCTAGAGAAAATGGAGCAACTACTATTAAATCAGCCAAACAGATCATGATATAAGTGCACTTTAAACAGAAGGAGGCAGAAATATCATCAAATTTGAAGATCTGAACGTCTGAATCATTTTGTTGCTGGTAACAGGTGTTTCTATATTAGAGAACATAGTATTTGCAAATTGTACTTGAAAGCACATTCTGCTCTGCAAATTACTTTAAGTTCTTTCTGCTCTCTACTAACACTAGCAAAATGTTTTAGAACTGTAGTAGCTGTAGAAAACCAGATTAATGTTGAAAAGAGTATGTCCCAAGCCTGACAACACTCACAGAACCAGGATGGGCAGTGGAAGACAGTCAAAGACATTGTAGATACATGGTGTACGGGTACATGAAAGGTCCTGAGCATAAAGGGTCAAGTGTATGTGCCCAGCTGGGTTCTGCAACTGCAACGTGCATCTTGCAGGTCCAGGCCAAGTTAGGCTGTTAGAATCTGGAAAACCACTGGATCAGCACAAAAGGCAGGACAACGGTACCATTAGAAGCAGCAGGATTTGCCACTTTCTGGAGTTTGTGAGGGTATCTTTTGTTTAAGCACATAACGATTAGAGATGCTGTCTTCGTGAAGCAGAAACCATGGAGAGGAGCCTGCTCTAATGCTGATAGCATGTAGAGAGCACTGAGAATCACATATTGTTGACAATCAGTTAGCAAACGAGTACATTGCATAGTGCAAAAGAGGTCCTAGTGGGAGAAACAGAGGCCAGAACTGTTTCATTAATGGTATAGATCACTATGAAAACGATCTTGGAAGTATCATTACTGTATCTTTAAAACCCTCATCACCCCTTGCTGAAAGCAAGGACATCACCCTAGAAGACATGGATGGGCATGTATGTGGGGAAAGTATTCTTAAATACACAGGTGGATCTTCAGGAATATGCTTGACTTCTGGTACACAAGAAAAGGAGTGCATTTTACCGCTCTAGATAGAGCTGATATGTTACTCTATTCAAAAGGATGTACTAATGTTGGACAAATATTATCAAACCTGTATGCTGGGCTCTTTTTAATGTGATGGCACATGGTAGCTCTGATTTATGAACTGGAAACCTGTTACCAAAATCTCACAGTTGGGAAAAAAACATAGGTGCTGACTCAGAGATCTAAGGTGATAAATAACCTGAATACCAACACTATCTGTTTTGCTCACATACTGCTAAATTTGACATGAAAGACATGGACCGACTGCCTGTAAGTATGGTAACCTCAAAAATAATCACACACAACTCCATTTATCTAATTTGTGAGTGAAGCTGTATGCAATTTCATATATATTAAATACATATATAGGCGGGGAGGACTTAAAAAATAAATGCTATGATTGATCAGTAATCAGAAAGCATAGAGGAAAAATGATACAATATTTTGTTTGTGTTACCGTAACAACTGCCATGTTTTTAAAATTATTGCTTAAGCTTTTCAATATTAGTTGGAGCAGCAATATTAATTAGATTATTTCAACACGTCTAGTTAAAATCAGGCTTCTTATTTGTAAAAGTACATTTACATTTACTTACACTTTTAAAACGAGAAAGTATTGTGGGTATTAGCTTCCTCAGGTTCACTGTGGGTTTAACTTTTACTTTTAGTCATGATTGGAGCATTCTGATGTTTATTTATGGGTTTTTGAGTATCTAGTATTTCAGTAAAGTGACCCTGGCAGCCAAGCAGGCTCAAGTTGAGGCAGAAATCCAAACTTACCAAAACAGCTCCACCAATATTGACTGACGTAGATTCTAATGTTAAAAGTTCAGGCTGGCAGGACACTGTTCCAGTGCTTTCAGAGTTCAGTATGGAAGCCAAAGTCCTTCCTCTGTAGTAGGTGTAGAAGGCTTACCTTGAAAAGAGAATCACTCCACTGTAGTAACATAGGATATTTGCACTGTGTATTCTGAAACTACACTTAAGAATCTGAGAGAAAAATCATTATACATATTGCATATTGAACTTTAGTTGTTAACGTTTCTAAGCTCACCAGTGACTCTAATATACAGATACTACCCAATTTTATCTTTTCTTTCAAAAAGTGTTTTTTCAAAACACTCCTGCAAGATAAAGAGGTTACCGTATTCTAATTACAAAAGCACAGAGATACAGATTTTTTCAGTGGTAGTCTGAGAAGCTGGTGGACAGTAAAAAAAAATCCTTGGGGACTGTCTCTTGCCTTATTAGCAATGTTTTTCATGGGTGCATTAACAGCTACAACTCTGAAATGTGCTCTAATGCCTAGGAGTTTTCCAGCAGACTTGCTGGAATTATTAAAGGAGAATGCTTCTTAATGCTCTTGTGATCTCTTAATTCTCTGCTCTGTTTTTAATGGCATTGGGTAATTCTGTTTCTTTTCGTTCTACTCCAATGGTAATATAAGGAGGAGTTATCTGACTTCTCAGATTCTAGGTCAAACTTTTCAGCTGGGGAGAAACTTCCCTGATTCAGAGTCCTTCTGGAAAATTTAATCTGATCAAAAAACAGTGCTCCTTTTCTCAGATTTGTAGTCAAGTTTAATTCTGTGAATACTATTAGGAACAAAATAGCAACATGCTGCATTTGAACCTGCTTTCACGTGCGCCTGATGTAGCTTGGGAAAGGAGGTTGAGCGAGGTCTGCCTCATTCCCTCTCATGGGTACAGGTGGGGTGGATACACTTGTTCTTTCAGCTGTGGAAAAGCCTTGATGTGACCTCCACAAAATAAGCATTTTTTATTTATCACAGGATCATAGAATGGTCTGGGCTGGACCCCCCCAACTAGGCCGGGTTGCCCAGGGCCTCACTGAACCTCACCCTGATTATCTCCAGGGAAGGGGCCTCGACCACCTCCCTGGGCAACCTGTTCCAGTGTTCCACCACCCTCAGAGTAAACAACTTTATATATGGTTTATTCCTTCGCCTGCCTCAATGCAATTCTTCTGCATGCATCCAGAGCAGAACCACCTAGAGACCCTTATCCCTTCTCCATCCCTCAGCTCCCTGCAGCGCTACGTTCCCGCTTAAGAGGATTGTCCATAGCTTCCCCCTCTGCCTTCCCACAGCCACCCGAAAGGGAGGGCCTAAAACCAACCTTTTTTAACGTCTACAGGTTGCAACGAAAGGACGTGGGAAGCGGAGGGCTGGCAATGCCAGACACCCAAACTCACTCCCTCAGGGCTGGCCTATTTGGTGGTCCTGAGGCCTGCGCCACAGCTGGGGTACAGCTGCCCCTCACTGGCCGCCCCTCACCGCCCCGCCAGCGGCGGCTCCCTGGCGGTGCCCAGGGAGAGGGAGACATCCCAGGAAACCCTCCCGGTCTTCCCGGGCTCCAGAAGGATGTTTTTGCTGCTGGTGTAGCGGAGCTGTGGCTCTGGAGGAGGAACCGTGGCCCTAGCGGCGGCGGCCAAGGAGGAGGAGCCAGAGCTGGCAGTGAGCTGGCACCGAGCCGCTGCTGGCGGGCCCGGATCAGCGCCTCCCTGAAGAGTCCCAGCCGTGAGGAAGGGGCTGGGCGGGCAGCGGCTCCTTCTCTCCCATCCCTGCCCTTCCACAGGTGAGTTTTCCACCCCTCTGCATTGTCCCGTCCCCCTGAGGAGGGGGCGGCAACCCCCGGGGGCTGTGGCTGGGCCGGCGGGCGGGGGGAGAGCGGGAAGGAGGTTGCATCAGGGTGTAATTACGTGGTTTTGGTGGGTGATGATGATGACGGGCGGCTTGGGTTGTCTATTTTTTTTATTTCCTCTTCTCTGAACGTTAGTTGTTCTTTCGGCGGTTGTGGTGTTTTTTTGTCTTCCTTTCCACGCATTGTGTGTGCGGAGCAGAGCGGTTGACAGTCGCCAGGGCGATGGAGCTAATAATATACCCCTGCACAGGCTGCCGTCAGTCAGCCCTGCAGCTCTGCTCGTCCTCTCCTCCCTGCCAGTTAAAAACAAGTAAAATGAGAGAGTCTAATAAAAAATGATCAGAGGTATGGAGCACCTCTCCTATGAGAACAGGCTGAGAGAGCTGGGGCTGTTCAGCCTGGAGAAGGCTCCCGGGAGACCCTTGAGCAGCCTTCCAGTATCTGAAGGGAGCTACAGGAGAGCTGGAGAGGGACTCTGTCAGGAAGTGTCGTGATAGGATGAGGCGTAACAGTTTTAAATTGGAAGAGGGGAGATTTATATTAGATACCAGAAGGAAATTCTTTACTGTGAGGGTGATGAGGCACTGGAGCAGGTTGCCCAGAGAAGTTGTGGCTGCCCCATCCCTGGAAGTGTTCAAGGCCAGGCTGGATGGGGTTTGAGCAACCTGGTGTACTGGGAGGTGTTGGAACTCAATGATCTTTAAGGTCCCTTCCAGCTCTGACCATTCTATGATTCTTACCTGTAATAAAAACCTTTCTCGTTTTCAAATAAGGGAAGTATATTTCACAGGGAGTTACTGAAATAATCCTGTTACTGGCTGTTTTTTCTATGGTACAGGCCTCAACCTTGTGGCGTGAATTCCGTGCTATGGTTTCTCAATCCCTGATATGGTTTGTATAGGGGGTGAAGTTTAAAAATAAAGACAAACCTACCACCAAAAAAAATACCCAGCCACCACCGCAAACAAACAAGACCATGAACCCAGAAAACCCCACTGTAGTGTGACTAGGTTAACTACTCACTGTGGTCTCATTAATCTAACTGGCTGTTGCTCGAAAGTAGCAGTATCAGGGATGTGACAGGGTGAAGACCTGTCACAAAGCAGATAAAGGACAGCACATCCACTATCAGACAACTCCTTCACACCTTGAAACCATTTTTGCTAAGCAGCACATCCAATATCTTTGCTTAGTCAATCTTTTCTTCCCTATATGCTATGTGAAGAATGCATTCAGGAACTGAAGCTCTTGCAAGGTGGATTTGGGTTTCTCAGAAGCATTAAAGTATTTTATGCCAACAGCTACATGACCCCTAAGAACTGGGATGCTGGCCATGCAAAGCTGGGTGGAGAGCAAAACCCTTCAGTCCCTCACACACACACGCACAGAATTACAAAATTAAGAAAAATACCCTGCGGAAGTGGTCAGTGAAGGGAAGGAGGAAGACACTGGCAGGTTGGTGATACTTTCTGTTCCTATGAGTATACTGGCATTTATGGATTCCCAGCCCCAATGAAAGGCTGAACAATCGTATGTTAAAAAAAAAATGGTATCACTTATTTCGTTAAAAATCTTTCAGACCACAACCATTTGGTTCCACAAGTAGTCATTAAAGCTATAGGAAAGCACTGGAATTTTAAGTAAATTAACACTTTACATTTTAAAAAGAAAGTAAGCAAAACCATTATCTTAGAACACATTGAAAGTGTTTGCTCATGGCTCTATATTCTTCCTCTACACCTTGGCCACATCTCAGGCCAGTTTCATATCAGCACAGCTCAAACAAAACCACCCAGGTGTTAAAATAGCCCGTCTTTGTTCGTGGCATCCTTCATTCCCAAATACCAAGCATATCAATATAAACTGAAGGCTTGATGATTGTGAGAATCAGCTCTCTGACTTGCTTCCAGCGATTTAGTAAGGAAGGAATTTCTTGGCTCAGAAGTTCTGGCTTAACTCGGGTGGCATTTTGTATGGCCAGAGCAATGTAAAAGACTTCAAGAAAATGCTGTTAGCACTGAAATGTAGCTGAGGGAGAACACAGGCATATGGTTGCTGTAACAGAAAAGAACACTAGCAAGCCTTGTCCTGGGATTTGTGCATGCAACTCTTGCTGGCTCAGACTTGTGAAACTACAGTAAATATTCGTACAAAAGAATTTCTGATATACAGAACTGTACACTGCCATATCTCTTGTTAGCATCTATGGGACAAGAAATTGACGAATTAGGCTGAGTAAATACAATGACCATTACTCACTCGGATCTTATTTCCCACTCTGAGAAGTATCTCCGTGGCATATATGCAGTAAAGAAGAACCATGTTTTATCAGCCTCATCTGAATATAGCATGCAAGTTGTACATGGTCCTAATCTTTATTCAAACAGGCATATTTTGTTTCTTAGATATTCAATCGCTGAGTTTGTGAACAGTGACGTTTGACGGAACCACGTTCTTGAAAATTCCCCTGAAAATCAAACTAGATCTGGTCAGGTTTAAGTTCAATAAAAAGTGTCCCCTCATATGTGTGCTTTAGAAACTACAGTTGTTGTTCTTACCTTTATAGAATAGTCAGTTTCACTGCCATACACACAGGGCCTGTGACACTTTCAGAACTAATGACCCTGGTAAGTGGTGTTGACAGCAAATAACCTTATCTTGTGCTGATAGGAGGGAAAAATGGAGATATATATGTGTTACAACCATACTTTTAAGGAGGAAGTAACAGGTTAGCTCAGATCACGATGATTCCAAAACTCGTATTTTTATTTTATTTTATTTTTTTAGTGCACGACTCTTCTGTTAGCTTCTTACATGCGTGTTACGCACTTAGATACAGCATATGTAGGTATGCAAAAACCAATAAATGCTAAATTGAGCTGTGAGGGTTTTTTCACCTAATCAATGGGGATAAAAACAATATCACTGTGGAGTCTTCTATCTGGAAAATAGCAGTGTTTCTCTCTAATTTTTCTATTTTTATTGCTTTTCCTAGGTTTGTAACAATGGTAAAGGAGGATACTGTAAACGACAGTGAAAATCCTGAGGCATCACTATATGGCAGAAATTGTATGATTCCACTGCACGAGCAAAGCGAGGTAATTAATTAGGATCTCAAAGTACAATTTTAGTCAGAAAGAACCCTCCTTTTCCTTTCCTTTTTCTTCCTACTTCTGTTAAAATCCTGGTATCTGAAGGGAATTCAAAGAGAAATCTCCTCAGTGGGAATTTCTTAAAATTAACAAATGTTTGGTTTTTAAAAGTCTGTGGATTGCTGAAAACACCTGTTTGCCATTTCAGCTTGAAGTGGAAAATGCATCAGCGTGCATTTTACAATCATCTGTGGAAGAGGATTACGTGGGCTTAAGATTGCTTCTTTGCTTTCGAATTTTGCCTGTCAGTCCACTTGTTGAAAAGTTGTTCACGCACATCTTCCTTTTCTTGTCTAATAAAAATAAAAAAAAACCCAAACCATTGTTTTAAACTTCTCTATGCATATTTCCAGTGTTCTTGGAAATGCCTATGGTTTTGAAAAAGATTGGCAGTAAATGCAAGAATAAAATTCTTAACATAAAAGGCACTTTAGAATAAACATATAATATCAACTCTAAAAATACTGTAGGGTGTATCTTTATACACATGGGTAGCTGGTGATCGTAGAATCACAGGGTAGAGAAACAAGTAATTCCATGCTGAGAGCTCACAAGATTTGTGTTCCGACTGTGACTCTGAGTAAGGGATATATTTTTATATATATATATATATATATATATATGTAAGTATATCAAGAGAGAGAGAGAAGACAGAAAGATAATGGGAAATGTGGAACTGTTACTGGAAGAGGGCCAAACCACAGTATAGGCAAGAATTCCACATCCATGCTATGACAATGAGCTGACATGAAGGTGAATAATCATAAGGGAAGGTAGATGATTAACTTGTCAAAAATAAGGACCCTAAAATGAAGTGGGTCACATATCCAAAAATGGTCAAAAAGCACTTTGGTTATGAATATGGATAAGCAGATGAATCAGTATAAGAGAACAGCTTCAGGGAACTAACTATTCTTCAATGAAATAACTCCCAGGGTAGTATTTCTCCATCTCTACCTTGACTTACAATCTTGAGCCTTCCAGCAATGGATCATGTGAGTAAGGCTTGCACTGGCCAGCTGTTTTGTTTCTTTCATCTTTGTCTAATCAAAAGTAAGTTTTGTTATTTGGTTCAAGGCTTTGCAACAGAAGCTATTTAAGAGTTATATTAATGACACTATCTTACTGGAATGATGCTGATCATTAACTGTATTGTGGAATTCAGTCTGGAAGCAGAACCCTATAAAATTGTGGAAAATATTAATAAACATTTAGCTCATATAGAAGATAAGCTAAACCTGATCTGGTGGTAATGTTTCTTCATCAAATATGCTGATGTTATTGCTGAACAGGTACTGTTTGTATTGGGACAGAAGTCCTCTCAGTTGCAGATAAAACAGCAAATGTCCCGCAGTCTCTCATATGCAGCTCCCTGTGCCATGCACAAACACACACATAACCAAAAATCCCAAATATGCTACAAAGCTGGACCATTCCTACAGCGACTGTGTATAGTTAATACAGTCACTTGTAGACAGCATGGATCTAGTGCATCACAGCTGATTTCAGGTCTTGTACGCTGCTTCAAATGTATACAGTGCCACTTCTGAGAGAGTCTCATTGCTTTCATTCAGGAGGGACCAACAGCAGATGCCAAAGGTACCGATGGGAATGTACAAACAGAAGAAACTGCACTCTTGAATCACTGTGCTCAGCCACCTCCGGAACCAATAGCAGCATCTTCAATACCTACAAGAACATGGAGGCAAATATTTACTTGCCCTCCACAAGGTTTACTGGCCCGAACAGTGACAAATGGTACGTAAGGAAGAGTTTAATTAACTTGAGAAATGGCAAATTAAGTACTTGTTTCTCTAGACAGGATGATACCACTTGTCCTTGAAAACAATGAAGGGAAATAGCTGTGTTTTACAAATCACACTTTTGTTTCAATGTCTTAGCAGGAAAAAAAAATAATGAAATGAAGCTAAGATTTGAATCTGTAGGTTTTGTTTCTCCACCCGCTCTTCCATGTTTAACATGGGAGGTATGATTTTGCAATTTGCAAATTGTGTTCATCAGAAGAAAGACCTCCTACTTCTAATCTTGATAGATCGTTTTGGTGTGAGAGCATTAAGGGTATTATTAACACAGTAGCGTTTTTGGCACACTGGGTGGCCTTTTGTTGAATGAAGGCAACAAACATGAGACTTTACCTTCTATTGTTTCTTAATACCCAGGCTTGCAAAGCCAAGAATCATAACTGCAAGGCAAACTGACTTATTGTGTTTAAGATTTGCCTTTCACTGGAGGCTCGCATAAGTCAATGCTTTGCTAACCAGTCATTTCAAACTTTTCCCAGCGAAGGACACGTCCTGTGCCTTTGACTGCTTCCACAGCCTCCGTTCTCTCTCATTTGAGATTCTTAGGCTTTTATGTTTGGAAATCTACCTGTCTTCCCTTTGCCACCTGTCACCCTCAAATAAGATCAAGAAAAATCCAGTCTAAAACTCTAATACATTTTCTTATGACAAGGGGGATTTATTCAACACATTTTTTCCTCTCCTTCAATCTTCTGCTTTTATATCTATGCATGCCTATTTTTATTGGATAACTGTAGGAACAGGTTTTGGAATTTGCAAAGAGTATCATATTTCCACATATTTTACACTATTTTTCACATATCTTATAGTATTTTCACTTAATGTTCTCATAATATTTTTCAGGACTTTTTTTCCCTGAATAGTATCCCTTTTTTGACTGCTGTATCAGGGGAAATATCTGTACTGCTTCAGGCTATCCAGAGACATGACCTTCTTCAGATTTTTTCCCCAGGGATAGCAATGTGTTGCACAGGCACATCAGTATAATATAAAAAAAATTATACTTAAATTCTTTTAAAAAGTTGGCTGGGGCTGCCATCGTTAACACAAAGATGTGCCAGGCTGTACAGCAGCACGTTCTTATTGCAGTTCTGAAGTAGCTGAAGGAAGATAACCAAATGCAAGATAAGTTAGTGAAAGTCTTTGCTTTATGTTTGGGACCTGTTAAGTGCTTTCCACAGCGGCCCAAGGCTCACTCGGTACTTTTTGTTTCCTAATCATGTTCCTGTTACAATTTTTGTAAAGTCTCTTAGGATTTATAAAATCCCTATGATTAAACTAATTTTTAATGTAGGTGATTTTATTTCTGAAAGTCATGGTACCTTTTTCCTTAGTAGAAAAATAAATGTGATCAAAGAGCAAATATATTAAATATGAGTATGTCTTGTTTTGTTTCAGTTGCAGCCGTGGTCCTGGTCTGGGCTGTGGTTTGGTCCATCACTGGGACTGAGTGTCTCCCAGGTGGAAACCTGTTTGGAATTCTCTTTCTTTATTTTTGTGCTGTCATTGGAGGTAAAATTTTTGGATTCATTAAAATACGAACACTACCCTCTCTCCCTGCTCTTCTGGGTAAGATACCCTTCCTTCTTTTCTTCCTGAATATTTATGTTGTTTAAACTGTAATGTAATGTCTGCATGCTAGATATGTTTGGAATGGGAGCAAAAAAACTGCATCATACTCAAAATCTGTAGCTTTTCCAAGTGACTTTTACCTGCTCCTCTCTGAGAAGGTGCAAAATTCTCTAAACTGCTCAGGTGAAACTGCCTGTACGTAACTGAGGCTCCCCTCTTAATTCTTTGGGGTCAGAGCTGTATGCCTAGAGGTTCAAAGGTTATTATCCTTCAGTCCCCTCTGTCAAAGTTGCTTAAAATTTGGTTTGTGATGTCACTAAATGGTAGGGTCCAGTCTTAATCTGGACCTCCTGTTACAGTACAGTGATTAATTCATAAGGAAATCATTACTGAGCTGTTTCACTCAAATACTTGCACAGTAAAAATATTTTCCAAAGAAAGCAATACAGAAATTCCCTACTACTAGTAATCCAAAGCAATTTCTTTCTTCTCCTTCCTTTATCTCAAGATAACAGAAACCTGAGAAAATAAATTCACCACACAAAATAATTCTTCAGAAAAGAATTATTATTTTGAATCAATCATAATGTTTTTCATATCATGTTACTTTATTTTACATAAAAACTAAAATAGAAATAGGAGATGAAAATGGCCTTAATTCTGACATCATCAGAACCTTTTCAGACTTCTTTACTAGAAGAAGTTTTGGTTAGATCAGTACAATATTGTGAAGTGCTGTGATGTCAAACAAAGCTGAAAAATGAAGCTCCAGGTTCTTCTCACCAGCTGCACACTGCTCCCTTGCTATGCTTCATGTATAAACGAGTAAAGCTGTTGACAGCCAGTAAAACTTTCTGGTAGAGCAGGCTAAAAAGATCTGCCTGTAGAGCATGGATGTGGTTTTTGTAACCTGCACAGCTGGTGTTGTGCCTCGCGCAGTAGCACTGCTTACAGAAGGGCTCTGCAGCTTCACATTCAGCTCCCTCCAGGCAGCAGGCACCTCCTTGCACTGCTTAGTTTCACCAGCAAGAAAAAATTCAAATGAGAGGGAGGGAAGTTTTGCATATAGCATGCATGCCTGAGATAATGTAAACACAGAATGTGACACACACGGAGTCTGTCCTTTCTAAGTAAACACACAACCCCCTTAAAAAAATAAGGAAAAAAAAAAGGAGAAAATTTTCTGATCGTTCGGATTCTGCTTTTTTTTTAAATTTCATCTGTATCTGAAAGTTATGAGCTGAGTATGAAACTGCTTTGTCAGACGGGTAATTCTAACAACAGAAACTTAAGCATGACAGCACATGTCTGTTGAGTTGCTTAGGACAGAGTTCATTATTCAGATCCCCAGTCTGAGGGAAGTTGGAGAAGTCTATGAGTCAGAAGAAGAGATAGACAGTGCCTTTGAATATTCTTTTCAACACTAAAAATACAAATCTTGGCCCCTTACCTGCCTTTCATCCACTTGTGCGAGGTACAGTTAGGGTGTAGTGTGGCTGGCTGAGCATTTACACACCTTATAGTGAGTCTCTGAGGAAAAAAAGGAGTGAAATTGCTACTGAAACAGTCAATTAGTATATTTTAGGTATATATTGCAGAGGGGTTTCTGCAGCAGGCAGCATGAAGCAGAGGAGTGAAGATACATTTTGAGGTGCAGGTTTTGTTTTAAGTAGATTTCTAGATAGGGGTAGCTCTAGTGTTTTGGACCTCAAGCAAACATTGCAAAAAAGCATGTGATCATTATGCTACTTTGATATAATTGTCATGAGGTACCACAGATTAATTATGCCACTGCGTTTTTTCCGGGAAGAACAATGACTGAAACTTTAGCGTGTTCCAGGACAAATGAAGTCCACAGCCAAGGCTCACACCAAGCTGATACCAACCTAAGCACAGTGTTTGTTTACTTTTTGTCTCTTTTTGTTTCCTGTTTCTTAATGTAGCTAATATGCCCCAAAACTGTATCTTTGAATCATCAGGATCTATGATGTATCTCCACAGATCTACATTTAAAGTCACCCTTTTCTGCATTTTACTGTTAGCTCCCAGACCTACAGTTCCAATAGCTTTGCAGGAAGTCTCTGATTAAACAGTTTTGCTAATATTTGCAAAAGGTTGGATCTTGCAAGAAGCTCAAATAGAGAATAAGGCCAAGTTCCTGATTCCCCCTCCCTCACCCCCCACTTTGCCTAAGAGTGATATTGCCTGACCATTTTAAAATGTCTAAGTTAGTCCAGGATTAGCTGGTTTAGATTATATTTCCCAATGAACTCAGCCTTAGGTGGCTGTGACACTCATATTTCTTACATCTAAGAGGATTTTTAACAATTTTCAACACGGTACTAGATGATCTTCCTCTTTTTCATGTTAAAAGAAGGTAATAATAAAAACATCTTTAAGGATGCAGAGGCGTCTTTGCTTATGTTGACTCGCACCAAAGGTATCACATTGTATATGTCAGAATTCTATGGATTTATCAGTTGGTGACCTGGTGTGTTCTTAGGCCACTTTCATTGCTTTAAACATCTCTCGCTTTCCAAACCTCAGTCTCCTTTGCTAAAACATAGTTAAAAATTCAGAACATGACTTTTTATTTTGTCTCTCATAAATACAGTGTCTATTTTTAAGAACATTACACAAGATTCTCTTGTGCAATAAAAACATTTGACAGAAGTTAATTTGCTTTCACTTAAGGGATGCTGCTGGCCGGTTTCCTGATCCGAAATACCCCATTCGTTAGTGACATCGTGCAGGTAAAGCTCCGCTGGTCTGCAGCACTGCGGAATGTGGCTCTTGCCATTATCCTGACCCGAGCAGGACTTGGCCTGGATCCAGAGGTACAGCACCAAACCATTTGTGTGAGGCAAAAATACACAGATTGAAAAAACTGAATAATGAGTTCTGTTAAAAATATTGACCTGTTCAGTCGTAGAGGATCTGCAAATTAGAGCACTAGAGAAGGCCCAGTTTCTATCTTATAGTCATATGTTAATATTGGCAGTTGGATTTGTAGAGTAGGCAGGCAATCCAAAAAATACCTGAAGAAAACTGACTTTATGACTATTCTCTCCCTTGCCTTAAAAAAATTTCATGAATTTTGTGGGCAGAACATCTTGAGGACGTGCTCCATCATGGTGTGTCAGGAAGTTTACACTCCCTGACGAACTCCCTGTCAGTTTACACTGAAGAAATCCCCAATCCTTGAAAGAAAATGTTGCTTGTGTCCATACCAATCAAAAAAAAGCCAACCACCCAACCAAAAAATTCAAACCTGTGTATCTATTTTACTTTTTTCTTTACTTTTTTTTTTTTAATCACTGCCATTTTAATTAAAATACGCTGGTTGCAAAGCTGTGTCCTGCTGCACTACAGAAACAATGCTTCACATCACAATAAAGCCCATAAAGCTTATGTGAACAAAAAAAAAAAGTCTTCCTCTGCACGTGACAAAATGTGAGGTTCCATAAATTAATGAAGGAAAGATTTTTCTTGATCAAATAAATATTTTGGCTGAAATAAAGCTGTGCCATCTTGGCCCCCATCTATTTATAAGTTTAAGGGACTGCTTAAAGTTTCTATAAAACTTAGGTTATGTGTAGCTAGTTCAGAACAACTAAACTGATTTTTCTTAACTAAGGGAGTTGCCAGTGCTTCAGATATTTAGGAAAACAGGGCTTGTCATTCTTTAAAAAGTGCCTGGTTTCCTAGATTACTATCATCCATTTTTCCAAGGCATTCAATCTTGTTTGAGCACGAGTGTGTGTCGTTGCACGTTGGACACTTAGTTCTATGAGACTGCTTTTCTTTCTATTCCATGACAACACTTTTTTTGCCAAAGGAGCTTCATCTTTGACTTGTTTTTTCTCCCTGTGGCAATTGAAACTCATGTTTGGACTCTGTATGTAGCAATGCTTTGATGCAGTTACAGTTGTTCCTCCTGTAATTAAAGCTGTGAAGACAAAAGATGTCAGTTGCTCTGGCATTCTCAGCCCTAATTATGCTGGTAAAAAGTGCAACTCATTGTAGTGTTTTTTCCCCATGTCAAAATTAGGGACCTGTCCTAACAGTCATGTTTGTGACTAACTGTTCAAGAAAGGCAGCTGTTACAAGTAAATACACTGTTTTAGAGAAAATTTGGAATAGAACCTGCTGAGCCAAATGGAACTTAATGTGCTCTGGGTGACAGACAGCTGAAAGAGATGCTCGGCTCCTTGTGCCAAGTTTAAGTAGTTCTACAACTTTTCATGATTTGTTCATGGATGTGGGGGTGAGTTTTTGGGGGTGCTCATGCAACTTGTGGGATTATAGCAGAATCTTTTGTGGGTGGAGCAAACGACCTCAAGTAACCATGGGTACGTCAGCTGTGTTGAGGGCACACTTTTCAAATTGATCCCATTTAGTTCACTCTGCACAAGAGGCCAAACAGAATTTTCTGCCACTCCTTCCTGTGACATGCAGGAATCTTCTTGAACCTAGGCACTGTGTGTTTCACTCCCATGCTTGGAATTTTATATCCAAATGCAGTTGTGCTTGAGCCTGTCTCTGGTATAGGCCATGTAAAGCTGTCACATCCTGTGCTGTGGCTCAGAGGGAATTCTTGGAATAAGCCGTATCAGATCATAAATGTATTTCCTCTCTATAAAGCCAAGGGTACTGATACTAATGTCTGAATATGCTTGTATATTGCAGGCTCTTAAGAAGCTCAAAGCGGTCTGTCTGCGGCTTTCTTTTGGACCATGCATCTTAGAAACGTGCACAGCTGCTGTTCTTGCCTATTTGCTCATGCATTTGCCATGGCAATGGGGATTTATATTAGGGTAAGGTGCTTTCTTTTCTCCCATGTGACAATGGTGCCTACTTTCACGCTGCAGTTAAATGCTCTAAGTGTGGTCAGTTCTCTGTGCCAAGCAGAGGCCTCAGTTAATGCCAGTTAGGAAGCTGTGCTTAGCCCCTGTGGTTGGTTGCTCACCATTCCTGTCTGGCTCTGTGGCTAATTTAAAAGTCAAATTTTCAGGCTGTGGAGGATTACCTGCGTTATTACTCTTCTGTGTTTGTAATCTGGATACTTAAGAAGGAAGAAGGGTGGTGCAATCTCCGAGTCTTTAACCACAACAGATGGGGCTTTGAGGGACAGAAAATGATACCATGACTTGGAGAATCTTCATGCTTGAATCCAGAATTTCCCCATAGAGAAAGGCATGTAGGACAATCTTCCTGTCACAAGTCAAGGATAAGAATGTGGTGTGTCATATTCTGGAGTGATATCACTGAAGAGGAAACCTTTTCCATCTAGCTCTATCTAAACCAGTGAACCCATATTCTAGAGCAAGGTGAATGAACTTCCCCTCCTCTGCAAAACACTGATTTTTGTGAGGCGCAACTGGGCTGCTGAGTCTTAAGGATGTCTAGACAAGGTCCTAAATCGGAAAATTAAGGCATATATCAGGGAACATTACTGGCCTGTATTGTAGACTTGATTCATAGTCTGTGGAGCCTTTTACTTTTAATACCATTGAGTGAGGCAGGATGTGAAAGTTGATTGCAAATCTGCATAGAAATATCCCTACTTGTAATTAGCAGGGAAAGCTAAGGAAGATACCTAATGTAAAGGTCTGTTTATTCATACTTGAAAAGATTTGGGGTCAGAATGTTTCGAAGTTTTTTAGTTCAGTGTTTTCGAGAGGCTGAACCTGTGTGTTTTCAGTTTTGTTCTAGGTGCAGTCTCCCCTGCTGTGGTTGTCCCCTCAATGCTGATTTTACAAGCTGGGGGATATGGGGTGGAGAAAGGTATTCCGACTTTGCTCATGGCTGCTGGCAGCATTGATGACATTCTGGCTATCACAGGCTTCAACACTTGCCTTGGGATGGCTTTCTCTTCTGGTACGCTGGTTAATCTCTGTGTGGTGAAACCCAGAACAAACAGGGATGTTTTGAAGAATGTGTGCTCTGTTATGACTGACTGCTTCATAACTTAATGACTTCTCCTGATAAAGTTCACGTATGAACTCAAATATTGAGAGGGAAATTACCCCTGATCAAAAGCCTCAATCACACTGTCTGCTCTGAGTTGTGGCTCACAACAACTTTCAAAGAATGGTTTTCCCTCCCAGCAACCTTAGCTGCCACGTCTGGTCCCTGCAGGCCCAACTTAAGTGTTTTCAAATTACCCTGGGTTTGGCAATGGTCTTGTAGTGGGTCTTTCTCTGGCGTGCTTTCTTGGCACGAGGTTTCAGAGAGAGAAAGTTGCACTATCCGGTTCTTTCAGGCCCATGGATTCCCTCCTGAATGCCTTTGCCCCCAAGTAATTTAAAGCAGACACTGTCCTGGAATCACCCTTGTAGGTCTACAGTGTGGTTTGTCCATGGCTTACTGAACCCATTTTTCTTTTGCCAAATAGGTTCTACTCTGTACAATGTTCTCCGTGGAGTGCTGGAGGTTGCTGTTGGTATTGCAGCTGGGGGGATTCTGGGAATGTTTGTTCGATATTTCCCAAGCCACGATCAGGTAAAAACCTGGTCAAAAAAAACTTTTTATAAAAGGGACATTCTTCATCTAAGAGATGATGTTCTGAAGTTATTAATTTCCAAGCTTCATGTGAAGCTGTTTTAGGGGAAAGCTGTGCACAGCGCTAGCAACTTCCAGAATGCAAAGCCTATGGAGTGAAGATGTGTTTTATAGGTGATTACTTGTTTACTTTAACATTAACGATGTGTAATCTCATCGTCCTTCCTGATGCAAAGTTTGGAAACCAGCTCATCATCCTGCTTTTATGGAAGGTGGTGGAAATGCCCACACGTAAAGTAGGAAGGGTCTGATACCCATTTCAGATGGTAAAATAATCATAGGATTGATGTGGAACCCGTTTACTTCTATAAGATGTTTCCAGTAGGGCTAAGATTAAAAACAAATAAAGGGGGCAGATTGCAGGCTGTAAGTGATTGGGCATTTCATTAGCACCAATTAGAATGAGTTCCTTTCAATAAGAATAAAGATGTATAAAGTGGTAGGTTAGTTAACTATCAAGAGGCAATTAAGTGAACAGAAAATTGCGGAAGAAAGTAGATAGGTTCTGGACTGCTGAAGTCCATTTGCAATGCATTTATTGCCCTTAGTAGAACCAAATTTTCTTCTTATTAAACAACATAAGAAGCATAATACAGGGGCAAAACAGATAAACAGAAATGCAGAACAATGGCAGAGATATAACTGTCTGCTGTGAGAATGGATCAAGTAAAACTAGACTGTCCCTGGCAAATGTTTGTTTTGCTTGTCCTTAAAAACATCTTGTGGCAAGGATTTCACTTCTCTGGATAAACTGTTCTGGTACTTGACTGCACAGGTAGAAAGTGCTATTATCAGAGCTGAAGCAGGGCTGTTAGAATAGAGCATCACGTTCCTTGTGATACACAAACCCTACTGGCAGTAAGATTTTGAATGGGCACCAGAAAGAAAATATTACATTTCCAAAATTTAAATTTAAATTTCTTAGACCAGAATGTCCAAAAATACCCCCTCAACTCAACTGTTCAAGTCTCATCCAAAAGCTTTGGTTCTTTTACGTTCATTAATGGCAATTGTTATTTTCAAATGAACAGAGGTAACGTTTCTCCTCCATTTCTAAAATAAATTTGCTTGTTTGTTTGTCTCTTTCCTTGGCCGCAGGCATCTCTGGCATGGAAGAGGTCATACTTTGTACTTGGGCTGTCCATGTTTGCTGTTTTTGGCAGCATCTACTTTGGCTTCCCTGGATCAGGAGGGCTCTGCACGTTGGTCTTAGCTTTTGTTGCAGGTGTGGGATGGTCTGATGAAAAGGTGAATGTTTACGAAGAGAAGCATACCATACCAGAACTCCTTTGAATGTACAGCTTGACAGGATTTTGAATTTCAGTCAGGGGTGGTAAATGGTGCATTTATGAATCTCTAGGGAGTGTATGGGTTAAACAAAACATTCTACTTGTATTTTAGAAATCTTTAACACTTAGTATGAGAGAAAGTTGCCGTGTATGTGAATATATATTGATAGAGAGCCTAACGCATTGACTGAGAAATGCTCACAAGCTTTTCTTAGACATCTTAAGCCATGTAAAGGAGATTTAGTTATCAAGACACTTGCCTAGGAGTCCAAAGCTTTATGACCCAGCTTTGTGAGAGTGCCTGTAACCTTATCTTACACAGTCGCTTTATGGTAAGATTTACAAACAGGCGTCCAAATACAGTTGTGCACATGGCCTGAATACCCTGAGGTTTTGTCCCCTGTGGTTTTGGGGATGAAATGGAAAACAGTAATTAATCATCCTCTCACATCTTTTCTAAATTTCAGCCAGTATATTCTGGATAGATTAGAGAGCAGGGTGCCCACAAGAAATGGTGATACAAGGCCATAGAAAAACCATACAAAAAACTGCTTTTTAGCCACTTTCTCTTAGCTACTAACCCTGGTTCCTCTAACTGTTGCTGCCCCACTGCATTTCTGTCCCTTGGCATGTCTCAGGGCCTCTTTTGCTTGATACCATCTACACTTGATGTTTTTAGGGCATCTTACTCTTACACAGCTGTAGCCTTGAGACATGCAGTAGGAGAAGGGGAGAAGAAGAGAAAGGAAAGGGGATCAGATATAGCAGAGTCCACATTATTATCCCCATCTAGACTCTGACTTTGTTAAGATCTCAAGGTTTGTTAAAATAATGAAAAAGAAACCATGGTTTCTATTTAAGGTATTACACTGTTTTAATAGGTTAATTAATCTATTAGAATTTATGATCATAATACAGAATTTTAATAGAGGAAAATTTCATCTTGGGACTTAACTGCTTAGGACATTAAAACTGATAAGCTCTCTACTGAGAAGCTTTTAAACCATTTCAAAAGAATGGACCTTAAAAGAGTATATGCAGTCCATAAATGCTGAAATAACACCAACATCTGTAAAGAGGACTGATTTTTTTTGCCAAAGCAGAAAAAGGTGAGATAACATGGAGAAATGAGGCAAATAAAGAAAAATGTTTAGAGAGCTGTATATTTTCACCTTGTTCTCTTTACAGTTTTGGTTTATCGCAGTCATCTGTCATTGACTAAGAAGCAAGAGATGTTGCAGGATCAGTCCCAGAGAGAACACCAAGGACAGGATACATCCAGGCCCTAGATTGGTTATTAAGTGACAGAGCTCCACACTTACATTTTCCACACACACTGGCCTGGAGGTTCATTTACTATTGTAGAACTCAATTAGAAAAGAAGTGCTATTAGATATGCTAGGTGTACCACTTCACATAACTGGAACATTCCCATTTATCTTGGCAGCAGTTGTTTTAGGAAAATTGCTAGGTGCGAAGTTGAGACACAAGGAGAAGAGGTGGCTTTACCTTTATACAGTACATCGCACTAGATATTTCAACTCTTTTTGCTAGTATGGGATTTCAGGCTTGCTTGGTCTAACTTTGCTCCTCCTCACGTGGAGACAGGCCTCTGATGGAGAGCAGCGCAAGTGGAGCTAGGTCATGACTGAAACTTTTGAGGCTCTGACTCTGCTCAGATACAACTGGAAGAACACATTTAAGCCTGTAGTTCCCAAAGGCCCAGAAACTTCATGATCAAACTGTTCAAATTACATCTTGCTGCATACTGAAAATCACTATACTTTATTTTCCTCCTCTTGCCTGCAAACTGCTGTTAAGTGTTCAAATGTCAGTGATTTTTCTTTCTCTTCTGGAGATAGCAAGTATTTATTTACCAGCAGAGCAAGACACACTGACCTTTGAAAAGTGCACAACTGATTTTGAAGCTTTTAGCATTAGGTCAAAGAAGAAAGAGCAGTTCTGTACAATCTTTATGATATGTTTTCGGTTTGTCCTTTGCTAGTTAAACGTTGTGTCTACTTGGCCACACTTTTGTGAATTTACAGATTATTTTTGCTTTGATTGCAGAGGGAAGTAGAAAAAATTGTTGCAGTGGCATGGAATATCTTTCAGCCTTTTCTTTTTGGTTTAATCGGAGCAGAAGTATCTGTTACATCTCTTAGGCCTGAAACTGTTGGTAAGATCATTCACTAATTATCCAGCTTTCATTACTAGCTTCCCAAGAATCTCTGTAAAGAAATCTAAAGCAAAGCAAACTATAACTGCCCAGACCCCACCAAAAAACCCACCAAACCCCAACAGAAGCCCAACACCCCTGTAAAGCAACAGTTTTAGGAGGCTTATTCCCCTCAGGCAGCTATGCCCAAAAGTACTGAGAAGTGTTTGTCTTTGTTGCAGGACTCTGTGTTGCCACACTAGCCATTGCCCTAGTTGTGCGAATCATAGGAACGTTCCTCATGGTGTGTTTTGCCGGGTTTAATTTCAAGGAGAAGGTATTTGTCTCGCTGGCGTGGATGCCCAAAGCCACTGTCCAGGTAAACAGTCCAACATCACTTTTATTCCAGGCTAAATCTATTGTCCTTAGCAAAGCTCCTTGTAACTATCACGGCAGTAAACAGGCTCAGCAACAGCAGACTGTAGTACAGGGACGGTTTATATTCTAAACTGCCCTTAGTCTGCTTGAAAAGTGCATGGAGAACCTTCTGTGGGAAAGTGTATTGCTTGCATCCCGCGTTATACTCTTAATAATGACAGAGAATTGTACATGTATCGTAGGAAGTTTCACTATTTCTCAGCCATTGCAGGTTATTCTGCCTTTACATACAGCTTCTGAGAACTCTCAAAACAAAGGTAGAAGTCTTTCCCTCTTACAGCACATGAAGTATCTGTAGGGACACTCACACCAGAGGCTCAGAATGGGTTTCCAGTTTGTGGTCATTCTAGTAAGGGGTGGTCTGACAGCTGTATTGCTAGAGAAGCCTGAGGCTGGCTGCATTCCTGCTCCTTTATTTCAGTGATCCTTAAGTCATTTAGGCTTTGCCTCAATAACATGGTTACTTGCAAACAGAAGTTAATAATCAGGACAGGCAAGGGTTGTTGCAAGATTTGTAACTGAATTTTCAGAAGCTGCTACTAGTTGACTGTTTTCAGGACATATTTTCAAAGTGTGGCATTTTAATAGCTGCAATATGCAATATACTTGCCCATTTCAATAGTCACACATCCTCCAAAAATGTGGCTAGAGCAGTGTTCTTCACAGGGGGGAACCACCCAGATGAACTCATGAGTTTAGGAAGTTCAAAGTGTAGCCAAGTGAAAATTGTTCTCGTAGGTGTAATATAATGCCTGTGTACTCCCTAGAGGAGAATGGGTTGAATGTACTAGAATTGCCACATTTATGTTAAATGTTGGCTGATGATCATGAGTCCCTTTCTTTCCTCTTTCATTACTAAAGGTTACTTGACCCATCTCAGCAATGTGTTCTTTCCTGCAGGCTGCAATAGGTTCCCTTGCCCTGGATACAGCAAGAAGTCATCAGGATGAGCAGCTGGAAAAATATGGAATGGATGTACTGACAGTGGCTTTCTTGGCTATCTTGATCACAGCTCCAATCGGAGCCCTGGCTATTGGCTTGGCAGGGCCCAGACTTTTGCAGAAGGCTCAGACAAATAGCCAGGAGGATGAGAAAGGTGCTGAGGTTGCAGAAGAGGCAGAGGCCTGTGAACCTTCGTAAGAGACCACTACAGGAATATGGTCCTTCAGCCCTTACGCTTCTGCTGAGTAAACACAGTATGTCTATAATCTTTCTGGAGGAAACCAAAACAAGTGTCAGCTATGTCTGCTATTTTAAAAGCAGCCCTGGTGGAGTTTTACAAAATATTTTTGTTGATGGTGCTGTAAGAGATGAAATATCTGAATGTACAGTGAATGGGCTGGCCAGGCAGTGAGTCACTGAGAAGCCAGCAGTCAATGTGTGGGTGTGAGGCCAGGGAGAGGATCAGAATTGTTCAGGCATGGAGTGGAGTCATGATGTGGAATATAAACAGAAGAAAATGGAGACTAATGTGAGTAACTTCTTGATGGTTGAAACTGGGCTGTGAGAAGACAAGTTCAGTAGCTCAAAGAATGCAACTTCTGAATTAGAGACTGCTGATATACAGTGATTCCCTCTCCTCCCTCATTTGAGCTCCAAAATTTGCCTTTTCCTACTGCTGTTCTTCCTCACAGCTCATGCACCCCTTTGTGCCTTCAAGGGACTGTCAGTTTGGGTCATAGCAAGAAAGAGCAGGTGGTGTTTATGTGCTGAGTGACAGCTGGGTCCATCAGGGACTGTGGCAATACAGATGCTGCTGGTGCTGGCAGAAAAAAAGGACTGGGCCAGCTGTCAGGACTGGGAAAGGGCTGTATGGGATTGGGATGGCTGCTTCTTCACTTGAGTTCCTCAGCCTTCACACAACAGGATGTCAATGGAGGGAAAGCCAGCTCTTCACCCACTGATAGTGGCTACGTTCTGGTGCTGGCCACTGTAGGACAGAGGGGAGAGCTCCTCTCGGGTGGGGTTTGCTGACAGGGCAAAGCCAAAGTGGCAATGTCCCTTTCTTCCCCAGCTCCTTTTGAGGAACTAACTCGTCAATAGCAGCAGAGCTCTTCTCAGATCAAGAGTCATGGGTCAGTTGGGATGTCCTGTTGCTTTGTCCTAAGTTAATACTCATCTGGTTGAGAAAATGCCACAATCAGGTCCTTCTCAGACCTGCATCTCACAACTGCAGCAAAGAAAACCAGGTGCTTGCTGAAAATATAACCACTTAGTGCTCGTTTTTACAAGAGATGGCCTCTTAGGTTGGTCAGGGTGGTTTTTATCCCTGATTGATGCAGAAGACTAATAGACTTTAAGTGAACAGCCTTGAGAACGCGGTGCTGGGATGGATGTTACAAAGTGGAAGGAAGGCTGCTGGGTGGTGGCAGGTGGAGGTGGTGTTCCTGACAGTGCTGGCACCCTCAGCACGTATTCACGGGTCCTCTGGGTCTTTCTAGAAACAGCAGCTCTGTGCAGCTTTGGATCGTGCTAATAACTGGCAACACTCACATCAGGTATCTTGCCAAAACATTTCACCAGGGGGAGCAAAAAGCTCAAACCTGGTTTTCTTCATTTTATTTAATATAGATGCCTCCTGCACAGTCAGTTGCAATATAGTTCACATTTGTTTTTCCCATTCCTGGAAGACTTTCCCTTCTCTTCTCCTTTACTGTCCTACAGCCAGGAGTAAACCTTCTGTGTTGATCAAAATTCTGCTCTTACCTTTGTTATCAGTCACAGTTTATTACTGACCTGTTCTGGGTATTAGCAAATTTTTCTTACTCTGCTATGTTTTGTATAAGTAACTAACTGCAGAAGGTCATTCCCAGCTCGATTCTGAGGCATGGAGTCAGTACAGCACCACCCCCAAACTGGAAGTTTTATTTTGTTACTTTTTTAGTAAGGATGTTAGATTGTGCCTATAATCAAGGTAGACAATACCTCCTTGCAGATTTCGATGCTACGGTCCACAGAACTTGTTTTACAGGATACACTATAGAATGTATTTGATGTGTCTAGATATTTTTAGCATTAGTAAGAATTAATAAATTCTATTTTAGCTTTTAATATGCAGCTCCAAAAATCAACAAAAATACTTTTAAAAGAAAACTATGTGACGCTGTAGTATTTGCAGTGCCCACGTATGCCTCTATACAGGTTAATTATACCTCAGTATGTGTGCTCTCTGTGCTCCTGAGACCCCACCAGATCATCGATGATCTTTAAAGTCCCTTCCAACTCTAAGCATTCTATGATTCTATGTGTGTCTTTGTATGTGCCTTCCTCTCCAAGCCAAAAAGCAAGCTCCCTGAGAAATACTTCAGGTTCACAGCCTGCAATTCCAGTACAGGGATTAATATACCAGAAAATTCTTTGGTAAATTTTCCCCCAACAGCTGCCAAGTACGTTGACATTTTTCTCACCATACACACTGCTGGTCTCTCTGTTTCCTTGGGGAACTTACAGTTTTCAGTTCAGTTCATGTTTGTCCCCTGACCAGAAGGGAAGATGCTCTCAAACTGTGCAACGGTGAATGGTTAGGGTGCTGCACTTTGTGGTTCTCGTGTCAGCCACTGACTTCTGTGCCTGTTCTGCTGCCTTCATGTGGCTGATGGCAGCGCCCTGCAACTTAAATAGTACCTTTAAGAGGAGTTTATTGTATTTGGAAATCGCAATGTCTGTAAATTTGGTTGACATAATAAGGGAATATGGTGTTCAGTTCCTCGGTGGCTGTCTACTTAGTAATTCTACTTGAGTAAAACTTACAGGAGTAGAAACTTTACGTAGTTCACTTTTTAAAAAAAGTTTTATAAAAAATAGAATCCTCCTGCAGGGAATGGTCACTCTGCCAAATATGGTATATGTTCAATAACAGGACATGTAAGGATTACAGCCCTTTAAATTTGAACACAACTTTAAGTTTGCAAGCAAACATCTGACAAATAGCCCTTGTTCATCATGGCCTCTAATACTTGCTCACCATCATAACAGCATCTCATCAACTGGATTTCTCATTTTCCCTTAACCTCAGTGCAGTCCCAATTTATTCATTAGATTGCTCCTGCCATTCTGACTGCTTAAACAGCTACACCAAAGAAAAGCATCATCTTGGTCCTAATCTAAATGAAATTGAATCAATTTTCCTTTCCTTGCCACCACATGCAGATGCCTCTCACAAGACCCCTTTCCCCCAGGTTTTATTAAATCTTCAAAAAGAATCAGGTCAGAGCTATTACACAGACCTGTAGATCTGTAATGAAAAGCATGAATGCTTTACAATGCTACTCTCCTTGCCTTCCAGAAAGGAGGAACAAAACACTTGCATCTTGTCATGAAGAGAAATGTTTTATCATGGCTTTTTATCAGTTTGCGTGGGTGAAGTCATGACATTTAAGACCACCTCCCTTTCAACACAATGCCATGAAATCATTCCTGAATAATGCATGAATTCAAGCCAATAAAATCCTTCTGCCATGCCAGTCTCTTATTTGCAGGGAAATAAAATTAGAGCACAATGTGCAGTAAACCCTAACCGGAGGAGTCCCGCTGTTGTACAGGCATAATGTGGGAGAGTAATGAGCATGGTGTGTGTGTGCAGTAGCTCCAGAAGGTTCACAAGAACCTCTGCAGCAGAAGGGTCTGATGGCACAAGGTGGTGCGCAGCGGGCAGTTAAAATAGGCATCATATGGAAAAAGAAAGAAATTGGCCATCTGGAAGCAGGGAGTCACACAGGCCAAGGGATGTGGTGATAACGTAATTATCATCACTGCTTTCTCTCTCTTTTCCAGCCAAACTGAGCTGTTTAGGGAAGTTAAACTGAAGTCTAAAATTAACTGTGAAACACAGTGTAATACAATGAATGATACAATTCTTGCATTTTGTTTTTTAAATAAATGGAGTGCAAGAGATCAAATTTGATGCCAGCTGCACTTCAATTATGTTTACTTTGCCTAGTAGTAACCACACCTTTCTTTAAATGTATTTGTTTTACAAGTTTATTTGCAGCCTGTTCAAATTCATAATCAAAAGAAAGGTAAATGTTACTGTTCTCATAAAAAGTCATGTCATGACATATGAGGTTCAGCTTCCCCTGATTTTGCACCAAGACCATGAAGACCTGGTTATTGCCTTAGTCCTGGTCTTTATTAGCATTAGGGGTAAATTTATCCCTTCGAGTGGAGCTTCTAAATAAGGTTAGAAAAGCCATCCAGTGGCAAGACGTGACTAAGCACATCCTGGCAGGTAATCAGTTCTGCCCTCATTTGCTGGCGAGATACAGGGCTCCTCAGTTCCCAGCCACCTATCCCTCTAGTCTTTAGGTAGGTAATTTGAACCAACTAGTAAATTCATTGAGATTTTCTACAGAAAATTCTTTAGGCAAGAGACAGTATTACCTTGACAGCTTTTGAAATGCGAGTAAATGGTTATTTTTGTTGCTTGTGATCTTCATTTTATTATTATCTTGTGGAAATTACTAGTGTCCTTACTAAAAAGGGACTGTGACTGAGTGCTGCTATTGCAGACCCATACTACAGATGTGCTCCAGTCCCCTATAGACATAAGCAAAAACAGATGAAACCCACCCGATTGTTCCATAGCTACTTTTATAGATAGTTGAGCAGCAGTTTCATCTAGCAGCAAGCAGCGAGAAAAAGTTAATTACAAAATCAAGCCACGCTAGAGATGGAGTCAAGAGGCTAAACCTTTGTTGTGGTTTAACCTCTGCTGGCAGCCAGGACCACACGGCTGCTCGCTCACTTCCCCCAGCTGGGATGGGGAAGAGAACTGAAAGAGTAAAAGTGAGAAAGCTCACAGGTTGAGATAAAGACAGTTTAACAGGTAAAGCAAAAGCCACACAGAAGCAAAGCAAAACAAGGAATTCATCCACTGCTTCCCATCAGCAGACAGGTGCTTGGCCACTTCCAGGAAAGCAGGGCTCTAGCACACCTAATGGTTACTTGGGAAGACAAACACCATCGCTCTGAACAACCCCCCTTTTCTTTTTCCCCCAGATTTATATACTGAGCACGATGTCATATGGCATGGTATATTATTTGGTCAGCTGGGGTCAGCTGTCCCAGCTGTGTCCCCTCCCAGCTCCCAGTGCAACCCCAGCCTACTCGCTGGGGCCGTGATGTGAGGAGCAGAAAAGGCCTTGACTGCTTAGCAACAACCAAAACCATCAGTGTTTTACCAATATTTTCATCCCACATCCAAAACATAGCACTATACCAGCTGCTAGTAAGAAAGTCAACTCTATCCAAGCTGAAACCATAACAACCTTACCCTCTCGTTCTCCATCTAGAGGAGATTTGCTCTATTACTTACTCGAACAGGGTTTGTCTGAGTAGACAAACAGAAATGAGAATAGGTTTGACGCATGTGGTTTACTTCTCAGACTTCAGAGGAAGCCAAACCATTTGAATGCAAAAGCATCCTGATAAAAGCTGAAAGTGCATACAGACCTGTTTATAGCAACAGCCTGCCGCAATAGGCCGTGGGTTTAAAAACCTGGGGAAAAAAATTTAAAGACAGGCTTTTGCATTTCACATAGTAATTTCGTCACCAAACTCCAGACTTGGGCTTGGTGTTCAATATACCTCATCTGTAAGTAAAGACTGAGTATAAGATATTTAGCAACAGTATGGATTTTCCTCTATTATAAAAGTTATATCCCAATATGTTTATGGTTTGCTCATCCATGAAGGTAAGACCACCATGAATCTTTAAAGATTGTATCGTGGTTCTATCAGATGCTTTGCATTTACCATACCATTACATCCTTATCTACCATCTTTTGCTGTAAGGTGAGAGGTTTAGGTACCAGAACTACAACTGCTAGAAACGTGAAAGGAAGGATCTACCTTAGTTTTCTGCCTGCTGCGAGAGCCATTGTGTAAGAACTTGCTTTCTGCCTTGCTTTCCATTTCAGCACGGCGGTGATCAGCTCTGGCAACCACACACCGCGTCGGGGCTTCTCACCTACCTAACAACGGGGCACATCAAAGGCTGGTAAGGAACAGCTGAAATCTGCTCTAGTACAGTTGTCTAAAATTATGGCATGGATCAAATTTTTATTTTTAAACTGACAGATACAGTCTTTCAGTGGAGAATAAAGCACTTCAGAAGGATTAATTAGAAGTCTAGCAGTTAGATAATTAGCAATTCTTTACCTGCATCTGAAATTAAGCCATACCACAGTGAAGTTCTGACTTGCCCAAATAATCATGCTGAATGGGTAACAAGCCAAGAACACAGCTCTTGGTTCTGTCATTTAACCAGTTCCTCCCATGAAAGTTCCTGCTACAAAGAGCAGCAGCTCCAGTGCAAGTGAACTTGCAAGAAGCATATTCGTGTTTCTTTACAAGAGCTATGAATTATCAACACAGGGGCCTGCAGTAAAGGGATGTTAGTGGCTGACCTGCTCAACAGTTTCCTTGACAAGGTCTGGAACTGTAGCATTCCACCTGGGATGCTGTACAAGACTTCCCAGCTGTGTGGGGTTTATCTGAGCTGGGCTGCTTTGCGGGAGACTAACAGACTGCCCACTTGGGCACTGCACAGGCCAGACCTTCCCCCAGCACAGCTCAGTTGCTGTCCTGCCTGCCCTCAGCCACACACCTCGGTATATTCACAAACCATGACTCTGGTGTCTTCCTCCCACCCCCCCTTAAATGCAGGTTTAAAATTTGTTCCTGGAAAGCAGAATAAAACACAGTTTCTCAGCAGAACAAAATCAAGAGGAAGGTGCGCTTCTGTCACTTGGAAGTTACGACAGCTTTATAGTTGTATGTTCATACAAAAACCTTCTTGTAGGAAGTCATTTTACTGTTGAAAATAAACGACTTATTTACAAGGATAGATACTTTACAGTTTTACAAAGCAGACATAATTCTTCTCAGAATAAAGTATCAAAACAGTGACAGATTTAGCACTGTCTAAATGCAGTTTATTCCAAAAAGAAATCTACAGCAATCATTACACTAAATCATACCAATTACATAATAAAATATTGTCCCTTGCAACTACAACAGTATAAAAAGACTTATTATCAGTCATGATTTAGTGGGTTAAGCATCTGCTATACTTCTTTCTTCTTGAGTATTAGTGGACCTACATTATCACCTGTTAATTCATTGTGCTTGTTGTGGGAGCCATCACAGACAGGGAACTGGAAGAAAACATACATAAAGAATTAGTATAACTCTATACAGTAATTGCACAGTGATTTTTATATTTCTCCCTATGCATTTTGATAATTTTGTTAGTTTCTCCTACTATGTACCATTTCCACATCAAACCCCACCTCCTGTCAGAGACAGGACATGCTATAAGGAAAAATACAACACTGCTAACAGGTAATTAAGTCTGTGAGGTCCTAAAATAGCTGTTCTTTGACACAAAGTGAGGGACAAAGCCTGTTCTGTGAAAGAACAGCAAACAAAGCAGCCATCGCAGCCACAAATGGTTTGAGGTTTATTGTGGAACTAGTAAAAGTGCTCTTAATAGATTTAATCATTTACAACAGGAAAGTATGGTTTTAAGGAAAACTGAAATACTTCACTGAAATTATTAGTTGAGATGGTTTAGGTCCAGGGCAGGCTGTTTTTGTTAAAACAGGAAATCATTTGGTCCAGAGAAGACAAACCCAGAGTGCAGTCAGGGCATTTGAAAGAAACGAAGTGTAGATGAAAAATACTTAGGTATTAGTTGATTTGGGGGATACTGACCATCCAAACCAGTCATCTACTGGCTGCTCAGACCAGATGAGTATATGCTCTCCCTCTCCAACATAGGTCCAGCATTACTTTTATTATAATATGAACTTTCTAAGCATTGTTTTTGAAAAATAGAGTAATTATTTTCTAATTAGTTGCAATATATTTCCAAATACTGAACAAGGCTTGCGTGGTTTTAATCTGCTTACCAATGGTCACTCTCTCAGTGTTTCTAGGAAAAACCCTATTATGTTCTTACAGGTTTCTTTCTGCACGTAGATAGGTTGACAGTGGAGAAAAAGAACAACTGTGCCATTCTCAAAAGCCAGAAACACGTCCAGTTCCAGAGAAAAGCCACATGTAGCAATTTATCACCAAAGCACGGATAAAAATATGCAAGTTTCAATCTCTAATCCTACAGTAGCATAAAGTATCTTACCGTCTTAGAACGCCAACACCTGCAGTAAGCTTTAGTGAGGCACAGATCTTCAATGTTTATTTCATTCACTACTTTTGGATTTTCCTTCTGGATCTTGAGGTTAATCAAGCTATCCTTTTGCTGTTTCTTCTTGGGGAGGAAGGGACGAACAGCGAGGTAACCCAGCAAGGCCAGCACGCCCAGGAACGGCAACAACCGCAGCCACTCTGAAACTAAAGACAGGTGGACAGAATTTAGATTGGTTCATGGCACCGCTTCAGTATGGTGCAACATCAGCTACTCTCAAATTATTTAGACTTAGGTAGGGAACAGAGTTGCTCAGTCAGCAAGGCTCTGGGGGTAAACAAGACTCTTAAGAAGAAAGACGACCCAGATTAAAACCTGGGGCTCACTGTAGCCAAAACAAAAATTTGACTCCTAGAATTTTGTCTGAAGTTTAATTTTAACACTCTAGAAGACAGCTCAATGGAAAAGAATAAATCCAACACAAACAAAATGAGGTACCCTAAAACTACAGGGGTTCTGCTCCCTCGAGGTTAGCCAGCACCGTGTACTAGCAAACCAGGCACAACAACATGCAGTATATTCAATGTTGGTACCTTAACATTCTGTACATGAAGAACAACTCAGTATGGCTTACAATTCAGTTTTCAATTGGTTATTTCAGATTTTTAGCTTCTCGAAGTTTTCCTCATTTTATTTGTTCCCGGTGTTTTTAGAAACTTTTAGTAGAAATTATACAGATTACTAGATAACCATTAGCAAAACCTTCACTAATTTTTGGCGTTTATTTTTCAGAGCCGTGTGTGCCCAGGTACCTGCAAGCAGTTTCTACAATACACAGAAAAAGGAAGAGTCCTGAGATCTGGTTAAGTCAAAACACAGAAAACTACTTTTTACCAAGCAAAGGAACTTCTTGTAAGTATAAGATTTGAGTATCCTCTGCAGACTTAGCTGCCTTGCTAAATCATTATAAAATTTTTAGACATACTGGTGAGAGAAAGACTTACTGGACTTTTTAAGAAATTCACCTGGCATAAGATCTATACATACAGAAGGTGGATCCCCTTCTCCAGCAAAACATGCTGCAACAATACTCCGGTGAAATTTAAGTACCAGGGTGCAATAAAGGAGAGAGCATTTTTGTAAATTTCTGGGGAATACATTAAATCTAAACACTCATACAGAAATGGAAGAGAGTTTTTAAATATTTTAAAGTGAGAAACAAAGCAGTGTAATGAGCTGGAACACAAATAGCTGCACAAGCACTTTGTAAGACAAGACACTAATCAAGTTCCTCTTTTAAATGATTTAGGATAGGAACATAGCAAAATTTTGTTCTACAGTGGGTTTTTTGAGATTAAGATATACAAGAATGGAAATGCAGTAGAGCAGACTAAGGATGCTAGGTAGGTTGTAGCTCTCATAAATTATATTATTCTCCATAGCTCGATTTATTTGTAGTAATAGAGCACATGTTCATTATACTTCTCCAGTTAGAACACTGGTATTTTCGTAATCATTTTGATTTTCTGGAAGTACATCATGTAATGAAAATATTTTGTGGGACTCATTTTAGGCTCTCTGACCTTTCTATAGACTTTGAAGTGAAATCCACACTTCCTGCATTGATCTGGGAATGCACCACAACTGTATAAATGCTAGAGGCACTGCAAGTACTTTCAGCAGTCTTTTCACACCTGCACTTGCAGTAGTCCCTACACACAACAATTGAAAAAATTTGCTAAGAGTCACTGCAATAGGCTAATCTCTGTTGATTTTTTTCTCAGTTCCCCCAACAAGATGTAAGCCCTAAAAAATAACAATTAACACTGAGATACTTAACTTTCAGTTACACAAAACACAGAGTTTCCTTGACATCGGTGCCTATTTGTCTTTTCTATCACTACTGTTCCAGAACAGCCCATCAATGATAATCCAAATGCACTTTCTGACCTTATATGAAAGATTGACTTGAAACAGACTTTAGAAGACAGAAAAATGTTTGGTCACTGAAAAAAAATTTCCAAATTGACAAGCTGATCTGACTGTTGGCAAAGCGGTGGATCTCTACAAAGCCACTCCGAACTTCAAGACAGAACATATTTCAACAGGTGCACCATAACCAGAAGCAACTGTGTGATGAATACAACTGGGCTAAGATTGGCACATAAAAAGGATATGTCTTGCATAAGAATTAAACCTCGTTAAAAGAGACCAGCAACTAAACAGCAAGAGGCATCTTAATATAGCTTGAAACTCCCCAATATGATAAAAATAATAGTAACAGTAGTCATGCCTATGGGAGACTCATGACTAGAGGGGTTCATCCAAATGAAACAGGAACATAACAGCTGTAACCTCTGAGAAAGCAAAATTAGAAACAAACAAGAAGAATAACAAGTAGAAGGATATTATTTATCATGGTTATTATTTAATATTTGTATCATGCTAACTGCTGATAAAGAGTTTTGTCCTCACTAGCCCAGTGATTTCTGGAGAGGCTAATCTGGGGGTCTCAGGAAAGTCTCCCGTTACACTAATGTGTACACTAATCAAACGGACTTGTTATTGCCAGAAGACTACCAGAATACTTTCAGACTGGAAAATCAACATGACCATGCTTCTAGTGCATGAGAGACAAGACACCATCACAAAATAAGAAAAGTCATGGATCTTTGGACTGGGTGGGTGGGGATGGGAGAAGAGCTTTACCCAAACTAATGCAATGGTACCTTCCTACAGCTGTAGTTGCTCTGTCTTTTTGAAGCCATTCATACCTTTCTGAGGAAGATGTGAGGTAATGCACAAGTCTGGTTATTTTCACAGCTGATAACTCAGAATTCAGCAATTGCATTGATTCTGGAGACTCTTTATCAGTTCTGCTGCATGGGAAGATGCAGTCTTTGGAGCCAGAAATGGAGAGTAGAGTGTCGAAGAGATTAGTCTTCAAACTTGACTTGTTTGAAGAGACCCATCCCAAAGAGAAGTCCTGGAAAGTATCAGGAACGTCACTGAAACAGGAATGCCCAGAGAATTCCAAGCAGCTGAGGCCACAGACCATAGGCCACACTTACATTTTCAAGGGGAGATTGTCTTCACTTTCAGTCCAACAGTTACAAGTCCAAAAAAATAAGAAACACCTACACTGTGAAGAAAAAGGGACTGGCTAGCCAGTAAGAGTCAAATCAAAGCAAGTGGTCCCTGCTTGTCTTTCACCAACTACTCCTTTGGTATCCTTCACTTTGATCTACGTTTTAGCTATTTTCTGTGCAAATGACCCTATGCAGACACAAAAGCAGCTTCTTACAGTAACAGCTCAACTGCAAGCCAAAATTTTAACAAATATTAGCTACCAGCAAAATAAAGATTGGAACTGTGATTGTATGTTCTCTAAACTGATGAAGTTCTTCATGCAAATTCAAATAACTTATTCAATTACATTCTCTTCAGAACCAATAAGCAGTTCTACCCTAACTGTTTTCTGTTGTTTGCATGGGTGTTCTCATTTCTACACTAACTAAACACAGACTAAACATAGAGGACTCCATGCACCACTTCAGTATGTCTACTCACTTATTAAGCAGGTAGGAAGGCAGAGAAGTGACAGTCTTTTTAGTGACATAGCATATTTGAAATACATTAAAAGCCACAGCTACAGGTAGGTTAGCAAGTCACTCTGCAAATGACAAATTCATTGTTCCAATGGGTTCTGAAGACTCTGTTATCAGGGTATCACCCTTCTTCCCCTTGTCCTGTAAAAGATGATCCATAAAAATATCCTCTTCCTGACTGGCAGCTTGTTACACTGAAGTCCCTCTTAACATGTAGGCCAAGCGTAAGAGCCCACACAGGACTGTGTCATGTTTATGCCAAGAAGAGTAACATTAAGATTCTCAGATAAACCTTCACATTCTGACCACGTGCTATTTTGCGGTGAACACCTATGCCATTTTAATAACATATACTAGCACAAAAAGCAACACTAACAAGAGACAACATCATTCATTTCAGTGAGCTTGAGAAGGGAAGGGTAAAGCAGCTACAACAAGAAACTGAATGAGACTTCTGATCAGCAGCAGCGTGACAATTTAGATATCCACTTTCAAACCCAAGGTCAAACATTCTTTCCTTCCTCCCTCATTGCTTTTACCTTCAGGAGTTCTACACTGGATGTTAACAGTCATCTTCTCTCCAAGCAAGGAATTTTCCATTCTGATTTGGCGAAGTCATGACAGACAAGTGTCCCAAGATTTTTCATCAGCACACTTTACAAAATCCTATACGAAAAGATCCTCCCTACGCTTTTGGTCTGTTGTTTCTATAACTGATGCACTACAGGAACTGAAGCTGCATCTGCCTGGAAGCTAATCATGGGTTACAGAAGCAATAAAAGAGCTAACAAGCAAAGGACCGCACTGTTCCAGATTTGAGTTCTGCTCTGCCTTTGTGGATAAGGTCTATGCTAGCAAAGTTTTATAGTGCTGGTCCCTTACTACAGGAGATGCCACCAAAGTACAAATACTAATGCACTTCAAATGTTTTAAGATCAGTTTTTTTTCCTCACCTCCCAAAAAGAAGTAAAGAAAAATGCTTGACATTTGATATGTCATTTGCCAGAGAACATGCTCCTCGGTAATTTTTAATATACAGAAAGAAATGTTGATCTTATTTTCTCTGTTGTCTAAGAGCCTTTCACTAACGGTAATTCAAGAGATATGATCCTGTAAGTTGTTGCTGAAAAATAACTCCCCTACTTTTAGAGGCTTATGACTTTAGGACAGGTGAGACTAAGACCACAACAACGATATAGAAAAGGCAGCACTTGCTAAAGTAATCCAGTTTGCTCAGATGTAACTTTAGACTGACAGTAGCTCTGAGAGCAGATAAGGACAAGACTCTTCAATGAGCACTGAGGTTTCAATGACTTTCAACAATTTCTAAGCAATGAGAGAGAACCATTTTTTAATTTAGGTGCCTACGATGTGGTATCCTACAATTTCCTTCTGAAAAGCCTGTTGCATTTACTCTATGCCATAATGTTAAGCACTTCATAGAGTTTTGCTGTTTTTTCCTCCATTTTCATTCATACCCACCATAAGTGGAAGACATACAAATATGACAATAGATATTAGTCTTGCTGACTATTGAAAAAAAATGAAAAGCGTCAAATAGTTGTCTGTATAGCTACATAAATTTAACTATACCTCTGCTGTCCCTTTTTAGACCGTTTAGCACAAGACCAGTAAAAGAAATCCCCAAGAGCTAGAAGCAATTAATTTTTTCAGGTACACTTATAAAATCCCGCCAGGTCTCAAAGCAATTTCTCACTCTGTTCCCTCTTTTACCTTTGGGACTGATATTTCACATGTTTGGTCTCCGCTTAAGGTTGCAGTTGTTTGCTCCTTGCCCTCCTTCCAAATTCAAGGAAGTACTGGTCCGTGGAGTAAATAACATGAATGACAGCAAACCAGTTCTCCCCCATTGATCCCTCTATTTGAAAAAAAAGTTCTGACCGGAGGTTTTGAGAATAAATTATATTATTACTACATAGTGTGAATAAATACAGAGACTGCAGAAATAAACGTATTACAAAAAGGTACATTTGGGCAAGTGAAGCAAGAAGAGACTGAACTCAAACATCACTAAGCTTATGAAATTTTAAGTACAACTTGTGTTTAAAAGGGCAATGATTTAAGTAGGAAACTGCCAAATGCTAGGAATATGAGAAGATGCACTGTTCAGTAGCTTATTGAATCCCCTTCCTCCCAACTTCATACGAACTGAATTTCACTATTCAGTAAATACAGAATCATAGAATAGTTTGGGTTGGAAGGGGCTTTTAAAGGTCCCTAGTCCAAACCCCCTGAAGTGAGCATGGAAATATAATTAACAGCATTTTCAGATGACAGAGTAGTTGCAGGGAAAGAATAACTGTTCATTTAAAATGGGTTTCCTTATCACAGTAAAGATAATGGCACAAGTTAACAAGCAGCACAGACATGCTGGGAAAAAAATGCTCAAACCTGGTTTCAAATAAATTGTGCCTGTTCTAAATGAAATAATTTTCCAGCACTGTTAAAGTCACATAGCTTAGTGCAGCAAGATCATAAAATCGTAGAATAGTTAGAGTTGGAAGAGACCTTAAAGATCATTGAGTTCCAACCCCCCTGCCATGGGCAGGGACACCTCCCACCAGAGCAGGTTGGTCAAAGCCCCATCCAGCCTGGCCACTTCCAGGGGTTGTGCATCCACAACTTCTCTGGGCAACCTGTTCCAGTGCCTCACCAGCCTTGCAGGAAAGAATTTCTTCCTGCTATCTAATCTAAATGTCCCCACTTCCAATTTAAAACCGTTACCCCTTGTCCTATCACTACACTCCCTGACAAAGAGTCCCTCTCCAGCTCTCCTCTAGCTCCCTTCCAAGATAAGCATTATAAGGTTGATTCTGCACTTTGAAGACTTTTTGTTTCCAGAGAGTTTATGTTAGAACATTCCTCGTAGTTATTATTGCCAAACTAATCTTGTCATCTGACGCGAACTTGAGTTTCTGCCTGTAATATCACAGCTCAGAGAGTTCCAGCCTGCAAAGCACTGAGAACTGGAGTTTGCTGGTACGTTCGCCCTGCGATAGGCCTACGATTAACGAGTAGATTTTTCCACTCCCTCACCCAGAAAACACTTAGGAACATGACTAAATAAAAACAACAACCTGACTTTGCATATGCAGCAGGCTCCCAGAAACAGGTTTTTTGGGTTTTTTTAATCAGCAGAGACGCTCTCTTTAACCTTTTAAGCAAAGGAAGAAGCGGCGTTTTAAGCCTTCAGCTACAATCCTATTTTCCCGGTGCGCAGCGGCCTCTGACTTGCCGGCACACGCACTGAGGGGAATGTAAAGCACAGCGCAAACCCGCCGCGGCCGAGCAGCCGGGAGATTTCACCCTACCCTCGCATTTTTACACTGCCTGGACGCCGCGGCCCGACCCGGAGGCCGCACAGGAGCCCAGGCCGCAGCGGCCGCCCCGCCGGGCCCTCACGCCGGTGGGGAAGCGGGAGAGGGTCAAGGCCACGGTGTGTGTGTGTGTGGGTGTGTGGCCCCCGCAGCTCCCCACATCTACCTGTAAGGCGGATGAAGCCGCCGACACTCTCCGGCAGCGGCAGGCGCTTGAGGTAGGCGGGCAGCTGGACCTTGACGATGCGGGCCAGGCTCTCCAGCACCATGGCGGACACCGGGGGAGAAGAGGAGGGAAGGGCTACCCACTGCCACCGTCGCGACCCGCGCGCCTCCTCACGCTGCTCCCACCGCGCACGCGCCACGGGGCGGGGCGGAGGGACGCTCGCGCGTGCGCGCGGAGGCACGGCCGGTGTCCCTCCGCTCGCACCGGGTGCGCGGAGGCACGGGACGGGGGGGTCACTTCCGCCAGGTGGCGCGCGGGCGGTGGCGGCCGTTAGAACTCTGAGGGAGCAGCCGGGAGAACGGAGCGTGGTGGGCAGCGGGCCTGGGCCGGGGCGGTTCTGTTCGGGGGGAGGTGGTGGGCGCGGGTCGGGACTCCTGTAGCCGTTGGCAGCCGGCAGGGCGCCTCCTGAGTCAGCCGCTCTCCTGAGGCGAACAGGGTCGGCAGGTGGTGTCTTGGCTTGGTGGCTTAGGCCTTCCTTCGCCTGGTCAGGCCTCGCTTGAAGGTACGGCTGGGGAAGGCGAGGGAACGCGACCTTAATAACACGATGCTTATGGTTTATAGGCTATAGATTACCTGTCGTCACCCTGTTGTGTTGTAGTTGGATCTCATGTCGACAGTCTTAAAAACAGTGAAGTAAAACACTGGGAATTTTTCTTCATATTAACTGTTTTTCATATGGTATCACAACTCTTCTGAGGCAGGATAAAGTTAGTGCTGACAGGTTTAATATTACAGGGGGAGGACCCTCCCGCATGTGTTGGGCAGTGCTTTGTGCAGAACAAGCTCGATCTCCAAGCACATTATTTAATTTGTGTCACTTTATGTCAAGGAAGCTGGTAATTTTGGCAAGGGAAATTGCCCCTGTACAGCCAGGTGAAAAAAAATGGGAAGTATGTAGCCATTCTGGGTCAGTTTAGGCAATCCAGCCAGACTTGAAAACTCCTGTGTTAGTCCTTTGGCCATGAGTCCAACACCATTTGGTTCAAGATGCTTTGCTACTGTGAGTAAATCCATCAAGTGTTAATAGTGTATAGCACGGAGCATGAGCATCTTCAGGAAAGCTGAAGAAGCACAGTCCTTCTAAAAGACGTGTTTCCTTCCTTAACATGATCTTGACTGGAGCACAGATCTCTCTTCTCCCTCAGTGTACAGAAACCCCACTGTTCTGCCCATATAAATTCTGCACTTCTCATGCCAGACCAATGTTGGTAATTAGGAAGTTTTGCTGTAAGTTCATAGGGTCGAGCAAAGAAATAAAAGAGTAATTACAGGTATTCCCTGAGTCAGATGAACCCACTGATCTGTCTAGCTGAATCTACTCAGCAGTCCTGTTTACCTAGTATTGGCAGATATACAAGACGAGTGCTAGATCTCTTTCAACAGTTTGCTTTAAGGATCAATTCAGTGCAATCATAAGCAAAAGTTAAAATCACCATAAAGAGCTAAGACAAAAAACAAATAGTGGAAGCTAGGTTTAAGACAAACAAATCCAGCCTGTTTGTGCTTCTGACCTGAATATTACTTTTCTGCCTGTGACCCTACATCACCGTTTCCTGATGAATCATCGTCTTTAGCTAGTGAGAATATTCCTGTGATCTCGGAGTATCTCGTTCCCTACCTCACCTAAGTTTATCCTTGTAATGACTGTCTGGTGTCCTAAGATGATTCCTTCTTATGTAAGCAAATGCCTGCTATTAGACAAGATAATCAAAGAGCAAAATGCTTGATTAGTCTGTAAAGATTATACTTCAGATGTCATGATGTAACCTTGTTTGTGAAACTTTGAGGGAAGAGTACGTAAGGCTGAAGATACATAAGGTAAATCCTCCAGCTCTGAATTAAACAACTTCACATTGAAATTGAGGGTCTCTGTCCTTCCCTCCTCCCTTCTGCTCTTCCAGCCTTCTCTGGATGCTAGCTGCGATACTGGGAGCACAGCTGACATTTCACTGAAGCTTTTGAGCCCTGCTGTGCTGCCTTTGATCAGTGCTCCACTCAGCACGCTGCTAGACGATCTGCACATGTTGCAGAGAGGAACCGTTCTCACTGCGCCTCCTCGCCTGTCTGCATAGGTATCAGTTTATATGAGTCATGAGCAGTTTTGGTATATGAAAGGCTGAAGTCATAGATTATGGAAAAACTATAAAGAAAATGAAGCCTGAATGAGATTCTTAACTGAAGGGGAAACAAAAGATGGTCTTTAGAAATCCAGCTTGAACTGGAGCTCAGGAGATGTGTGTTCACTCTCCAACTTGGCTGCAGACTTCCTGTTGGACTTAGGGAGAAAAGTGTAAGCTTGCAGGCTTGGTCAGTCCTGTGGAAAAGAACTGTGCTTTATGCAGCAGTCCATCTTCAGGGACAACATTATGGGGTCAGAACTTAAGATCAGTCAACATCAGGTTTACCAGGGAGGTGTGACATCTTCCTTCTTTTACACATTTAACACTTTACATGGACACAGGCAGATTGCTTCTTCAGGATTTTATCAGCATCCTTTTCAACTCTGTCTCAAATCACAATACTGTTGGATGTCTGGAAAATTTTCTAGCTTTGAGGAGAAGATAAATAACAATTCATTCTTGCATATTTAGCTCCAGTTTGTGAACTGTTAAAAAGTAAAGATTGCCTCTGCTCACGTGTTTCATGCTGAATATGGCCACTGAAACTGGTGTTGGGTAAGATACATAGAAGTTATTGTAACAAAAATAACAGCACAAAAAGCCCCAAGCACAGATTCTTGAAAAAAAGCTAGGTCACCGATACTGAAATACAATTATTCCTTTTGGCAGTAATGATCCTCTGTCAATGGGTTTTTTCATCTAGCAAGAACATTACAGATAAAATGGAGCATGGAGCCCACATGAAGAGGTCTACATAGTCAGTGCCAACTCAGATCTTTTACGTGGAATTCCCAAAGCACAGCTGAAAAGACAGTCAGCCCAATTAACTTACTACTATGTATGCTTTGATGAGAACGGTAGAAAAGTTTGTGGTGCAGATGCAGATCATGTTTGGCAGAATTTATTCTGCCTGGCACAAAGTCGCTACGACATTATTGCATTGGTCCAGCTCGCAGTAGAAGTGAGAGTTGCCTTCAGCATCCACAAGCTGGTTGGTCCTGGTCCAACAGACTGAGCATAGATGAAAAGAAGTCAGTTGTGTTCCTCCTCTTGTTACCCTTCCAAAATTGCTAAATTTCCCTGTGCCTTTAATTCAGCTGTAAAATGAGATAAGACTTACCCGACTGTCTAGAACACAAAGATTTTATTCTACCAAGAGCACAGCAGTAAGGATAAGAGATGCAAAGTTCTGAGGTAGCAGACGCACAGTCCTTCTGTCTCTAAAACAAGCCTAAGTAGCACAGTAATTTTCTCAGCACTCTTTCGTGGTAATGAGCTTTTCTATCAACAGGCTGTCTCATGTTGTTAAAACCACTTTCTTGGAATTGGCCTTGCCATTTTCCATACTTAGCGCCTGGAATAATCTCTGCAGCAGGCAAAAGTACTATTGGCTAAATAAAACTGTCTCGTCACCAAAGGGCTGGCTTCTGTGATCAGCAAACACAAGCCTCTGTCTAGGAGGAAGCTAACTCTCTCCCTTTGCGTTTGAGTCATTTCACAATGGGATTTGATTAGCTGCTGTTCCTGCTGTACAAAAAAATATCTCTCTTCCATTTCCCCAAAAGCAAGCAAAATCATTACACCCCAGAAGGGCTGCAGGGACTGTGATTCATTTCATGCGATTTTTCCATCAGTTAATTATTGCAGCAGCACTGTCAGCACCCCACTATTAAAATAATTGAATATCCAAAAAATAAAGAAACTGGCTTAAAAAAGTAAACCGTAAGACCATATAAGTATAAGGCTACTTTCCTCTATTTTATGCTTATGAAGAGCGCAAACAAGTTGCAATTGCATTGCATGTAGGTTAGGTTTTCATTTCTTATTTTTACATCCAGATGCTTAGTCGCCTTTAAAAGAAAGCTGAGATTGTCATGCTTTCCCTTGAATCTGAGACCTGGCACCTTATATGGCTTCTGCTGCTGTTTATTGAGAATATCTACATTCAAAGCATTCAAGAAAAAACGAGTTAAGGAGACAAATCACATTTATAATAGAATCAATAGGATAAATTTGTGAAAGCATAGTTTTCATATTGTAAAATGACTACTAAATCAGCATGATGGTAGATTTATAATCTAACTAATGCCCAAGAATTTTACAATGGAACTATTGCGTTTTGAAAGCATGTACTATTGTAATTGCCAAAGTAACTCCAGTGTCCTACTAACAGCATATATTAATATTGAATTGTAAAATTCTCTGTGGCTTAGAATGCTATTTATTGTCACAGATTGTAGAGAATTAGTTTGTGAAAAGAATGAAAACAGGAATGTAAAGAAGAATGGCAAGATTTCTAAGAATTGGATCAAGTTCCAACACGGCAACTTTGTGCATGAGAGAACAGAGCAGTAGACACTGGAATTATTTATTTAAGAAAAATACCATTATTTGATCTCTCAGCCACAGGCTTAACATTTTCATTTCTTCTTCTGACTACTACAGCTGGGGAGTGGGAAATTTTACCCATGAGTTGGATATGAAACAAAGTTGAAGAAAACCCCATCTCAAGGAAGGATAGATGTATTCAGTGCTAACCTACTAGATATTCCCAGATAAAGTTCAGTTACTTTCTACTTAGACTGTATGTTTTTTCCAAGCTGGAAAATTGCTTTTATGCCATGGTTTGCACTGGTGTACAGTAGTGGTTGCTACAGAAAATATTCTCTATATTTGCAGAGGTAGCACAAGATGCAGCTATAACTATCCACTTGGTTACAGTAAGTTACTGATTTCAACTGCCTTTATTTAAAACATGGAAAATAACAAGTTGTATGACGTGGAACCATAGTAAGTAACATCAGTCAAGTAACACTAATGATGCACAAGAAAGAACACAGTAAATATAACACTGCAGTGAGTTTTAAATTTTGACGCATTACATGAATCATCCAGTCTTCCCATCCACATTACGTAGCAGATCCGGTATGTGCTGCTCACGAGGATCCAGACTAATCTGATCGCTAGTCACATACAGACTTGCACAGAGTTGGAACTTTATTGGCTTCCAGGGACTTGCTGGTTCGCAGCCGTTTTACTCAGAACAAGTACCCTTAGTATTCACTAATATGTTTGTAAAAGAGCAGATACATTACTGATTTGTGGCAGGTTCTACCTGGTTTGTTGCAATAAGCCAGGCTGCAAAATCCCCAGACTGTCCCCTGGGAGGAAGCTGCAGTGATGGGAAACATATATCCTCTCCTAAGCTAAAGGACCTACAGAGGACAAAGCTGAGATAATCTGGGAAGTACACACTGCTAAAAGAACAAATGTGAAGTAAAACCACTATCAAAACATTATAAGCTGCTCTCTTATGATGGGAATTCCAGGGAAAAGCAGCTATATGTATGTCAGCGTATGCTCAGCAGGGAACCGCTCACCGTTCCCTTTTAAGCTGCACTGATCTTTGCTGTCAGTGATGACTGTATATCCTTGACCAGGCAACTGAGGGTATATTTGTTTCCTTAGTACTTTAATCCGTTGGCATAATAGCTGTCACTGAAATACATTTCCTTCATTTTGGAAGGCAAAGGTGAGAATGCCACAAGACTAATTCTTGTGATGCAATGTGCATTCGTTGGCAGGGGCTAATTATAGCACTACCAACTTCCCCTGCCGAGGACAGAGTATATGATCTCTGCAATATGACTGCACTCTGCTCTTAAGTTCTTCCTGTGTCACGATGCCTACTGACACTGCACTAAAACAGCAGTTTATCATTCCTTCCCAGGCTGCTGTGTAACAACAGCACTGTGGAAATTTCTGAGCCTGTCTCCCCTTTTCAAGGTTAGCCGTGTCTGGCATTGACAGTAACCAATACTCCTTCTCTGTCATCTCACAAAAATAACGCAAAGCAGGAAAAAAACGAACAACCTAGACCACCGTGTTGTCCTCAGTTTCAGACATCAAATACATGTATAATGGATGGAGATGAAAGCAGGGGAAAAGGGCCTATCTTGATTTGAAGGCAATGACATGGAATTGTACTACAGCAGGTAAACAAGATTCATCTTTTATGCCTTTCTTAGTAATGCTTTTTCTGTTCTATTTTTCCCAGGCACGCCCTGTCCTCTGGACTGCAGGTCAGCTATAGCACAGTGCACTTCCTGATCTAGGTAGCTGGCTATTCCCTAGAGGATTTGTAAGTTACTTGCTCACTTACTTTTCAAGATAATGTCAGATATTTTATATAAATTCTGTACTCCACCCCAGTGCAGGGAGCTGTAAGTTCTGTAAGTACATTCTTTAAAAAATCATTTTCTTTTTTCCCTTTGAATCAGGAGAGAAAGCAACCAACAGAAAAAGTAGAATATAAACACGTCACCTCAAAGTTTTCAAAACTTAATCTACAGGAATGTAAGCCTAATGACTGAGAAAGGTAAAAATTAAATAAAAAAATAAATACGTGGTAATTAAGAGGCATTCATCTGGAACAACATGCTAGGAGAGTGCTTTTGGAAACTAGGAAAAGACCCTACCTAGTGTTCCTTTTTTTCAGAGCTGAAAGTCTTTCACTGAAAATTAGTCTTGTCATAGGTGTCTATAGTTAATTCATTAAGTTAATTCCGCTTCCCCAAGAGGAATTAAAGTATTTTTATTCTTTCTTTTTGCACTTTTATGTGAGTTATTTTGACAGCTTCAGGGACAGAAATGTTATAATTATTCAGAAAATGGGTATGGTAGAAATGGATGGTACACATAGTCCCTCAAGTTGCCTGTCCAATATGATTTGATACCCACAAATATCCTGAACGATGTAAGGGTAAGCATATCATTTAGTTTCCAGGTACCCGAGTCCTCCATGTCTAATTGCAGCAGTATTTGTTTTTCTAACATGAGAGCTAAACAGCGATCATAAAATCATTTAACATAGGCCACCAAACAGGCAGGAAGGACTAAGAAATTATCTTTTTCCTTGTTAACTTGAATTTAAATGACTATGACTAAGAAAATTAGTATCTTGGATCGCACCAGTATTTTTCCATGTATTTAAGATGATGTCCCATTATCCAAAGCAAAAAGAAATTGCAGCCCTCATTGTCTTTATAAAAAAGAATTAACATCCATCACTTGTAAAAGTGACAAATCTATGTAATATCTCTTGAAAAGCTGAAAAGCCTGCTTGACCTTGAATAATGGAAGTCACCAGGAGTCCAGAAGCTAGGCTGCCTTTGCTTTATAATTTGCGAAATTTTCAACAACTTGTCAACACCTAACTGTGTTTCGTGACTACTCTGTGTGTCACAACCCACCCTCTCAGAAATACTACTGTCCTGATCCATCCCCCTAACCATAATGATGAATAGTTTAATAACTGGCTAATTCCAGTATTGGTGGTTTAAAGTCATCAGCAGTATTTCCCAAATTACAGTTTGACAGCAAACAAGAATAATATTCCTGCCTTCTAATAGATAGATTTGGCTGTTGTTACCTGGATATTTGAGGTCTAACAAGCTCTTGGACATCACAACTGGGACATAGCAAAAACTGAAAATATCAGCCAAATCTTTAAAGATGAGGTTTCTCAAAAGGACAGAAAGTAGAGTGAAATGGCTCCTAGTACCACGCTATAGTTGGCCAGTTAAATCCATTGTCTAAATACGCAGCATATTCTCCTGTCAGTTCAAAGACAAACAAAACAAAACCCTGAAGTATTTCTGTGGACTTTCTTATTTACCTAAATCATTATTTTAAATTAAGTTAATACAGCATCAAACAATTAAAACACTGCATTCTACAAGTCTGTGTAATAATAGACCCAGGGAAACAGCATTATTTTGTATAAAACACATGGCGGGGGGAGGGGGAAGAAAATGATCTGCAAGAAAAAAACCCACCTCTAAATAAAGGACGACAGAAAGTTAACCTACTACCTCTGCTGAAATGTCATGTTTATTTAGCTACAAACATGAGAATGATTCACCAGCAGGACTGCCTCAGAAGTAGGAGGAAAGGCCAAGAAAGGTGGTTTGCTGTGGGCCATTTGGTATTTGGGCCCCTAACTGGGGAGGGTCCCTGCCCCAGATCTTCTGGAAACGCTGGCTGATCTCTGTGGGGAAACACAGCATGTTCTGAAGTCTAAACAACCTCACCTGTACTAAGCAACTTGTGAAATATGTTAGCTAGCCGTTTGAACAATTAACTTCAACCCTTAACATTTTATCCAGATCAGCAACTTTCATGGTGTACGCCAATCAAATAATTTGTTAAACCCAAACACTCCTCAAAGCTTATGGTTTGCTTACTGCATTTGCAGCCTGGAACAAGCATTGAAGGAGCAAACGAATTAGGATGGTTCAGATCTGATTAGTAATCAATTATGTCAAAGTAATAAACATAGACATATCTTGAGGGTCCTTTGATGTCTCTTTTAGGAAACACAAAAGGCCAAATGAAGCATGGCTGAAAACTGCCATAAGACCTTGGTCATTTTCAGTAACAGCGTAACTCCTACAGACTTAGAACGCTGCCTGAAGGCAGCCTGAGGGGTCAAAAAACACGTATAACAAGGAAAAGTAACCACCTCCACAGCCATGGGGTAAAGTAGGTCACCATTAAATGCCTTTTTGAAAAGATCTCCAGCTGATGTACCCTGGCCTACTGAAATTGATAAAACTCTTGATTTCCTCCAGAGGGAAGTTTCACCTGCTGAATTCAGCCTGTTACCTTATTTTAGCAACTGTGACTTATTGCTCAGCCCTTCACACCCCTCTTTTAAGATGCTATTTTGCCATGTATGTATATATTATCTATGTTTATTTGGGAATGTAAAGAATTTGTACGAAAGGAAAAAACAGAGGTAGGTAGTAACTGCATGACAACAAAACTTTTTGGTTTTCAAAATTGGCATCGTAATTATGCTGCGCACGTGCTCATCCGAGTTTCATGCTTCAGATGCATAGGGCTGAATCAGCACAGAAAATGAACATTCTTGTTGACACAAACTGCTGCTGACTCAGAAAGAGTTATCTTTTTTTTTTAGATCACATGGTATTTTGCTGGAGTATTCTGCATGAATACTAATAAATATCTTGTAGCAATTTTCAGAGGTTTTGTTGTTTAGGTCTGTGAAAATAACATAATGAATTTTATGTCGTCAAAACTTTCTTCTTGTAAAATAGCTCTTATTTTCTGTGAGGATTTCAAGAAAAGAGAAAAATCTTCAACTGAAAGAGAACTATGTTGTCACTATGAGGCTAAAACAGTCCTAAACAGTAAAGTGCTAAAAAGAATCCGGAAAACCAGAAGATTTTGTGGAGAAATTTAGCCCGTTGATCTCAGTGTAAGTTACTGAAGTATTTTATGGCCTTGTGAATCCCACTTCACCTTGTGCAAAGCACAAAACCTTAGCATGCCATTATTCAAAGGCACTTGGACTTTTCACTAGGACTCATATGCAGATGTTAGGTCTTATAACTCCCTACACAGAGCAGCAACAACTTAAAATGGATTATTGGAGGGACTCAGTGTATTGCCCCATTACCTAGTAGTGTGACAAAAGCACTACCGTCCAAAGGAAATGTGGAATTGTTTCAGTGAAAATGTCAGGGAAGCTGTGGAAGAAGCAACGGGAGATGAAGAATCGCCAAGCTGGAATATAAGACAAAAGATACCTTTTATCTAATATTCCTTAGAAAGCTAACTGCTGCCTAACACACTGACCTTGGGCTGGACTCCAGATGTGATAGCATTTTCTACTTCATCTTGCTAAGAGAAGAAGTAATGGTCCCAGATGGACCAGCGAAGGAACTGAGCAGGCAGTACAAAGGCTGTGATTATGACCTTGCCGTCCTTCTTGAAGGTGGGAAGCCCCCAGCTACACAGGCTGCTGGCCTTTGGTGTTTCAAACACAGGCCAGGTGGAACCCAATGACATCCCCAAACCTATTTTTCTTTCACTGTCATGGAATGGCACTTGGGTTGGCAAATTCAGCCTTTTTGTTTGTTGTATTAACAAAAAAAAAAACCACAACCAACCAAACAAAAGCCAATGGAACAATCTTATTTTATCAGCTTTCTTCTGTGATCTTATTTGTGGTCTCCATGAATCAGAATCAGAAGGGTCCCCAGTAAGGTGAGTTTTGCTCAGATTAAAGAGTGATTTGTCTGCAAGCTTGATTTATGATAATTAAAAGAAAAACAAGTTGGACAAGATGCTGAAGAGAAAATTGAGGCCTGGTAATACATGCAAACAGGGAGAAGCTGTTGTTGTTGTTTTTCTCCTTAGTGCTTTGTTTTCCAGCAGCAGAAGCTGTTGTATTTTGTCTCCTCCAAACAGGAACTAATAGTGATCTACCGGATGGACTAGTAAGGTAGATGTCTCGTTTTTGTGGAAGTATTTTTTCATTCTTTCCTAAAAAGAAAGATATTTTTTGGAAACATTTTGCATCTTGTTTCCCCCTTTCCCCTTAGATATATGAAGTGTCCTGTGTGGAATGCTGCTTGGTGTCTGGGGCACTCGGTTGCTCAAATGTAGGAATGGCTGGTCTCGGGCAAGTGGAAGTGAAAATCTGACACTGCTGCGCAATCAGGCTACCTAACCTTACAGTGAGGGTGGGCTGCTTTTCCCTCAAGTCCCTTCTCTGTGCTGAGGGCAGTGCTATCAGCAATATATCAAAACAATCTGCATTCGTGTTTGCTCTGCTGGACCATCACAAGCAGCTGAGGTGAACTGGCCGGTTCAGCCTTTGGAGGCTGCTGACCACTTGGCTGCAGAGGGCTCTGTAACACCAAACTTGAAAAAGCAAACAAAACTCAAAGATGGAGTTCAAGCGAGCTGGTCCGCTCTGTTTTTGTGCAAACTCTTCATTACCATGCCACGTCTACTGAGCTGTTTTGCATAATAAACCTCTGAAAATCTAACCCAACTCCACTGCCGCATGAGGATTAGACATGGTAATAGCTCTCTTCAGCCACTTCTGAGGATTAGTTTCAAAATCAAATTAAAATGAAGCAAACCCAAATAGACCAGCTAGTTCCACAGTAAGTTGCAACGCCCGTATTCAGTAGCCATCATCTGTGCCTCTTGCATTTCATATTGCTCTGAGGTACCTGTGTAAATACCATCACAGGACACCTGCTGTATATGGTAAAGGTGAGAAAGGCTTTGTGTGGCACATCAGTATCCTAAGGTTACGAGGCCTTACTTGCCCAAGTATTCCTATTGAAGTAAAAAAGATCTATTTGAGTTTATTTCCAAATGCTGTGGGGAAGGTACGTGATGTTTACCTCACAATTTGAGGAAAAAGAGAGAAGGGCGAGAAGTACATTGCTCTCCAAGCATTATACTTCAGGTGTGCTGTGGCTTGGAGAAATGGCCACAAAACTGTGAGTCTCCCTCTTGGTTTTCATTCCTACACAAGTCATTGGGTTTTATTCTTTTTCTCAAGTGTACCTGTTTGTTTTTAAAAAATGACTAGTGAGTGTAAGAAAATGTTTGTCTAAACAGGTATACTAAAACAAAATATGCAAACCTCTTTCTGAGCAATGGCAGTAACCAAGAGCTATTCAGTATAATTTTAAATCCTATTTGGGGTCAAACACTAAAGGAGATATTGATTTTAAAATGTAACTATTGAAAGGCACACAAGCAAAACTAGATTTACCGGATTAACAATTCCTGTTGTCTTAAGTTAGTAGAGAAAATTACAGTCAGCAGTATGTGCTGTTCTTCATTCCTTTCATTGTGCAGTAAAATGTGAATCTCAAAGCAGATCAAAACTCTAAATACAGCGTGGTGTTAGAGGTCAGTGATCTCAAATAATAATTAAAAATGTAGAAGTGGAATTCTGTTAACTACCAAAATCTCCTGAGATGACAAACAATAATGAAAAAGTTCAGGAAGCTTGTAAGCAATTTACAAGGCAGAGGAAGATGTCTGTGACAGACAGACAGACACGCTGCTGATTTGGAGCAGTTTGATAGCATCCGTAAGCCAAAGCAGGCAAGGAACAGGTGTTTTTCAGCAATATTCTTGACTGAGATGATAAGAATATTAGTGAAATAGTGTAGGACTACACTTCCTGAATATGCTGCTCAGTACAATTAAAATAATAAGGCAAAAATTAAGACTACACAGAGTAGGAATGGTTTAGATGATGACAGATAACTGGACTCGACAAGTACAAGGTATTTTCTCTCCAACCTGTGCCTGATATGAACGCTTAAAATCTATGGCAAGCCTATTTTTAATAAACAGTACTTCTTAACTACAGTACTATTTTTAAAATTGGGAAAAGAAAAGAAAAGAAAAAAAAAAAAAAAAAAAGAGTATTCTTCCCCTAATTTGCTGCTTGCTACTCTCAAGCTTCATACTGAAAACTTTGTTACCCAGTCAGGTTTTCTGAATGTGCTGCCTTTCCAGCCAAGTAGCATCCTAGATAGCAAAAAAAACCCCAACCGAATGCTTCATTTATTAATAAACTACACCCCCCTCATCAGAGCAGAAGGGCAGCCTGGCAGCCTTTCTTGGCTGCTGAACTTCACCAAGTGGAGTAGGAATCCTTCCCCCTGTATACAGATGTGTATAAATCTACACCATTTATTCATGTGAGAAAAAAAGAGCCTGGCTGAGAGTGATGTGTTGACCTGGGACAATAAGAAGCCCCCAGGCAGCCGGAGGTGTCGCAGAAGGTATCCCTGGAAATAAAATATTTAAAAAAGAGCCAGGAATTTGCTGGCCGTGCGCTGACAGCCTGTTCCTGAATCTTCCTTTCGGAGGTTGGGTTTTCCCCGGACCAAGCAACGCCGGGTCTGGCAGCAACCAACACCGAGCCCCCAGCCCGCTGCTCCGGCACCGAGGCTGCCCTTCTCAGGGGCGAAGGCAGTTCCAGCGGTACCGCAGGCCTCCGTTCCCAGGCGCTCAGCGTCCCGCCGGGCCCCGCAGGTTCAGAGTTACGTCTTCCAGGCAGAAGAACGCCTCGCTCCGCCTCACGGACACCGACCAGGCGAGAGGGCACGGGAACGAAGGGCGAAAAGCAGCTCCGAACCCGAGCGAGGGCGAGGCCGCACCCGGCCCCGGCGGCGGCGGGGCCAGCCCCGTCCCGCCTCAGGCGCTGACAGACAGCTGAGGCGACCGCTTCACACGCGGAGGGATACGCCGCCGCCGCGTCAGCGCAGAAATGTAGACCCGGGCGCCCCCGCCGCCATTTCGTGGGAGGCCGGGGGCGCCTCATGCTCAGCGGCGCGCGCTGCCGCGGGCCCGCTCCCGCACTCCCCCAGTGCAGCCCCGCTCGAGCCGGCGGCGGCGGGAAGCGGCGCCTCGGGGGTC